>APFE031480641.1:59964-145591 GCA_000404065.3 Pinus taeda | reverse complement strand
CTATCATGCGCGTCAAACGGAGATCGTATGCCCAATTTGCGACCCCGGGAAGTTGATGTACCAATTTACCCAAAAACGGGGCCCACAATTTGGCGTTTCATCTTCCTAGGGTTAGGTTTTGGAATGTGAAGGGTTTTCCATTGTTTCTCAACAATAAATAGGCCTTCGAGCCTCATTGTAACACAGTTCAGAGGCATGTAGCCACACATCTCTTCTCAGAGATAAGCTACCATCGCCCTAGCTGGTTTATTTCCATTTCTGGTTGTAACAATATTTCAATATTTTCCATTAATGAAATGAAGTATTATTTCCGCTGCATCTTTGTTTATATGGTTATCTCTGTAATTTGTTGCGTTCCTGTTTAAGTTTGGATCATTGATCATGTACTGACGTGATTTGGATGTCCAAATATCTTGATGAGCGATCATGGTACGCACTTTTTGAATGAGATGATCAATGCACTAACGAAGGAATTTCGGTTGTATCACCAAAAGAGCACACCTTATCACCCACAGGCTAACGAGACAGTGGAGGCATTAAAAAAAGTGCTTGAAAATGCGCTGACCAAGGTATGCAATTCTCAACGAATAGATTGGGACCTATGCATACCTACAGTATTATGGGCTTATCAGACAACATGCAAGAGGGTAATGACACATACACCCTTTAGGCTGGTATACGGGGTTGAAGCGGTGATGCATATGGAATACATCATACCTAGTCTATGCATAACATCACTCACAGGTATGACGGATCGTTAAGCCCAGGAAGAGAGGCTTGCGCAGTTGGATGAGCTGGAAGAAGAGATATTTTTGGTTGTATTTCATCAATAGGTCCAAAAGCAATGTGAAAAAACGTGGCATGACCATCATATTAAGTTTCGCACCTTTAAGGTGAATGATTTGGTGCTATTGTATGAAATTAAGTTTGATAAATTTCTAGGGAAACTCAGAATGCATTGGCTGGCACTATATGTTATTAAGGATATTGCCGATGGTGGGGTGGTCCAGCTGGTTAAGTTGAATGGAGATTCCTTCCCAAGAAAGGTGAATGGCAGCCACTTGAAGCCATACACAGGTGGCCCGACCATCTGAATATCTGACAAAATCACAGTCTTAGCACTCCAGGTAGCTGAAAGGAGGTGCGGGACTATAAAATACATTGCCTGAGTTGGAGATCTGCATGATGTCAAGACTGCGCGAAGTAGCGAAGTGTCACAGGGTTCATGACAACATAAAGTTAACTGCATTAGCACGTAGGTCCACTGGAAAGTGACCATTAAAGTCACTATTCATGATTTGATGGTCAGTTTGAGGCCAAATGGAGTGGGAGGCAGGCATTTAAGGTGATATTTATGGCCTAGATTCTTGAAAATCTGTCGCCAATCTAGCATTAATGGGCCGAATGATGGGGGAACGGTAAAATTCAAATTCAAAAGGCCCTATAAATTACAAGTGGCTATCCAGCGAAAAACACTTGGCATTTTGAAAATTCAGTTGTTGTACTATCAAGTGTATATGGACCTTTCGAATTTTGAGGCTTTGAGAGCAAGTTCAGTGTTTGAAACATTACTGAAGGAGATGCAGGACTTCCTGACTAGAATGATGTCAACACCCGAGGAAGCCACATAGGAAATTATCGTAGTAGAAACCCCAGAGAGTGCTGGAGTGATAGTTGAGGTCACTAAATCACTCAAAACACTGATACCTAAGAAGGATAAGCATGTTATGATCCCAGTGCACGTCTCACCAAGAAACCATAGTGGACCAAGCTCACTTTGCAGGAAAAGGGGAAGACCATTAATCTGGAGGTAGACGAGGAAGAATCTGAAGAAATCTTGGTGGATGAGGAGGACATGGAAATGGAAGTTGAAACCTAGGGTGCGAACCCTATTACCTGGTTACCTGAATATGTTCCTTTGCGAAAGGGTAAAGCCAAGGTGTCGAAGGACATAGATGAGAGCAAGAGCTCTCTGCAAACCCTGTTGCTCCCAAACGATATTGTTTTTGAGGGGACACACTTAGGTTGAGTTCCTTTCCTAAATTGTGAAGATTGGGACCTCACAGATCATGAGAAATTCCCGCATTTAGCGATGGAGTAGCTAATGCACTGGAAGATTGACACGACGGCTGACATGATTGAATTGGAGCCACTCAAATGGCTCAAGGGTGTAGAGAAATCTGTGTTGCTAAACCTGCTCTCGGTGTCGCATTACCACCGTGCCCTAGTGACTGTCTTCATCATCAGGCAGCTGCTCTGCTTGGTGCATGATGGGTGTTTGTGGCTGGAGGAGCCCATTCCCATCATAGACCACTTGCTTCATCGAATCACATGGTTTCCTTAATGAGGGGAGGATCCAGGAAATATTTCAGAAGGAAAAGATGGTGAGTTGGCCCTCATGGAAGCGATGAAGAAGAAGTTCAAGCTGGAGAAGGATAAGGGAGGATATGCCATCTCCAGAATTAATAACCCTGCAGTCAAGGTCATGACAGAAATACTGGCAAGGGAAGTGATGTGAAGGTGCCACGTGGATGAGGTGCCTGTGCCTGTGATTGCAGTAGTGGCCCAATGCGCGGAAGGAGTCCAATTCAACTAGGCAAACTATCTATGCGGCGAGTTCCTTACGAACTGTCACGAGGCATAGGAGTAGGGCAAAATGTTTCACTACGCTTGGCTCCTATTGTCGATTGTACTGGTGGCATGGGAGCTGCCTGAAGATAGCCAATTCCCTTTGGTCACGCTGGACCTTCCAGAGGTAGTGAAGTATGCTTTGCTGTGGACGACCAAGGATGCATAATGAATAAAAGAAAGCAAGATCTTTTGGGTCTTAATGGAGATGAATATCTGAATGGTGATCAATCGCAAGCCACAGTTCTCGCCCATAGTATATGCCAGCTTGTAAAGCTTTGCAGAGTTCAAAGAAGATTTCCACCATGTTTTTATCAGGGCGTGGAAGGACCCTACGAAGACATGGCACAACCTACCGTACTTGATGATTGATGATGTAATTTTCACAGTCCTTGTGTCTTGGCCACTGGAGTGGTGTGCTCCAACTGGCTCCGCGATGGAAATAGACAAGTCCGCTACGCAGCGCAAGAAGGAAGTGACAAATTTTTGAATGGCGCAGCTGGTGGAGAAGCGCAAAAAGGAGGAAGCAGAGGCTATGGCCCACACAACATGCGACACTATGAAACTAGCAGAACATTAGAAAATAGGAGGAGAAGAGCACGAAGGACAGAAGTCACCTTCACCCAAAACTGAGGTAGAAACAGAGACAGAACAAGGTGGCACAGACCCGTAGATGACATCCACCCAACTCAAGTGTTTGCAACCACAAGAGAAGGCAGTGCCACGAAAGAAAAAAAAGGCATAAAAGACATCTTTCGACCCAATCACTTTCACTAAGGTGGATTTGCATGATATCGGTGAAACAGTGAGGGATGTCACTGCAGAGGCCCTCCAACAGTTTGAAGAACAACATCAATTGGTATTGGGGGCTCTCCAGACAGAGTTGCAGGAGTTGTAGGCATGCACTACACAGGTTGGCACAATGTCCATCAACCTCGTGATTGACACTTTAGCTGCCGAAGAGATGTTGTGCATAAGGGTGACCAACATGATAGTGATTCTAGATGGGGCACTTACTACACAGAAGGAGGCTGACAGGCCCACGGTTAGTAGTTTGAAAGGGGTAGGACTGAACATTGTTGCACTCCCTCTGGAGACGCTCTACCTCTTGCAGGATGGAGTCACCGTGGAACTCAGGGCCCAGGAGAGTCACGTTGTACAAGTGATGGGTGAGCAACACATCAACATCGAGTAGTTGGGCCTACAGTGCAACAAGGCAATGGAGCAACACAAGCAAATAATGCAGGTAGTGGAGGAAGCCTGCTGGATAGTCCCGAAGTTGGACATTCAAGCAGAAGAACTGGTGGAGGTGCTCGTCCGCAAGTTAGCCATAGTGGTGTGTGACGCTTGAGTAGAGATGACCAAGGTTCAGCTAGAACTGAACCTACAAATCACAGAATTGCAGTTGAAGGAACAACCTTCAACTCCGCCGGAAGTTAGGGAACAATGTACCACCACTGTTACAATAGGAATAATGACAGTTGATTCTTGACAATTGAGTGGAAGACTGCATGCAGCTTTTCAAAGAGTCATTCGAGGTCCTAACTACCCTAGAAGAGGATCTGAATGTAGAGCGCATAGAGACAGAGGTGCATGAGCTACAACAGAGGTATGACTAGCTAATAGGGACCACGCAGACGGTTTCCCTTACATGGAGGCTCGCATGGATGCATGAGGAAAAGGCGCTCAAGGAACAGGTGGATGTCGCTCGGCATAAAGAACCAGTCTTAAAATCTTGCCGACAGCCATGGATAGCAAGGTTTACGTGACCACAACCTCCATTGAAGTAAAGCTCACGAAACTATAGGCAGCTCAGCAAAATATTCAGGGCAGAAGTTTAGCAACAATCACCAAGCAGCGAGTGGAAGAAGTCTAGCAGGCAGCTGCTCAGTGTGTTGCCGAAGTTGCGGTGATCCAAACAGAGCTGGGAGATCTTCACGATAAGATCTCTGCACCTACAGAGTGACTCGAGGGCAAGTCACGATGTTTGTGTTGGGGGCCTCTTGGGCGCGGGATCCCCTAAGGGAAGTTTTGGGGCTTAAAGCCCATATTTTGGTTCAATTTTGTAATCCAAATGTAAAGACTCCGCATTTTGTGGTCGCGGACCGCGTAGTTGTTAAGGAGTCATAGGGTTGTCTACCCTTATTTTGGAAATGTAATGTTAGTTGTAGAAGATCTACCCATGGTTCGTGGACCATGGATTGTATAAATAGAGCTAAGCTCTACGTAGTTAGAAAAAAGAAATTAAGATCGAACATGTATGAGAGATAGCTCTGAAGTGGAAGTCTAAGCTTGCAGTCGTAGTGTAGGTAGAGGCTCTGCAACTGAGTGTGTAGAGGCCTAGAAGTCCTCAGTTGAGTGTGTGGACCCCTGCAACTGAGTGCGTAGGGCGAGTCGAGTCTGTAATTGTTTAGAATTATCAATAAAGAGAAGTATTCTACAATTTCTGCATCTTTATTTTGTTAGGTCCCTATAATACTAGTGATTACCCCATTAATATTTTAGTTGTATCCCTTAATCATATTGTTGTGCCCCTATTGTCCCCATATTGTTATTAATGTGCCCCATAGAATCCCTCTATTGTTATTTTTGTGGCTTTATATTATTATTGTTAGGTCGGTCTGGGTTATTATTGTCACTACCTTTAGACTCTATATATAGATAAATGATGGTTTGTCAATTTGTATCATCTATAGGAATTGTTCATATATTGTAAATGTAAAGGAAGGTTCCCCCTCAAAGAGGCTGAATTCTAAGGCATTCACTACCTTTTTCCTATCTTTTTGTGAGCTGGTTCATAACTAATATGGTACTCAGAGCTTTGATTCTAAGGGGGTTCAGCCTGACTCCAACATGGATCACCTATTCGTGGATCATGATCATGTATTCATTTGATTCCAGGAAGTGTTCCTCCAAACATCAGGTCGTACAGATATCCCTATGCCCAAAAGAGTGAAATTGAACATATGGTTGTAGAAATGCTAGAGGCTGGTATAATTCAACCAAGTCAAAGTTCTTTCTCCACTCCAGTAGTATTGGTGCACAAGAAGGATGGATCATGGCCCATGTGTCCAGATTATAGGGAGCTCAACAAGCTCACTATTAAAGATAAGTTTCCCATTCCTGTCATTGATGAATTACTGGATGAATTGCATGGATCAATTTACTTCGCCAAGTTGGATCTCTGTTCAGGATATCATCAAATCAGAATGAAGATTGAAGACATTCCGAAAACACATTTAGAACTCATGAGGGTCATTATGAATTTTTGGTCATGCCTTTTGGCCTTACCAATGCACCTTCAACATGTCAAAGTTTGATGAATTCAATTTTCAAACCATTCCTTAGAAAATTTGTGTTAGTATTTTTTGATGATATACTAATCTATAGCAAGTCTTGGAAGGATCATGTTGAACATGTTGACAGGGTGCTACAACTATTGGGGGAGAAACAATTATATGCAAAAAGATCCAAATGTTTCTTTGGAGTCCAGGAGGTGGAATATTTGGGTCATATTGTATCTCATGAAGGAGTTAAGGTAGACCCTAGCAAAATTAAAGCCATTACGGAATGGAAAGTTCCCACATCCATAAAGCATCTGCGAGGATTTCTTGGGTTGACAGGGTATTATCGCAAGTTTGTTAAGAATTATGGGAGAATAGCAGCACCTCTAACAACATTATTGAAGAAAGATGCATTTTCATGAACTCAAGAAGCAACAAAGGCCTTCGAACATCTTAAAGAGGCAATGTGCCAAGCACCGGTCTTAGCTACACCAGACATCACAAAAACATTTATTATGGAATGTGATGATTCAGGAAATGGAATTGGTGTCGTTTTAATGCAAGATGAAAGACCCATTGCTTTTGAAAGTCGTCCAATCAAGGGAAAGGTTTTACACAAAGCTATTTATGATAAGGAAATGTTGGCAATACTCCATGCACTTAAGAAATGGCGACCCTACCTAATGGGAAGACACTTCAAGGTAAAAACGGATCACGATAGCCTTAAATACTTTTTAGAACAAAGATTATCCTCTGAAGAGCAACGAAAGTGGGTTACAAATATGTTGGGTTATGAATTTGAAATCATATACAAAATAGGGAAGCAAAATGTGGTGGCAGATGCACTCTCAAGAAAGGATGAGGATGTGGAAGAATTGTTGTGTGCCATTTCTATTATCCAACCAAATTGGATAAACGAAGCAAGGGAGGAATCTAAGAATGATGAAGAAGTGTGGGCACTTATTCGAAATTTACAACAAGATTCCAGTACGTCTGATACATTTATCTAGAAAAATGATTCGTTATGGTACAAAGATTGCTTATACCTCTGTAAGAATTCCCAACTAAAACAAAAGATTCTTATGGAATTGCACCCTTCTCCCTTAGGAGGGCACTCGGGATTTTTAAAAACTTACCATAGGGTTAAGAAGGAATTTTTTTGGGATGGCCTTAAATAAGATATTCAAAAAATTGTGGTGGAATGTTTGGTTTGCCAACAAAATAAAGTTGAAACAATTAAGACATCGGGTTTATTACAACCTTTATCCATTCCAAGCCAATGTTGGGAGGAGGTTTCAATGGATTTTATCACAGGTCTACCCAAGTCTGAGGGAAAGAGTGTCATCATGGTGGTAGTTGACAGACTTACCAAGTATGCACACTTTTGTGCATTATCACATCCATTTAAATCCAGTACAGTTTCTACTGCAATTATGGAAATAATTCAAAAACTACATGGAAACCCAAAGGTTATTGTAAGTGATAGAGATCCCATTTTCACTAGAAATTTTTGGACAAAATTATTTTTTGTCTTGATACTCAGTTAGATCATAGCTCATCTTATCATCCTCAATCTGATGGGCAAATTGAGATAGTAAACAAATGTTTGCAAGGATATCTTCGTTGCTTTGTATCTGATAGACAGACACAATGGGTCAAATGGTTGCCTCTGGATGAATGGTGGTATAACACTTCCTTCCATACGGCAACAAAAATGACCCCATTTATGGCACTTTATGGGTATCATCCACCATCCATCACATCATATTTAAGAGAAAATTCTAAGGTTCAGGCAGTGGAACATCATATCGAACATCAACAACAAGTCCTCCAACTCTTAAAGGATAACCTCGTGTTGGCACAGAATAGAATGAAACAACAGGAAGATCAACATCAGAGCGAAAGAAGTTTTGATGTAGGTGATTGCGTATTCCTACAACTACAACAATATAAGAAAATTTCCCTCAAGCAAGCTAAGAAGGATAATTAATTATCACCAAAGTATTATGCTCCATACAAGGTGTTGCAAAAGATTGGTACTATGGCATACAAATTGGAGCTTCATGCAGCTTCTTGATTGCACCCAGTTTTCCATGTTTCATGTTTAAAGAAGGTTATAGGCGACAAGCTCCCAGTTCAAACAATACTGCCAGAACTTGACGAGGAAGGAAAAATTATATTGGAACCGGAAGCAGTCATAGGAACAAGAACTCGACAGCTACGAAATCGTTCAATTCCAGAGTATCTTATCAAGTGGAAGAACCTATCCACTAAAGATTCCACATGGGAGGATGAGAATTTTATGCAGAAGTATCAAGAACTACTCAAGCGTTGAGGACAACACTTTTTTGGAAGGAGAGGGGCATGTTGGGTCCCTATAATACTAGTGATTACCCCATTACTATTGTAGTTATACCCCTTATTAATATTGTTGTGCCCCTATTGCCCCCATATTGTTATTACTAAGCCCCATAGAATCCCTCTATTGTTATTTTTGTGGCTTTATATTATTATTGTTAGGTCGGCTAGATTATATTGTGACTCCTTAGACTCCTATATATAGAAAGGAGGTTTTTTCATTTGAATCATCCAAGAATTGTTCATTTATGTAATGTAAAGGAGGTTGCCCCTCGAAGAGGCTGAATGATAAAGCGTTGATTTATCTTTTCTATCTTTTCTTGAGTTGGTTTCATAACATTGCTCACTTCATCTTTATGAGCAAAAAATGCAGAGAGAAGAGTTGATGACCCAAAGTTGTTAAACCTATACAACCTTGTAGAATCATCAACAATACTATTAGCCAAAATCTATTTAGGATCTCTTAGGTCCTTAATTACAACATCGCGAGGTGAAAATTCAACTGCTTTACCTTCACCCGAATGAGTTATCTGATATACAGATAAGGTTGTAGGATAAGGTTGGAACACATAATACATCACTAAATTGACCATTGTTTAGATGAACAATGGGAGTCCCTACAACACTAAGAGATCTATCATCACCAACATATATATTTTTGGTGTTACAATCATCTAAAGAAGAAAACATGGCTTTGTTTTTGGCCATGTTATAAGAAGCTCCAGAATCAATGAGCCACTCATGAAAATGAGAAGAAGAAGATACATTTAGTGCATAACCAGACCGAAATGCTTGACAACCACATGTAGAAAGTGCTATTCCTAAAGATGAAGTTGAAGTTGAAGAGTGCTCCAAATGGATGTTATGATTCTTTATTGCTCCTTCCAAGGCTTCCATCTTCTTAAAGCATTTGGATTCTAAGTGGGCATCTTGATTATGAAAGTGCAATGTCTACCAGTCTTCTTCTCTTTGTTTTTATTTGCCTTATCGTTTTGTTGAATTGATTTTTCCTTTTGAGACTAAAATTGCTTAGGACCCTTATTTGGCTAAACACCATTCTTTTTAAGATACTGCTTCTTAGGATTCTTTGAATTTGGTTGTTGTTGGGCGGCTAAGACTTTCCAAGATTAAGAAGACCAACATGTAAGAGTTTTTCTTGTTCTCTTATTAAAGAATCACAAAAGACCTCAAAAGAAGGGGGACTTGTAGTTTTGTCCTTGAGAAATAAAGGCTTCTCTAGTAGAATGGAAGGTGGAAACAAACATAGAGTAGGCTGGTCCCAACTTAGTAAGATTGGAATAGATAAGGCTACCATCTTCTTTCTTAACCTTAACACCTTCCAAGAGAAGTCTAAGGGCCTTGAACTTGGACACAAAATCTTCAATGGAAGAAAAATTATTGGGGTCTAACGTAAGCAACTCATTTTCGAGTTGATGTGCTCTAATTTCATTTTTAATTCGAAAAACTTTGGTGAGCTATTTCATTTCTTCATTAGGGTATCAAGTTCTGTGATATGGAATCTAAGATTTGGAGAAATAAACATCCCTATCAATCCATGTGCTTAATCTTGCCTATTTTCCCATTTGACTGCCTTATCTTCATCTTTAGGTTTAGTTTATTGACTTGAGGTTATTTTGTAAAGGCCTTTACTTCTAAGTAAATCCACAATGTAGGACCACCATTGAAAGTAGTTGTTGCTGTTAAGAATAACTTGGCATGGACTTTCCATTTTAACAAAAACTGAAGCTGTAGATGCTGAAACAAAGTGTTCCAATGGAAAGATCTCGAAAAATTAGGGCGATTAAAGAAAACGACTTTGAAAACAACTTTCGAATGAAGAAATTATGGCTTTTTGAAGAAAAGTTGTTGAAGATGTCGACTTAGTGCGTGAATGTGTGGAAGTGAATGATAATGTTATAGTTAAAAAAAAATCCCCCCTCGGATCACTTAATGTCTAGAACATATCGTGATCGTCATATTGTAAGTTACAAAAGTACATAGTAAAGAAACACACACTTTAGCTAACTCTACACTATACCAACTTATACTTAACTATTTCGTATGTGTCAGAATATCCTAACAATGTTGAGTACCAAGACATTCTAAATATCAGAGCTTTTTTCCCATATGTTATCTTGACCTTTGAGGCAGGTCTGAAATACTTAGGCTTCTATCTTAAGCTAAATTGCTACAAAATCGAAGATTGGCACTGACTCATTGCAAAATTGGAGAAGAGGCTTTCACATTGGAGTCACAAATGGCTATCCCAGGCCAGTCGTTTGGTTTTGGCCAATTCAGTGTTAGAAGCCTTCCCTGTCTATTGGATGACCCTTTCTTGGATCCCCAAAGGTGTCTTGGAAAAAGTGAGGCAGATTTGCTTCAAATACCTTTAGGAAAGAACGATGGACAAGAATGTTTTACCCTGGGTCAAATGGACAAGAATCACCAATCCAAAAATGCTGGGGGGATGGGGGCTAAAGAATATCTTTTATTTTGCAAAAGCTCTAGCAAGAAAGTGTGGATGACATTTGTTGTCCACAAATAGTCTTTGGTCAGAGGTTGTGATGCAAAAATACATCAGTCCTATGTCTATGGAAAACTGGATCAAACTTCCTTCAAACTGAAAGGAAATATTTCAGTGGTTTTTGCTGGCGATTCTAAAATCTGTTGATCTTTTTGCCTCTTATCTTGTCTGGAAGATTGGAAATGGTCAAAGACTCAGATTGGGTTATGACCCTTGGCTTGGTAGTGAGGGGCATCATATCCTCCCTCAAGAAATTATCCTTTGGGATGAGGGTTTCACCTGCCTCTACCAAGTTGTAAATCATCGTACTACAACGATTTGGAGACAAGGTTGGCTCACTGCAACAGACTTAAACATGCTTGCGGAGTTCCGTGAGGAATGGAGGTGTTATGTGGGAGCTTGAAAGGGGATTTATTAGGTTAAATGATCAAGGTGACGAACTAAGTTGGTCTTCATCCCGCCACAATATTTATACTCCAAAATTGGGATACATTCACATCATGTCCCAAAATCAACCTGGTGATCCTGAATGGTGGTGAATGGTGGTGGAGAGCAGTGGAAGGAAAAATGTCCACCCAAATCAAAACTGCTCATGTGGTGTATAATGGCAGGGAAAATTCCCACCTGGGAGGTAATGCAAAGAAGGTATATGGTTGGGTCGAGCTGGTGCTTGCTTTGCAAATTTTTTTGTGAATCTTTGGATCACTTATTCATCTTGTGCCCTTTCACTCAACAATTTTGGTCAGTGTCGGGCTATCTTGCGAACTCCTTGCCGATGGAATGGGGGCCTCTTTGCGGAGGTCTGGTTATCTTGGGATCATGACCACTTAAATACACCGCTGCATGCTTTGCCCTTTATCATCCACTGGGGGGTTTGGATTGCCTGTAACCAGTCGATCTTTGAAGATCTTGTTTCCTACCCTAGGAAGATAACAATAGAATACACTGTTATTTTAAGTCATTATCCGCAGATCAAATGCATAGCTTGTATTATACATATTAGAGAGGAAATTGTTACTGCTAAAATTCCTTGGGGTTTTTTTGATGGGGCAACTCAAAACAATGAGGTTTAGGCAGGTGGTGTTTCATTCTCTTTATTGTTGTTCAACATTCTTAACATGTAAAAATTGGCCTAGGCAGTGGTACCAATAACTAGGTTTAGACATTGACATGCAAATCTTTAATTGCCTTTGTAAGGGAAAAAAGGTGTGAATGTTTACAAATAATGGGGGATTCTCTGTTGGTGGTAAATTGGGTGAATGGTGTGCAACATTATAGGGACATTTCTTTGGAAAACAATGTTATGGATATCAGAAGGCTATGTCTTGACTTTGTGCAATTTTCTTGTAGGCATGTTTAAAGAGAGAAACAGGGAAGCATACCAACTTTCTAAAGAAGGCCTTCTCTTGGATAGGGGCCTGTGGCAAGTAACAAAACACATTGGTTGGTTACACTATGAGTACTATCACATGCCTTATGAGGACAAATTCAGGTTGCTGGGGGGCTCCACCTAGCCCCATGATATAGTCTTATATTTTGCCTTTGTTTTTATATGTTGTTGATATGCATGTTTCTGGTCACTTGGCTGTCTGCTATTTATGTTTTGGTTTTCCACTAGTCTTCTTGACAATGAACTCCTCACTTTTGTTGTATCTGCCCCTTCCCTTGAAGGGCTTCTCTGGCATTATGATGCTTGATAGGTTTTCCAATGGCTATGCTTGAAAATCTGTTTTGGATGGTTTTGTTTCCGGGACCATGACAATTTTCTATATACTGGACAATCTACAGTTTCAGGGATGCCTCTAGCTGATGGGCATCCACACTTTTCTTGTTTTAGAATGGGACAAATCTTGGAAATGCATCGGTTTCTTGGTAGGTGTATGTGCAAAATGTAATTTTGTTAATCTTATTAATGGAATTATGATTTTTTTTCTTTGGAAGAAAAATATTTATAGCTTAGATGCTTTTGCATAGGTTAGGTGTGATTAATATGATTTCTTTCCAAAGTTTAACTTGTTTTTTCCAGAGAAAAAAATGTAATTTTATTCATCCAAAATAGAAGACAAAATTACATATGTATATGTTGAATGCATTCGATGAAAAATGGCAGAGGGAAAAGAGAAAAATTGAGCATAGAGCTCAAAAAACACCCCTGGAAGAGAACGGATAAAGATTACAACAAGATCATAGAGGTCAAACCATAAATCTCGTGAAAAGAAACTCTTGAACCATAAAGTAGTTTTGAAAGGGCATACAATAACCGGGTCGAAGCCCCAAGAGGCTAAATACGCTGTGAGCAGTCCACAGAGAAATATCAACAAGGCCTTAAACTACCCTGAAAGTCCACAACGGGTAGGGCGACAAACCCTAAAATGACCATTATCAACATCACGGTGAACAAAAGTGAGGATGACACTGGAGAAGGATCATTGGTGGTGGCAATAGAGAAAACAAGGCAATGGGGTGGTGATGTTCAAGCAAAACTAGACGACGACAACAAAGCAGAGCTCTCAGAGGAGAAAGGAATCCCGAAAAGCGAAGCATAATTGATCGGAAAGAAGCCTCCGTCACCCAACTCCACTAGGGATCGACAATAGCACTTGTAAAAAAAAAGACTATAGTGCCAACAAGCCACGACATCGAAATGGTGAAGGCACGAACTAGAGGGTAGAGGTAGCTAGGGTTCCCTAGCCACCGAGCCCTCCACTCCCTCAACTACCCTAAGTTTAATTTATGAAAATTACATTTATTAATTTATTAATGTTGGCTATTGGTCTAAGTTTCTAAGCATAACTAATTTAATTATTTAAGTGAATTAGATCATTTTTTTGCTGTTTATCTAAGTGGGTTAGGAATTAATCTTAGCTATATATCACTTTGGAGATTGGAGGTCAGGGATTTAGCTCAAGATGAAATTATAAAACAAGCCTAAGGGTGAGGATGAAGACACAATCAAGACATTTGAGTAAGAGACATGCATGAGTAAATTGCAGGATTGTTAGAGAGTGAGAGACTCAAGAAGGCTAAAGATATGAGAAAAGATTGCATCTGGAATTCACTAAGGCACAAAAGATTAGCAAGTTGGTCGCATAAGTGGAGAGTCGAGATCTCTAGGAAATGCAAGTGAATACTAAGAGGGACTTGAAGGGCTACATGTGTGGAGGATGAACTCGTTGGGTGGGTTTTCGATGAGTGATTCCATCTGGTTTATTGCTGTAATTTTTGTGTATTTTATGAGGGTCAATTTCCTTGCTAAGGCAACTTTAATTTTCCTGAATTAATTAAAAGTGAAGGAGATTTGTTGGGCAAATTTTTTTGCTATTTTGTGGTTGATTTTCTAGTTTATTTATGTTGCAAAATTTATTTGTGAAGTTAAAATACCAATATACTTAATTTCAATGGTTTCAATTTATTTTTACTGGGTGAAATAATTTATGGATATAAAATAATTGTTGAAAAAATAAATTAGACTTGGTTTTAAAAATTAACATGGTTTTAGAGCACTAAAACTAGGAGTAGGAAGATTGATTTATTATAGTGGTTTACAGTGGCAAAAAAGCGTTTGTAGTAGTTATTTTTCCTGGTTTTGACTCTATCTGATTTGGAACTTGGAAGGATTGCTGCAACTGGACTAGGGTTTGAACAATGGTTGGAGGGTGCATCCAACTTCAACCGCTAGAATGAGATAATTGCATTATTGCTAATGGAGGAGAAAGGAATCCCAACAAGTGAAGCGTAAATGACTGAAAAGAAGCCCCCATCATCCAACTCCACCAGGGATCAACAACAACACTTGCCAAAAAAAACGACCACTATAATGCCAACAAGCCACGACATCGAAAGGGTGAAGGCACGAACTAGAAGGTAGAGACAACTAGGGTTCCCTAGCCACCGAGCCCTCCACTCCCTCAACTACTCTAAGTTTAATTTATGAAAACTACATTTATTAACTTATTGATGTTGGCTACTGGGCTAAGTTTCTAAGCATAACTAATTTAATTATTTAAGTGAATTAGATCATTTTTTACTGTTGATCTAAGTGGGTTAGGAATTAATATTAGCTATCTATCACTTTGGAGATTGAAGGTTAGGGATTTAGCTTAAGATGAAATTATAAAACAAGCCTAAGGGCGAGGATGAAGATACACTCAAGACATTTGAGTAAGTGACTTGCACGAGTAACTTATAGGATTGTCAGAGGTTGAGAGACTCAAGAAGGCTAAAGATATGAGAAAAGATTGCATCTGGAATTCACTAAGGCACAAAAGATTAGCAAGTTGGTCGCATAAGTGGAAAGTCAAGAGCTCTAGGAAATGCAAGTGAATACTAAGAGGGACTTGAAGGGCTACATGTGTGGAGGATGAACTCGTTGGGTGGGTTTTTGAGGAGTGATTCCACCTGGTTTATTGTTGTAATTTCCGTGTATTCTATGAGGGTCAATTTCCTTGCTAAGGGAGCTTTACTTTTTCTGAATTAATTAAAAGTGAAGGAGATTTGCTGGGAAAATTTTTCTGCTATTTTGTGGTTGATTTTCTAGTTTATTTATGTTGCAAATTTTATTTGTGAAGTTAAAATACCAATATATTTAATTTCAATAGTTTCAGAAAAATATTTCACTGGGTGAAATAATTTTTGGATATAACATAACTGTTGAAAAAAATAAATTAGACTTGGTTTTAAAAATTAATATGGTTTCATAGCACTAAAACTATGCGCATGAAGATTGATTTGTCATAGTGCTTTACAATGGCAAAAAGCTTTTGTAGTAGTTATTTTTCTTGGTTTTGAATCTATCTGATTTGGAAGTTGGAAGGATTGCTGCAACTGGACTAGGGTTTGAAGAATGGTTGGAGGGTGCATCCAACTTCAATCGCTGGAAGGAGATAATTGCATTATTGCTAATTGAGAATGGGGTCTGGAAATTTATTGAAAAAAATGTCAATGCTCTAGCAGACACTGCACAACTGACCATCCTTAATCAAAAGGATGTAAAGGCGAAGAGAATCATCCTAGATGGGTTCATGTGATCCCTCATTTTTTGGGAAGAAGATTGCCAAAAAAACGCAGGGTGCTTTGACTAAGTTATATTATAGTGACAATACCAACAAGAATATGGGGTTGAAGGAGAAGCAAAGAAACACCAAGATATCCAAGTCGGACACAATTGCCACATACCTCACCATGACTAGAGAAATTTGAGATGAGTTAGTTGCAATTGGTGAGACCTTGCAAGATTTAGAGTTGGTGAGGAATGTTGAAATTCTTATGTTTTATGTTGAAACAATTACTTATTCCAAAAACTTCTTTCTACTGCAATACTGGTTAAGCAATTGTAGATAGAACGTAAACCAAATGCACAATAGAAGGCAACCAAGAACATAATGAGACAAAAATTTTAGGTCCAATGGCCAAGGCAAAACCCACAAGGGGAAAATCTAACTAGATTCTTTTTCTATTAGATATAAATTGTTCAACATAGATACAAAGCACACTGAGAGATCAATAGAATGAGTAGGTTCAACTAAATATGAACACGCTGTAGCATGAAGATCACTGGTAGCAACAATAGATGCATACATTGAATCAACCTTCCCTTCAACTAAATCAACACTGAAACCATAAAGCATTAAATCAACCTTGAATCACCAAGTTTTGCTCTTACTCTCCAAGTCTCTTTCTCTCACAATCTTCTTCAAGTCTCTCCAACTTTCTCTTTGATGTTCAAATTCTTCTTCAAATGCACTAGTAGTAGTTGTGGGTGAGAAGACATGAGACACATATATAGCAGGAGCAATGAATTCTTGTCATAAGGAGGAGCAATACACATGCCTTGAGGAAGAGTAACATATGCCATTTATGGGAGTGTAACTCATCCCATTAAGGAGAGAAACACATGCTTTAGTAATATATGCCATTAAGGAGAGGTATGCATGCCTTAGCAACTTAAGCCATTAAGAGAGGCATGCATGCCTTAGCAACTTATGCCATTAAGAGAGGCATGCATGCCTTAGTTAAGGAGAGTGTAACATATGCATTAAAGAGAGCATACAAGGAATCTCTTATGACATGCCTTTAATGAGTGTAAGAGGAATATGTCATGTCTTTAATGAGAGCATAAAGAAGAGAGAGAGAGAGTTACACAGTGCCATGAGAGTCATCAAGGAGAGAGGTGCAAAGTCATTGAGCTGATGAAGGTAAGGTGACTTATAATTCCTTTTAGTAATAATATCTTAGTATCGTAAAGGACAATAATAATAATAATAATACTAATAATATTGATGATTAAGTCAAGATTGAACTATTATGATCGATTAATGATAAGCCAAATGATTTTCCTTCAACTATCTTGATTACCAATAGATGTAATGTGATTTACTATTTTTAGAAAGTCATACTTGAGAGGCTAAACATGATTTTGTAATTTTAGAAAGTCACTCCAAGATTGTCAGAAATGCGATTTTATTTAAGGAAATTCATCCTTGAGATGCCAATTTTCAAGAAGGAAAACCCTCATTGGGTTTTCCAAGCATTGTGGAACCTTTGTCAAAGGCATCATAACACATGAACATCTTTTTGATTGGGAGATTTTATGGTATGACTTTATACAGGAGGAGATTTAAGAGTCCCTTCATGGGAGTTACTTTAAGTGTGTTGAAGAGAACCTTTCCCTTGCTTATTAAGCAAGGAAGGACAAGGGGTGGCCATAAGAACCCACTGTAGCTACTACGAGACCACCCAAATTTTTTAGCTTGTATATCTAAAATTTGGGCCCCCTTGTTGAATTTATAGCTATGGTTGGTCTTCATAATGTACTTTTGGTCACTTGATGTAATTATATTGATCTTTATAAAGCATATTTATAAATGCTCAAGTCATTATTATTATTATTATTATTTTATCTCGAGTCAAAGTCCCATTGCAACTTTTAAAATATGTAAATTTGAATTTTTGAAATGTAATTTTTGGCTCCAAAAAGTGACAAGTCGGCTTCCCTCCATGTCAAGTCATCCCTCGCCAAGAAACACGTCTATTCACCCTAGACAGACTACTATATAATGGCAACGTGAGCTCCTCATTTGGCAGATTCACATTTCCTCACTCATGACAGCTTCTGGGCAAGCGAAGGAGGTCAAGAAGGACGAAGAGGGACAAAAAAAGAACGTTGAGTTTCTCTCTCTCCCCTCTCATCAACTCACACGTGTGGATAAAAGTATCTCGGTGATTCATACTGTTTCTGGGCATTTTGTTGTAGGGTGGATGGGGGGGGGGGGGATGTTTTTGGGTTATTGGGCAATCTCTGGGGGTCAAAAATTTGGCCTACTAGACAGTTGCTGGGAGGTCGAAATTTTTGGATTAGGCAGGCAGAACGAAGTGCAACATCAATTTGGGCGACTTGACTTGGAGGAGAAGACCATGTTTGACCATAAGTCTAGGCGTGTCTCCTATTGAACATGAATAATGTCTCTATTGAAATGGTTGTTGAATTTTTCCTCATAATGGGTTTTCTCAGGGTAAATCTTGTCTCTCTTTTGTGCATTGCGATCTATACTGTTCTACTGTTGAATTTCTGAAGTATAATTATTGAATGATATATTAAAATAAGATAAAAGAATATCTACACAAAAATTTCAAAAATATTGTGCTAACCCTAATTGCACTAGAGAAATCAACATGGAATTATAGGTTTGGTGACGAAAGGAAGGTATGTCAAGATCACTTTTGCAAAAACCCCAGAGAGCACATATGACCAAAAGTCCTTGTATATTGGCTCATATGGCTTCCTCCATGAAATCCGAAAACATGCTAGAGGGAACATCAAACTTCAGAGTTTGGATAGTCAAAATATATCTTATTCTTGCCAAAAACAAAGTGTTGGACATTGTGACAGGAAAGACTACTGAACCGAGCGATGCAACTAGAAAAGAGAAGTTCAAGGAGGATATCACTGCCGTGAGTCTAATAGTGGACTCCATTAGAGATCACCTCATTCCCTACATTGCAAAGCATGATACCTCCAAGAAGATGTATGATGCCCTAATAAATCTCTACACTTATCAAGAATGTTGGTCAATGCATGAGTTTGAAGAATGAGCATCGAAATACAAGGATGGCTAATGACAACACTGTGGCTTCATATTTAGTAAGGATTTCACAAATCAAAGATAAAATTTCAGCTATTAGAGAAACCATCTCCAATCAAGAACTTATGACTACCACACTCAATGGTCTCCCTAGATCATGGATGCATTTTCATTAGGGATAAGCAATGGGAAATAAGCTCCTTCATTTGAGAAACTATGGACATAATGTGCTTAAGAAGCGAGATTGATGTCTAGAGATCATGAAGATGAAGAAGTTCAAGCCCTTGTAGCTTGCTTCAAGAACAAAGGAAAAAAGAAGTTTGAAGCCCAACATAAGAAGTTAGGAAAAGAAGAAAGACTTATCTAAGATACAATGTTATGACTGTCTAGAATATGGACATTTCAAGAGAGATCGTCCTAGTATGACTAACAAGAAAAGAAAGGGAAGTACCATGCTTCCGCAACAGAAGTTGAAGAAGATTTAAAACCAAAGAGATCCAGGGGTGACAAATATTTCTTCTACTTTTATGCTTTGACAAGTTCCTTTGCAAATGAGGACGACATGTCGCTGGTAGATAGTGGAGCATCAAGGCACATGACCGAAGGGCATAGGAATGTTTCAAGCATGACAGAAAAGAAGTTGTCTCAAAGGGTTGAATTGGGAGACGACTACAACTATGCTGTCAAAGGAATTGTGAAGGCATCCATAGAGTTGGAATCTAGTAACAATGTTCATCTTAGCAAAGTCCTTTATGTATTAGGTTTGAAAAAGAATATTGTCTTTGTTTCTTGTTTAGAAGATAAAGGAGATAGGGTTGCTTTTGTGGATGTCAAAGTACTTGTTTGGTCAAAGGGTTCTAGTATAGATGATGTTAGGGTTATTGGGATTCATGATCGTAGACTATATAGACTTGTGATTCAACCAGATTAAACATTAATACATGAAGAAATAGATCCAAGTGAGCTATGGCACCGAAGGTATCGACATCTTCATTTCAGAGCATTGCCTGAATCAAGTGAAATAGTGTCAGGAGTTCTTGAACTGCAGGTAAAAAATGATGGTGTATGCAAACGTTGTGCTCTTGGGAAAAACATCAAGGAACCATTTCCAAACAATGACAACAAATCTAAGGAAGCTTTGGACTTGGTTCATTTCGATATATGTGGTATGATGCCCGTAAAATCGCTTGGTGGTTCATTTTACTATGTGACATTTATTGATGACTTCTCCCATAAAACATGGATATATTTCTTGAAGATGAAAGTTGAAGTCTTCGACAAGTTCCAAGAATTCAAAGTTGAAGTGGAAAACTTGACAGGTAAAAAGATCAAAATATTGAGATTTGACAATGGAGGAGAATACCTCAAAGGAGCTTGTTGCTTCTGCAAGTAGCTTGAGATTAAGAGGGAGCTAATTGTCCCCTATAATTCACAATAGAATGGTGTAGCAGAACGAAAGAACAAGCCCCATTGAAGAATTTATCAAGGCCATGATGCATGATTTGGACTTGTCGTTGTTCTTATGGGGCAAAGCATCACAAAACACTGTGTGCGTTCAAAATCGAACTCTTCATAGAGCTCTAGAAGGAATGGCTCATAAGAAAGACTTCTCTAAAAGGAAGCCAGAGGTTGGACATATGAGAATCTTTGGTTGTCTTGCATATATTCATGTTCTTAAGGATAAGAGGAACAAGTTGGAACCTTAAGGGAAAACAAACATTTTCTGCATACAATGAATCTTCAAAAGCCTACAAAATTTACATTCTAGAGCAACGACGAATTGAAGTTAGCTGAGATGTTACTTCAGTGAGAAAGTAGCATATCGGAGGTCTAAGGAAGTCTCTGTAGATTCCTTGGATAAAGTAAAACAAGAAGCCTCAAGGGAGGTGTTAGCACTTTGTATTTCCTAAGTCTGTGAAAGAAATATAAAGGTAACCATAAAACCACTTTGGAAGCTGGGATTTAGCCTTGCTAGCTTTAGAGAGGGATCTTTGTTTTAGATTTAGATTTGATTATATTGAGATATTAGGCTAGTTATGAAAGTTCAATAGTTTGGTTTTTGATTTGGTTTGCTTGTTTGGTTGATGGTGTAACAAGATACCAATGGGCAATGTAGTCAATTTACTTGGAATGGATTTATTTCAGCATTGGCAAACAGATCTAATAGGGCAAGGTAGGCAAATTTATTGGATCTTGTATTTTTGATGAGATGGAAAAAGAAGAAATGATTAAGTGTCCGTTAAGCAGAGAGCAATTAAGAATTCTCTTTCTTAACTTCAGTAGAAAACATTGGAAATGTTCAAAAGACAGAATTGAGTGTACTTAAACAATTCAGATTCATAATTTTCTTTGAACAAAATATATTAGAAAACGCATATGAATACATAGAAAGAAAACACAACAACAAAGGAGAATATCACTTCACCAAAAATTTGACACAGGTATCTTGTAGGAGTTTTTGTATTACTGAAATGTGTCGACTACTACTTCAAATTATGAAGTACTTATAGAAATAATTACAAAATGTCTCGATTTCAAAAGATCAAGATTGAATCTTAAAATATCTAAAACAGATTATACAAATAGTACAAAAATTTAGGAATTTTGAACCGCTGGAGCTGCTGGCACTATTGTCGAGGATGGCTGTTGATCACTGGTCCCAAAAAGGTGTTGCCTTGTTGTATGAGATGAAACATGTTTCACTCAAGTAATTCACACAGTTGATCCCATCGATCTTCACTAGGAATAGAAAGTTTTATTAACTTTCTATATGTTTCATCAGCTTCAATGTATTTCTCAAATGTAGGCTTATTGATGAAAATGTGTTTGATCTCATGTTTAATGATCAAATCAAAATCTAAAGCCTATAGGAAAGCTTTTCATGTAATACTTCCTTTTACCCTACAAACTTAGACTTATCTTGGGCAATAATAAAAAGTTTGTGGTTGTAGTCACTCAAACCGATCAATCTGTGATTCATTGCTACTAACCCTGGTAGCCTCTTTGATTCAGTAAATTGAACCCGGTATGAAACCCGTGAACACCAATGTCCAGAGTTTGAAACTTATACTCTAGTTGTATCATAAGGTTCCTCTTCTGTAAAACTTTCTTTATCTCCAAAATGGTTTCTGTTTTGTCTGCAATCTGAAGCTCCTGCAATTCTTCCTTAGTTTTAGAATTCAAAACTTGGATTAAGGCTGTTGCTTCACTCAGTTTCTCTCCCAACATTTCTCTTATCTCCTATATCATTGTTTTTGATTTCTGCATCAATTCTCCCTGTTCAAAGATGATCTAAATTGATGGCCAAATTTTTTTCATGGCCTGATTTATATCCACCCATATGTTTTCTTTGGCTTGTGCTAAAGTTTGAGCCATTACTAACTCACTCTCTAAAAACTCTATTCTTTGAGCCAACAGTGAGATTTTTGTAATTTTTCTACATAGGAGTTGTCTATCTTCAATTTCTTTTCTTGTAAATTCTTTCGCTGATCTTTTATCTTCTTAATTTCTTTTGCCTGAAGGGACATCTCTTCCATGGTTTTAATCAATTCGTTGGAAGAATCTGTTGTTTGTGTTGGTGTTATTGTCGATGTAGAAGCCTCTGTTGTTCATGAGACTGAAATAGGCAATGGTCAGTGGAACTAAAGCCAACTGTGAGTACTGCTCTTTCTCCTTGAGCAATTTTTCTAGTTCCACATCCATTTCCCTGATCTGGACATTCTGTTCAATTATTATCTTGAACATGTCTTCCTTTTGCTTTTCCAGTTATCCCATTTCCTTGGTTTGTGGATCCTCGTGTAGATGGCAGCTTGAGCTGCTTCCTCAGAGCTGCTATATCTGCATTTTTTTTCTCAGTGTCTCCTCTACTTCCTTTACATCACTGGGGTCATAACCTAGCCTGATGACTAAGTCCTTTAGTGATTTAATTCTAGTGCCCTTTGCCAAAGATGAGATCTTCTCTAGCTTCAACTACGACTATATGTTGCTGATGGAGGCAAGCAATTTTGAAGCTGTCATCGCAGTATTAGTCAATGTGGAGTATAATGTCTCTCCAGTTTGTTTGTGCATATCCATTTGATCAATCAGATGGATTTGATTAGTGTCAAAGGAGAAAATTTTCTTCTTGCAGTTTGCTAATGATTTTGGGAATGGAACTCGTGCTTGTAGAAAAGCCATTTGCATTCTTCCCTTTTCAGTATCAAAGGCTGACATAAACATATGTTGGGAAGAAGCAGTTTGTTTCCAGATTTGAGTATATGTGCTGGCCTTTACCCTCTTAGTTTTCTGCGTGATTTCTTTGTACTTAGCAAAAACATTTGGCTTTGTTTGGCCTCCAACCAAATCTGTTGTCTGTGCTGAATCTAGAGGATCTTGTGAGGCTAAGGAAGATGGAGAGCCTACAAAAATATCTTATTGTCTTGTACCTGCAAAAATGTTTTCTGGTCTCATAGAAACATGTGGACCTATTGAAACTAAAGTAACATCTTCTTCATCATCCTGCATGAAAACTAGTTTTGGATTAGTTCGCTGCTTCTTTTTATAAATTAGGAATTCCCTGGCTCCAATTTCTGTTACTGCAGGAGACTCTTCTTCTCTTGGTCTTTTGTCATGCTTTTCCTGAGGTACTGGAGTCTGTGAAGTGGTTGTAGATAGAACCTGTTCTTTAGCTTCTTGCAGAGTGTTCTCCTCCCATTGATCCTGGTTCATGAATTTTTCAATTTTTGGCCTGGGAGTGTGAGTGTAAGGAGTGGTCTTTTGTTCCACTCTTAAATTGGAAATGATGGCGAAGGGGTCATATGTCCAAGTAAAGCTTATTTGGAAGTTCATTTGTTTGAGAAGTGCATTTGCCTCATTACCTGTTGCTCTGCTGTTGCATATGAATGGCCCCACCTGTGTCTTGATCTTGAAATATGCCTTCTTTTTAGCTGAAACAAAGTGTAAGTTATCCATGTTGATCATTTGCCTTATATATTCCAATGAGAAAATTCTCATAGGAACATATTTTGGCAGTTTGTATGGTGGCAACTCATATCCGTACACTCTAATTTCTGTGTAGTTCTGGTACAAGTACCAGTCCCTTGTTTTAACATGTTCACAGAGGTGTAAGGTTCTTTGTATCTTAGAACCTATTCTCGGTTCCACATTACTGTTAAGAAGGCATGCAACTGTATAAATGAACTGGTTTATGAAGTCATTGAAACTGAAATCATTTGAATTCTTCTGCACCAAATAGGTCCACTGCATGACTGATTGTGCATTGCCTTGTTCGTCTAGTTTCTGCAAAGCAATTGGGAACCTTTCTGCCTGGTAAAAGAGAAACATATAAACTAGCACTGATCCATGTTTAAATGTTCCTTTTGTGGCAATCTTGTGAAATTGCTCATGGACGATCTCTGCAAGGAATTAACTGAAATTAAACATTACATAAGGTTTTTTTTTTTTTGGTTTGTTTGTTCTGTGGAAAAGATGGGCAGAAAACCTAGGATAGGTTCATCCACCCATTGATTTGATTGATACCCTATGAGACAAGATACTAATGAGACAATTTACTTGGTCTTCTTTGGAAACATGGAGGATGGATATGGTGTATTCTTCTTTGGAAGCTGGACATCCTCTAGCAAGAAAATTTCAAATATTCTGGCTCTTCGAGGGAAGGTTAGCTTTGGTAGAGTTCCATGAAGGAATCTACAGAGAAAGGGATGAAAGAATCATTATGGGGTACTTGAAGCATTTGGTTAATTGACTCTGAGGTTATAGTAAATAGATTGTCTCCATTTTGGACCACAATGGCTCGTTGGCTGGGGATATACCTAGCTTAACACCATAAGACAAAATATGGGAAAGGTTGAGTCTGGGGAAACATGAATTGTGGCAAGAGGGATTCCCAGAGGTTGATTTCATCACTCCGGTCCAGAAAGGTTTACTTCAGCGAATTGTGCAGTTCGAACAAGTAGAACTCACAATTGATCTCTGTGATTTTATATTGCTGGTCAACCAGGGGTATATGGTCTAGGTCAATGGCAGGAGGGGTCATTGGGTTTTCCCTGGTTGGTTTTTACTTTCCCTTATGTGCCATTTTTTAAAACTATTAGGAAAAGAGGTGAAGAGCCAGTGGTATTTACTCGGGAAAATTTGGTTGCTTGCTGAATAATTCGTTTGCTGTAACAGGAACCTGGTCGGGAAACAACTATTTGAAATCTGCAGTGGGTGATAGAGCAATTTGGTGGAGGAGATGGGGGTTTTAAATCACTATACCTATTCTCTGAAGCAAACGGGAAGCGAAAAGGGTGCCACATTGAACAACTGGGAGGTTTATAACCAATTGGCGATCCCCGTTGCGTCTTACCTGTTATGGAGCGGGTTCGTTGTGATCTAGTGCACGTTCAGGAGAAAACGATTATCGTATAACGGATAGGGTGTAATGTGAAAGGATGTGTGTCGAAATAGAAAAGACCTATGGCGGAAGGGAAAGGTAACGATATGCGAGAGCGAGGAGGACGCGTGGCATGATAGGAGTGGAGGGGGAGCAAAGATGTGGTAGGTGGTATTGAGGTGGCGGGCACTTATAGATGTTGGCGGGAGATGGAGCAGTTTTCAGAGGGGGTGTAGGTGGTAAGAGGTTTTGAGTGGGGGGAGGGGGAGGGTGCGAAATGTTGAGCACCCGCCACGTAGCATGGGGCCAGGGAAAGTGAATACTCTTTTCAGACCCCCCTGCCAATAACGATAGAATGGATTGGGGGGTCCCAAATCGATCCCTCACTGTTGATCTAGGCGAGGTAGATCGTTGCGGTTGGATTATGTGCCCGCTATACCACAAGCCGACAAATTAAGTTTGCCCCTTTCAACTTTATCACAAATCAAAACTTTAGCGCCATTATCTTATTTACAAATTGTTAATTGTGTTTAAATGACACGATTAATTTATTACAAGCATGATTAATTATTCTAAAAACACTTAATTTACCCTAAGGGCGCATTTAATCTAGCAAGCCCCCTTTTTTTTGTTTCTCTAAGGTTGTGCAACTTCTATTCTAATGATTATTTATCAAATTTAACCAAGCTTAGTCACTTTGGTTAATCTTTCTCTAATCTACCTAATTAATTCCAATGAAGATTGAACTGGATTGTTGATTTATTCACTAACCTAACCAACCTTATTTAACTCAGTTTAACCATGATTAAAGAGTATGATCAAACTTAGGAAATCTATTTCTATGTGGCATTTAACAAGCTGCACACTTTATTCGAAAAATTTCTAAAGTATCTTTGATGCATTTTTGTTTTTTAGTGGCATTTAGATTTTCTCACTTGCACGCGCACACGCACACACACATATATATTTTCATATACATTTTTAATCCCCTTTTTCATCATCATTTTTTGTAAATTATTCACAGAATACAATACTATTTACAATTTTTATTAACTAAAAGATAATAGCCAATCGTCATTTGATCCTAATAGGAGGAACAATAGAGTTCTACAGAATGTTCCAGAAGGCTAGAAG
Organism: Pinus taeda; assembly: GCA_000404065.3. Lineage (NCBI taxonomy): Eukaryota > Viridiplantae > Streptophyta > Pinopsida > Pinales > Pinaceae > Pinus > Pinus taeda. Next base: position 119,209 of record APFE031480641.1, on the reverse strand, counting down.
GGCCTTAAGATCCAACAAAACCAATCGTAGTTCCAAAAATCATGAAGAGTACAACATGGATTAGATCCACATTAGAAGAGGCAGAAGGATATACAACTCCTGATGGCACACTTAGAGAAGTGAAGAAACCCAAGAGGTTCTCCAACTATGCAACTCTCATAACAAAACTTATTGATGAAGAACCTTCCATGTATGAAGAAGCAACTAGTTAGCAGTTGTGGAAGGAAGCAATGAATGAGGAATACCAATCGATCATGAAAAATGATGTTTGGGAAATTGTGCCAAGGCCTAAATGTAAATCAAAATTGACTTCCATGTGGATATATAAGATTAAGCATGCTACAGATGGGAGCATTGATAAATATAAGGCACTGTTTGTGGCTAGAGGGTTATCGTAGAAAGGGGGAGAAGACTATGATGAGATCTTTGCTCCAATTTCCAGGGACACCTCCATTAGATCCATCATTTCACTTGTTTCTTTTATGGGATGGGAACTACACCAGATGGATGTAAGTAATTGAGGAAGAGGTGTACATAGAGCAATCTCAAGTATTTGAGGTATATGGAATATAGTCTCATGTTTGCAGATTGAAGAAGGCCTTGTATGGACTCAAACAAGCTCTAAGAGCTTGGTATGATCGTACTGATGTTGATTTGACAAGACTGAGATTTACCAAAAGTGAAGCAGATCTATCCCTTAAGATTGTGAAGAATGCACTCGTGATCCTACTATTATATGTTGATGACTTGTTTTTGACAGGGGCCAAGCCTCTTATCATTAAGTGTAAGAAACAATTGACTTTCGAGTTTGATATCAAGGATCTTGGGTTGATGCTCTATTACTTGGGATTATAAGTATGACAAAAGCTTAGTGAATTCTTCATCGGTCAAGGGAAGTATATGATAAATATCTTTTATAATTTTGGAATGATGGATTGCAAATCCACTATGACTCCCATGGTGAGTAACCTGAAGAAGTTTAGAGGCTCCGACTCTAGTTTGGTAGATCCATCTATTTACAGACGACTAATTGGTATGATGATGTATTTGGTTAACACTAGGGCATACATTTTCTTTGCTGTGAACACTTTGAGCCAATTCTAGATAGAACCATGACATGAGCATTGGATTGCAAAAAAGCGCATATTGAGATATTTGTGTGGTACAATGAATTATTTCTTGAAATATGTTGTAAACAAAGAGGTACAACTTTAGGGATATACATACACAGATTGGGCAGGAAGTGCTAAAGATAGGAAGAGTACGTTAAGAGTATGCTTCAGTTTGGGATCCACTATTATATTGTGGATAAGAAGGAGGTAGAGGTCAACAACACTCAACATTGGTGAAGGAGAGTACATCGCAACCAATGAGGCTTGTACTGAAGCAATATGGCTCTAAAAGTTGTTTGCAGGATTATTCACCGAAAAGTTGGAACCGACGATGATACACTGTGATAATCAAAGTCGTGTGAAGCTTCCAGAGAACCCTGTGTTCCATGACACGTCAAGGCATATTGAGATAAAGTACCACTAGATCCATGACATGGTGCAGAGGAGAGAAATAAGACTGGAGTACATCTCCACCAATGAGTAGACAACTGATGTCTCGACAAAGCAGTTGCCGAAGAACAAGTTTGTGTATTTCAGAGACAAGTTGGGGCTTGTGGAGATCACCCCTCATTGAAAGGGAGTGCTGATTTTTTCTGCATCATAGATGGACATTCTCCCGAAAGGGAGAATGGGTCCAAGAGACCGAGAGGGGCTCAACAGATACTGTTGCGTGAGTGTCTCTTGAAGGAGGACCTTGACCTCACACCATAAATGGTGGAATGAGGTCCTGGACCCTGATCACACACCAAGAATGGTGGAGTGAGGTCCTTCAACATTTGGACCTTGATCACACACTAGAACAATGGAGTGAGGTCCTGGACCCTGATCACACACTGGTTAGGAACATAGTTACCAATCAAACGGGTACTGAGCCAAGTTCTCACTTTTTAGAGGTAGCAAAAAATCCTCTGATTTTGAAAAGCGCTGATTCAGAGTACACCTTTATGCATCAAGTATGCACATTTTTTTTTTTTTAAATGTTAGTGATCTTCATGCCAATTTGAAAAGTGTTGATGCAACATCAACCCCCTTTTTTGGGCTTATTTTGACACTTCAAATTTTTTGATATATTATGGATAATTTTTTTAAATTGTTGGTGATTTTCATGCAGACTTTGAAAAACATCAACGTTTTGGGCATATTTTTGACATTTTAAATTTTCTTATGTCTTGAGTGTTTTTTTTTGTGTTTATCGTTTTAATGTTAATTATTTAACAATTTTTTTTCTTTTTTTATATTTGTTTTTTTAAGGGTTTTCAAAATTTGTTGTTTTTTGTTTCTTGCAATGCTTTTTTTTTTTTTTTTTTATAATGTTTAAAAAAAAATAATAAGAAGTAAATAGGAAAATATATTTAAAAAAAACCAAAAAGAATCAAATATAAAATAATATATATAAAAATGAAAACATAAAAAATAAAATAAAATAAAAATAAAAATTTAATTGAAAAAAAAATAAAAAAAAAATCTATATAATATATATATATTTTGAAAAAATAAAAATATTTAAAAAAACATAGTTTAATATGTTTTGTTTGTTTTGTTTTTTTTTCTTTCTTCGTTTTTTGAAATTAATAAAGAAACAAATAATTAAAACCAAATTGGATAATTGAGCAAAAAATATAAAAAATAGTAAAATTGAATTAAAATTAAAAAGTCAAGTCCCACTAGCACAACCCATAGAGGATGAGCCTCATTAGCAAGGTGACATAGGATCAAACCTCACAAATGCTGTTGCACTTGTGCGAGGGGGAGGAGACATGCTAAAATCCGGTGAGCTTAGGCTGTGGCCATCGCTGAGTGCGATCCCTGGTGACTTTGACGGCTTAGATGCCCCTAGGCCGCAATTTCTCAAGCCACAAGTCAAGCTCAGGGTAACACAAACAGACAAACAAAAAAAATTTAAAATTAAAAAATATTGAAAACAAAATTTAAAAATAAAACAATTTAAAAAATATCATTAAAATAAAAAAGAGTAAAAAAGAAAAATAGAAAGAAATCAAAATAACAAAAAATTAAAATACATCAATAAATATAAATAAAAAAACATTAAAAAAATAAAATAAAAAATAAAATAAAATGAAATAAGGCCCTCAGCGAGTGCGTGAGGGGTCATGGGCTTCGGAGAAGGGGGTGCTGGAGCAACCCCCCTCTTCCCCCCTCGCCCACCGCCTAGGCGGGGGCTTGACCAATTCTCAGAATTAGCTAGGCCCTTTACTAGTGCCCGAATGACAACGGGGGGTGGGGTGTGCGTGTAGCCAATCCAGGCCTGCGACCCCTCATGCGTTTGTTGGGGAACTTTTTTAGTTATTATTATTAATTTTTAATTTTTAAATTTTTATTTTAATTTTAAATTTTTTTAATTATATTATATATATGTTTTATTTTTGATTTTAATGATTTTATTATTTTGAATGGTTGTGTATTTATTTATTTTTTTTCGAATGTTTTTATTTATTTATTTTGTTGTTGTTGTTGTTGTTTTTTTTTTAAACTATCCAATGGTTTTTATTTATTTGTTTTTCATGTTTTTATTTATTTTGTTATGGTATATTGCATTTTTCTTATATTATATAATTATAATATATATATATTATATTTTTTTTTTTTTATTTTTTTATTTATTTTTTTTTTTTTTTTTTTTTTTTTTTTTTTTTTTTTTTTTGTTGTGTTGTACTGTCAAGTCTGTGCCGATTTTGACTACAACCCTACTCCATTATGTGTCAATTTTATAGTTGGTTTTAAAGTTTTCGTTATAATGGATCGAGTCCACCCCCACAATGTTTCAATTTCATGATTGATTTTTTAGTTTTTATTGCAATGGGCTGAGTTTGCCTAAACTGCGTGTCAATTTGATGGTTGGTTTTTATATTTTTGTTGGTTGGTTTTGATATTTTTATCTTTAATGCCATACCTGAAAATCGTTGGAATTTTAAGGTTTTTCGGAGTCATGATACTTTATTTTTAATGCCATTACTAAAAAATGTTGAAAATGTATCCCAAACAAAAAAGACGTTATTCTATCACCAACACTTCTTATTTTCAGGGTGTTTTTTTGCACAAAAAAAATGGATTTTATTGATTTTTGATACCATTTTTAAAAAATGTTGAAAATTTACTTTGAAAAAAAATGTTGATGCAACATCAACACTTTTTATTTTTGGGTCTTTTTTGGATAGAGTTCGAGGTTCGGTTCAACATCTAGACCTGATAACCAACCATGAAGGGGTTGAGTGAGGTCTTGACCTAGTGTGCTCACGTGGAAGGGTGAGTGAGTGCTTGCTAGTTGAGGGTCTCAACATTTTGGCCTAGGTGGTGGCCATGGGATTCGAGGACCGATCACTCTGATGGAGTGAGTCATGATATGTTGATGACATTGTCATAGGTTTGGTATCACCCCAGATATGGCCACTAGCGAATGTTGACGATAGATAATGATGTTGATGATAATCGATAACTTTTTATTTAGAGAAATTGGTTCAGTTTGAGAACATCTATGACATTGATTGTGAATACCTCCCTAGTAAAGGAGTGTTGAATTTGTAACTATGGCCAATGTTCATAATGTACTTTTAGTCACTTGATGTAATTATATTTATTATTTTAAAGCATATTTATTAATGGTTGAGTCAAAGAAAATTTATCTTGAGTCGAAGTCCCATTACGACTTTTAAAAGATGAAAATTTGAATTTTTGAAATGTAAATTTTGGCTCCAAAAAGTGAAAAATCATCTTCCCTCCAAATCAAGTCAGCCTTGGCTAAGAGACACATCTATTTACCCTAAACATACTACTATATAAAGGCAGCTCAAGCTCCTCATTTGGAAGATTCACATTTCCTCACTCAAGACAACATCTGGGTGAGCGAAGGAGGTTAAGAAGGACAAAGAAAGAAGATCGAGTTTATCTCTCTCTCCTCTCTCATCAACTCGCACATGTGTATAGAAGTCTCTCTCTATGATTTGCACTGTTTCTGGGCATTCTATTGTAGGGGCGCCAATTTTTTTTTGGGTTATTGGGCAATTTCTAGCGACTAGAATTTTAGGCTACTGGATAGTTGCTGGGAGTTTGAAATTTCTGGATTAAGCAGACAAAACAAAGTGCAACATCAATTTGGGTGACTTGAATTGGAGGAGAAGACCGTGTTTGACCATAACTCTAGTAGTGTCTCTTATTGAACAGGAAAAAATTCTCTATTGAAAGGTTGTTGGGTTTTTCCCTGTAGTGGGTTTTGCAAGGGTAAATCTTGTCTATCTTTTGTGTATTGTGATCTCTACTATTCTACTGTTGATTTTTGTAGTATACTTATTGAATGATATATTGAAATAATATAAATGAAGATCTACATCAAAAAATTATCATAATTTCAGAAATATTATGCTAACCCTAATTGCACTAGAAAAATCAACACCCCTATGCTTTACAAGGTCTTGATGAGTATCCATGTGGTTCGAAATCATAAGAAATCCTTTAATAACCTAGTAGTTATAATTGAGGTTACAAGTGCACAACTGCTTATATGTCCATCAAGCCCATCGCCTAAGCTTGCTTGTCGTGCTTCATCCACGATGTTAGGATTTATGACATTTTTCATTCAATCATTGTGCAAAGGATTTTCGGTGTTACCTCTAATTAAATATCTAAGAATTTATCCAAACTATGCTTATAAGAGCTTTCTGTATGCTTTGGGCTTGGACAAGGTTGCAACTAGATCAGAAGGTTCATCACCATCAAGATCAACTCTTAATGGGAAGCAAATATTATTATATAAAGGTTATAAAATGTATAAGGATCCATCTGTGGTTCAATGTTGACATATTGTCGTAGGGGTCAACCTGGCTTCATTCGCACTTGAATTTATAAGTGTCATTGGGATTTGCCTTAAGCCTTAGAGAAATTGCATTTTTTGCCTTTGTCGTAGGTTGTAATTACAACTTGTAGTGCTAGTTTGTCTGGTCTTTGGAAGCGTGATTTGCGACTTGCATCATGAAGCTCAACCTCTTAGTCAAAAATCACACTTCTAGAGCCTAGTGGCTTATGACTGCCCTTTACAAATGCAATTTGTGACCAAGCTCTTCCTTGTTGCATGTGACAAATCCAAGTCACTTTTAAATTGTGACCCCATAACCTGGCATCATTATCTTTTGTCCTATTTACTAGTTACCTAATTGATTCATCTACCCTACCCCTGGGTACTTATGCCTCTAACCCACATTCCTCTCTATTATCTATGCATTCAACTGTCAAAATATCTCCTCCGACCTCACTGTTGACTATCTAAACTACACTCTTGTAGAAGCACTGATCTTATTCCTAATTTTTAGACCTGGCGCTAGTGGCTTTGAAACCCTCACCCACCATTCTCTTGCTAAGGGAATTTACCCTAAATTTCATTTAACTAACTTCGATTTTTATATTGTATGACACAAGAGCTTCTTCATCTATTTAGATTGCACAATCTAATTGTTTGTCTTCATTGATGATTGAATTTGTATGGATTTGAAGCTGTGTCAATACGTTTAAGGGAAATCGTGTTTGTTCTAAATCTTAATGAGTATGATGGATTGACAGAACCATTGTGTCTATTGTATTATCACTTCATGTTTACCTTTGTAATTCACAAGATGAAGAAGCCCTCTTCTCCATCACAAATTGTGATTATAAGTAATACCTAGAGTCACTCTGATTGAGGAATGCGATTAACAATGAGATTGGGCACTATCCCTTTCATGTTGCAAATGACCCATGTAATGTATAATGACACTGCAGATCAACTTTGTGACCACAAAGGGAGGTTGTTCTGCTTAAGTTTCTTGTCACATTGATAACCTCTAGTGCTCATAGGAACTCAATTTGCGACCAGTCCATCACCTTCTCATCAAATCATAAATCACTTTTTTTAGTGTATAGTGGGACTAGAACGAAAATTTGCGACTTGCTTGAGAAAAATGTTGACTTGCTCTTGTAGGGTGACTAGCACTAGAAAGTGTGACTAAGTTGTAACTTGAAACTGCGATTTGCCTAGCAACCTCATTTGCAACAAGCCAGTCAAGATCAATAATGCAACAATGTATCTTGGGTTTTTCAGATTGTATGGTAATGGGTTGTCCTCATAGTTTTCATTACAAGAAACATTTTCTGTGTTTAATTTGTAGGCGCCCAAGTGCAGAGTTCTAGGTCTTGACAAGGATAACACATTGTGGAGTCTATTACGTTATGCTGCATGGACTCGTAATAAATGTCATGATTCAAAGTATCCATTGATGCCAACACATAAAACTAATGTGGTTCATTTGAATGTCGAAAATCATGTTGAAGTAGATACATATGTCAATTCCTGTCAGTAATGTGAATGTCGTGATCAAAGAATGGAAATTGATTGTGCAAAAGGAGATCACTATTATAACCCTACTATTCGTCAGTAAAGTAATTGGGCTAGGGAATCTTGGCTATATGACAATAAAATCTGGAAAGGCTTTTGGATTGAATGCATTGAAATTTTTTTGCGTAGATAAGTTTGACACTGTTTTAGGGAATCACCTAATTGATATTCATATGCCACAGTTGAAAAGTTGAAAACTTAAGGAGCATTGTAATTGTAAGTTTTCTAGTATGAGCATGGAATCAGTTACGACAAGTAGCACTAAAGACAATCAAAAGATGATTGATTTTGTGCAAAAGAAAGAGTAACTTCAAATGTTGAGGCCGTTTCAGTAGGATAGTGAAAAGGCCTTTTCAATGATAAAACCACATCAAAACGCAGTTTCCCTAACATCTAGCTTTATTCTTCTGTGGCCCACGTATATAAATATTCTTGAGAATCCAACATTGCTAATATGACTATGATGAAGAAGACAAGGAAATATGCAACATTCCTTGCTAACATTGATAATCATTATTCAACTACTACATATTTTCATGGAAAAATGCTTTATCTACCACCTTGGTTTGTTAGCATATTGCCTGATTGTAAGAATGTGGCATTCAACACCACAAAGGTTGGATCTCAAACATCCATGAAATGAGGCCAACTCTTTCACAAGGAACCTTCGATTCAGAAAATTTGGTACCTGGAGTAAAAGATCCACAATTATCAAGAATGTGGAGGGAATATAAAGAGCCAATTGTTTTGTGGGGAGAGAGAGACCTTTTTAGTAAAAGAATATTAGAATGCTTAAGTATTCCATTGATATCTATTGTATTTGACAAGCATAAATATTCCAAAAGCAAGCATTTCATTCTGGTTGGTACACAATAAATATCCATCCCTTACCATTAATGTGGTGCATGATGTGGTCCATATCTTTGTCAATGGTCATGAATATAAGAAGAGCCCCAAAAGAATCCTTGCACATAGTACAAGATAGTTTTGATGCTCCAGATTGTGATAATCCTATATCAATGGATTTGGGGAGTATTAAAAAGGATCATGTTTGGGTTAATGGGAAGAATTAGAAGGTATTGACCAACCTACCTTACACCTAGACTGGTTATAATGCTATGTGTGACTATCGAATAACTTGCAATGAAAATGGATGTGAACGAATTGTAGAAAACCTACACAATGTCGGTACCATATTCCCTGTGTTTGTTTGCAGGAAAGCAGTAATCCACTGAGCCAAACGAGTAATGTCACAAGACAAACACTTGATTATGGAAACACTATTGGGTTGTACTTTTATTGGCATGATATTTGGCATCAGAGGGCACTATAGTTCACAGGAAAGGGTTGTTTGTGTAGAAAAAATTACCAAAGGAATGGGGGTTGCCTAAAACTGATTCTCTGAAGCATATCGTTCTATGAGCAGATTGAATAACGATGGGATTTATATTAAGAGCTCTGTCCTTAGGAAGCCAAAGGTCAAAGTTGCAAAAGAACACTTCAACTTGGATCGACTGGATGGTTGGTATCACACCAGACGGAACGAAGTGACGAATAAATGCAATTTGAATTGTATTGATTTTTATCATTTATTATCTTGTAAATATTGTAAAATTAGTAAATGTTGAAGTTATTAGGCATTAGTGAGTCATGAGGAAATTCAAGAGTGATGAGGGTAGGCGAAAGGTCATGGTAGGTGAATAGTCACGTCATTTCTATAAATATACCTTCATGCCTCATTTGTAAGGGACCTTAGAACTTGAGCTAGGGCTATCATTAGATAACTGCTTTGTGCTTAAGGAGCTAGATGCACTCAACTCTTGGCAGACAATAGGGTGAGTTGTAGTGAGGCTATGAGCAACCCATGTTCCATTACTGGGCTTTGATGGTTTGCATGGCATGTACTTGTATTTGCAGCAGTTTAATAAGTTCTTCGCTTTTGATATTGATTCCCATGCACTTTCATGGTGTTTATAATGGCTATCTGGTATTTTGATTGTGTTTGAATGTGTGATTTAATGCAAGAAATATGTTTATGAACTAATTCGTTGCTGTTGCATATGTGTTTTCTTTTGAATATTTGCGTTAATCTCTAACACTCTCTTAATTGTATGTTTTGGATGGTTTTTGCTAACCAACTTCTCTTTGAGATGTACTTCTTATTATTTTGCTTCCTTATTCCTGTACATTGCTTTGTGAGTTTGTCAATTGTGGACTGACCTCATCCTTATTTTCTGGGAATTTTGTTCTTGCCCTCATTGTAACACCTTCGCATTTGATAGCGAGGAGAAAAACTTACATGGTGGTAGCCAAACCCACATACTGGATGGGGCTCCTATCCCAAATGATTTGAGGTCTGATTGAAAGTTCACATTAGGGAGACCCCCCAACTGTTGGTAGAACATTTTTCTATGTTAATAGATTTGGCACTAGAAGGAGGGTCAAATAATAAGCTGAGCCCTTAGAGCTCCTATCTAAACATTATATATTCAAATGGATCCGTCCAAAATCTTCATTCTAGATTGTTTTTCAAAAATTCTGAATCTTCTAATCCCCGTGGAAATAGTTCAACACTTGTCGCAAAATAAGTTTGATGTCGATGGTGAAATATTTGTGCTAGAACATACATGTCAATTCCTTCAGTTTTGTCATTCTAATGAAGTATATTGTGAAGATGTCGCATGTGGACTTTTCACCCTTACGCTTGAAGGTCGCGTTAAAGAATGGTGTAAAACCTTACCAACTGCATTTATCCATTTTTCTGAGTGGTTCATCAAAGGGTTTTATTATGCTTTTGATAGTTATGGTTGCTAAAGTCTATTTAAAATGATCAATAAACTTAGAGTGAAACCAGATGAATCATTGAAAGATTTTTCTGATAGGTTTGTCCATCTTTATTATCAATTTCCTAAGAGAGACATGGATTAGATGTACTTGGATGATAAATTTCGATGATTGGTTTGCCTTTCTCTGCAACAATTTGAATCTGAAATGAATGTTGATTTTGGTGATAATTCTGGTTATCAACAAGTTACAAATCATCAAGATCTTTTCCCTGATTTTATCTTGCCAATTTTTGTGAGTCAAGAAAAGTCTCAAGCCTCTAAGGAGGAAATTATCGCTTGTTAAATTCCTCATCCTCCATTAAATTCATCATATAATGAAATTTATGTCATTAATAATTTAGGTAATGAAGAGAGTTTGCAGGAAAAGGAACCAAGTTGTCTTGCTTTCGAAGCTCCCATAAATCCTATTGAAATAGGACAACTTGAAAATCAAGGTGATAAAACACCTCTTCTTGTTGATAAGATCCAACATAATCTTGTTGAATATCTTCCAGGATCTATTCATGAACCTTCTCATAATATTCTCCCACCTTCTCCTGCTTGCAATGACTGAGTCCCTGGCTCAGGTAATATTGATTGTGCAATCAACCCTACATAGCATAATATGGATGCTGATTTGTTGATGCAAAATCGAAACCTTGAATTAGATTTGGTTAAGAGTGATGTTTCTTAAGGGATTCTTTGCATTCTCCTTCATTCACGACTTAAAACCCCTTGTATCCTAATCTTCTTGATGAATCTTCTACACTAATAGTTGCTTCAAATGTTCTTCATTCTTATTATGTTGTGCTAGGTAGCAATCAGGTACAAGGTAGTAATGTTTTACATCTAGATGAAGGAAAGAATGAAATTTCATCCCATATCTCTTTTGATTCCCAAATCTCAGAAGGCCGAGATGATGATTCCCTCACGCAGGTCATTCATGAAAACACTGTGGTTAATGGCTCTCCACTCATGGTCAAAAAAGAATCTAATGTTTTGAATAATCAGTCTAGTGAAATCAAAATTCTTAATCAAACTAGTGGCTCTAGCAACTGTCATCCTATTGACAGTGACCTTGCTAATGTAAGTGATGATGGATGTCGATGTCCATCTTTTTATTTGTTGAATTCACAATAACATTTGGATGCACAAAATCTAGTTATGGAATCTGATTTGATTATAGAAGAGTTTCGAACAAGATTTGGTGTTTAATCTTCTTCAACATCCTACTCTGTGTGTCTGGACTTGCGTGACAAATACTACTGCTGAAAACACTTTAAATCCTTCAGATACTCATTCAGATGATTTGGATTCTAAGTAGACACTGGGCAGAGTGGGTTCATCTCCGGAAGATGAAACAAATAAAAAATTGCACATCTTTCCTATGGTTTGCAACCCCCAACATTGGTAGGAGTTAACTCTCTTGTTTAGGTCGTTTATGAAATCCCTCCAATCGATTCATTTCCATTTTTTAATAATCTATTTTGATGACATGGAAACATCAACTCAAACATGTGATTCCAACAACTTTCATCCTATTAATGATGGTTGTCTAATGTATAAAAACGTTGATCTGTCCCAACCCATGAAATGATATCATCCAACATTTGAAAGTTTAGGGACTTGTCAAGAGGTTGAGACACTTCAGCCTTCAGTGATTGTTATGTCGGGTTCTCACGATCTTGATGTTGTCCCTGAACTAGGTTAGATTAGAGTTTCTTCACAAGATTATTTGCTTAGCACTATATCACTGGATGTGAGTTCATTTTTGAAAAAAATTCACCATTTTCAATATTGAGATAAATTCACTAATTGGATGGAAGAGTCTAGTCTAGTCATTACTTCTACAAGTAAAGAACCTTTCATCTCTCTTGTACTGATTTTAGGTTTTCAATTCATATATTAGAGATATATACTAGGTTTCTAGGCCTGCCTTTTTTATTATCGATTGGAAGATTCCTTTCATGTGCTCGATATGAGGAATAATGTGTTAGAATGCGTACCTTTGAGAGGTTTCCAAGGTTTTCATTTTTTGACCTGGCTTGAGAATTCTTTTCAAGCAAGCTCTCTTATCAACATAAACAATATTTTTTCTCTTGTGCATGTTATGAAGGTAAGCATTCTTGTTTTTACACAAGGATTTCTCGCTGGTAACAATGGATGTTCTAAGCATGTTGTGAAATATATCCTATATTATGATGCATTCATTCCTCAAGCTGATGAGAGTGTGCAAAACATTGACATTGAATATGGTTTGACACAAGTTTCTTCGAGAGAATCTTTTAATCTTCTTTCAATTTGTTCTCATTACGCCTTGTATCCTGATTTGTCTGCTGAATCTGTTGTACCAACAATTGTTTTAAATTCCCTATACTCCCATTTTTCTAGCCTATATTGCAATCAGATATATGTAATGATCTCTTGTTTCGGGAAGATGAAAACAAAGATTTCTCAGCCCATCTTTTTCTTGATCTACAACCCTCACTAGGTGAAGAGGAAGATTTTACTATCCAAACTGTCAATGAAATCTTTCCAGTCGATTCATCTCCATATTTGAGAAATGAAGAATCTTGTTTATTAAATGAAAAACTTAATCAAAACTTTTGCTTTAACAACTATCATCCAGTTAATCATGATCCCACCAATACATATAATGATAGTTGTTTGTATACATTTGTTGATTTCACCAAGCCATCAAAATTTGATGATCTATCATTTGAAGGTTTAGAGGTTTTTTAGGATAGTGAGGCACTTCAACTCTTACTGATGGTTATGTCAGGTCATGTTCTTGTAAAAATCCCTGAACAAAATCAAGTTAGGATTTCCTCAATGGATTCTTCCCATACCATTGTTGCACCAGATGGATGCCCATCTTTGAAATTTTTTCATGGTTTTCATGTTAGTCTTTTTGAATATCAAGATAGAATCATTGATTAGTTGTAAGAATCCTATTTGGTTAATTCTTCTGCAGACAGCGACCTCTTATCTCTCTTGTGTCACATTTAAGATTTAACATGAATGAATACATATTTTTGGGAGACATCTAAGGTTTCAAGGTCAATCATTTTGAGTTTCATGGTGGAATTGCCGATTGGATGGAAGAGTCCGATCTAGCAAATTCTTACACAAATAAGCACAATCTCCTCTCATGCGCTTGATATAAATAAATGCATGCTTTTGAAGAGCTTCCAAGGTTTCCGTTTTGTCTATCAAGATAGGATTGTGGTTTGGCTAGAGAAATCTTTTTTGGCACGCTTTCCTACCAACAAGTGTGGACTTTCTCTCTTGTGTAGGTTACACAAGTAAGCATTTTTGTTTTGTCACAATACTTCATTTTGGGTTTACTCTTTTTTATTTTTTTCTTCTTTTTAGGTTGGGAACAACTGCGATTGCTACATTGGAATTTTGATTTCACATATCTCGATCTCTTATTTGGTTAAATTAGGGTTTAGGTTTAGAGTAGTCAGGTTTACTCGTTAGAATAGTTATGCATACATTTTTATTTCATAGGTAGTTTCATGCTCTGCATTATGTTTTCTATTGTATTTTCTTGCTGGTTTTCCAACATTGATTTCTCTTTTAATGTAGGTAGTTTAGTTTGCTTCACGACATTATGCATTTATCTTACATTCATTTTCTTGCACACCTCTCTTAATTGCATTTGGATCTACTCTGGTATTGGTTTTCCTCTATTACATGTTGCTTTGATGTCTGTATTACATCATACATTCATTTTACACTTAGCATTACCTTCTCCTTGCATTGCCTATACTTCTTGCTTAAATTGTATTGCATTTTCTCTTTCATTTTGCAATTTCTTTGCATGTTCTTTGGAAGACTGTACATGAATAAACCCTAGGAGAGTTTCTTTGATCACTTTGCCTTAGTGTTGAAATCTCAATCCATGGTTTTTTGTGGTTGTGATGGTCACAACAAGAAGCAACCTCTTATAGACCCTAGCATTCAAAACTTCATTCTTGATATCTTTTACATGAGTATATTTTCTTGGCAAGGAAAATATGAATTAGTATTTGTGGAGAACTCGATTATGTTCATAAGGTCTATATCTATAACCTGAACTCTGTTTCTTGTCTAGTCTTGATATTTCATTGCGTGTTCTCATTTTCCACTTGTCAGTTGGAGATATGATGTAGAGGTGTGGCATGAGGGAAAACTTAAGTCAGAAATTCTTTTAGTTTATGTTAAGCAAGGAACAACCTCTCTTCCTTGCAAAATAAGTCAGGATCCCTCATCTTCCTTGGTGCAATAAATGCTTAATAAATGGTGCCAATGTGCATGAAAAATGAAAAAAATTCAAATAAAGGGTAAATGAATGGGAAAGGCTTCTTGCGCAGAGGTGATGCAAGCAACTTTGTCGGGGTACTGAATAAGCTTGTTGGCAGAGAATCAATGTTTGTGATTTCTTAAGTGATTTTGTTGGGGTGTTGAACAAGCTTACTAACAGTAGAGCAACACTATAAAATTTCTTGAAAATTTTGAATACAATAAGCTCGTTGTCATGCTATCTATGTCATTGTCAAAGACTTGCATTGTAAACTCTCGGTTTGGTGATTAAAGACTAATAAGACCTAGCTAAGGAGACAAATGAATGGAGTATTTGTACAAGGTCAAGTATCTCAAGTGGTACCCACAATATCTAGTTCAATACTTCCTTGCATTATTAACAAGAGTCGATCTGTTGTAGGGATGTGTTGAAGAATCTAGGGCATTCATAATTAAAATGATTCTTCTTATTCATGATAGAAATTTGTGAAGTGTTTTTACTATTTATCTTAGCTTGATATTCTTTACATTATTAGTGTGTGTTTACTTCATCAAACTGTTATAAAAAACAAAGGGACAAGAAGACAAAATATTTGGTTTTCTGCCAGGGCCAAAACCTCTCCCTCTTGGAGAGGAAAACCCGCAAAAAATTCTTGTTATAGAGATTCCAATTGACGAATACCATGACCATGACCCTTGACACATTCTGCCTCTCCAAGGCCAAGACATCAATCCACTTCTTTGTCACTGCTGGGATCATCCTCATTGCTGCACCATTGAAGCCATCGCTACAACATCACTGAGATCTTCATCATGTCAATGAGATCTCTTGTCCTTATTGAGATCTTCACTGTGACCTTGATTCTATCCATTAATCAATTCATTGAGAGCTTCATTAATCATCAAGATTACTGTTGCTCCATATCTCCATCTGCTCTTGGATCATCATTATATCCTAGCTGAGATCATCATGTTAATTGTGAGCTTGCAAGCGTGTATTCCATGATGAGGCTGTGACTGTGACTGTAGGATCATTGTGATATTTCTTAAACTGAGACACTGAGACTATACAAAGACAGAGGGATTTGAATTTCTTTTCATCTCTCACACACACACACACAGACACACACACACACACACACATATATTGACTGCTTGGAAATAGATCCACCAAGATGTGATACTATTCTTCTCTCTACTGAGATCCTTACTATCCCATTATGTCGAGACTGTAATGGTTACTGCGGCTCTTCATTATGCTGAGACTGTATCCTTCAAGACTGATCATATTTGTCACTGTTGTCGCTGCAACTTATCATTGTACCAAGACTGTGGTACTATCCAAGAGAGCAGAGACATATTTATGCCGTGACTATCTCTCCATCTGAAGTCCTCTCTGCTCCTTATATCCATCTGAGGTGTAGCTTGCTTGCACCTTATCCCCATCCGAGGTGCAGTCAAGCCCTTAACCAATTACCCTTTCGCAATGCAGATCTGCTCCTTTTCATATATGCAGAATTTCAGAGAGAGAAAACGTGTTCTGTTCTTGTCTTTTGTGCAGACCCTAACCATCTATTTATAGTGGTTTATCCTAAAAAATGAGTCGACGTGAACATCTGAACTGACATGTCTTTTACCCAAGCCGAAATGTCATTTAATTACGTATTTAATTCAGTTTTGAAGCCGACACGAGGATCTTTTTCTCGATTTGCTGGCTGCCTTCTTTAAACTTACTGATGGAGGATTGAGCTTGGTCTTGGAGAGTTGCTCTAGGCTAGAATAAATTTTACATCGGCTCATGAAGAGCTTCTTTATACATGACATGACTCTTTGACATATTAATAAATCCTAAAGACATCAAGAAGAAGTCTTTCTGATCATATTTGTCACTGTTGTCACTACAACTTATCATTGTACCAAGACTGTGGTACTATCCGAGAGAGCAGAGACATATTTATGCCGTGACTATCTCTCCATTTGAAGTCCTCTCTGCTCCTTATATCCATCTGAGGTGTAGCTTGCTTGCACCTTATCCCCATTCGAGGTGTAGTCAAGCCCTTAACCAATTACCCTTTCGCAATGCGGATCTGCTCCTTTTCATATATGCGGAATTTCAGAGAGAGAAAACGTGTTCTGTTCTTGTCTTTTGTGCAGACCCTAACCATCTATTTATAGTGGTTTATCCTAAAAAATGAGTCGACTTGAACATGTGAACTGACATGTCTTTTACCCAAGCCGAAATGTCATTTAATTACGTATTTAATTCAGTTTTGAAGCTGACATGAGGATCTTTTTCTCGATTTGCTGGCTGCCTTCTTTAAACTTACTGATGGAGGATTGAGCTTGGTCTTGCAGAGTTGCTCTAGGCTAGAATACATTTTACATAGGCTCATGAAGAGCTTCTTTATACATGACATGACTCTTTGACATATTAATAAATCCTAAAGACATCAAGAAGAAGTCTTTTACCTAATTACACTTCTTGCTCATGAAACCGATGTAGTAAGGCATGCAAAAATAATTTATTCTCTTTTATTACATCATTTACAAAGATCATGTCATTATGAAGACCGAACCTAGTTACACGTTTTTCAACACTCCCTCTTATTTATGGAGGTATTCACAATGGTACTTGGTCATTCTCAATCTGAAGAATTTCTCATAAGAAGAATCAGATATGCAATCCCTCTGGTTATAACATCATTTCAACCAACATTATTTCATATAGCAAGGCCTTGGCTAACAACTCTATCTCTCACTTAGATCAGAGCACACACTGTTGGAGAGACCAATGACTGATAGACACACATCATCATTATCTCTGTTAGGGTCATACCCACCCGGGTGTTCTTCGAGTATGCCCTACTAGGACTATTCTCATCTTGGGTTCCTAGCCCTCAAGAATATCGGTCCTCTTGCCCACTCTTGTCTTGGATTCCCTACCACATCCTCAAAGAGTGTCAGATTCCAGATGATTACACAATCCTACATTCTTTCTTCTAACCTGAAGACAAGAATGTCGTGTCTAACTAGGGATGAGTTCCAAGTTTCTCTTCACTCATAAACTTACTTGATTTCTTTTACTCATAGGAACCTCTCGGAGCTCCCTCTTACCTAGGGACTCTATCATCAGTGCTTTATAGGGTCTTCTAGTTGACTGATGATTCAAGACTTCGATGTCATCAATTTCTTCATATGTAGGGTTCAACCATCCATCACTTTCCTCCATCACGTCATTCCTTCCTTTCCCGGAAAGTATCCTCCTTGGCTTTACATCCGGGGATTCCTTCATAGGGCCATCTTTTTTTCAACGATGATTGCTCTAGATCACGAGGTACATAGTTGTGACATCTTTCACAACTCTTCTTACCATGGCCTTGCACACAAACCCAGAATTTCTCCAAGAGGTTAGAAACCAAAAACAAATCACATATTACCTTTTTGGTGATGGCCTTTTTCCAGTGACATCTTCTTTTAGGTATCAACACCATGCATACATGTTGACATATCTCCCGAAGATATCTGTTGTCAAGGTTCTTCATCTTTTCAGACTTCCATCAGGGTCCATATCTTTCCAAAAGATTTCCTAGTCAAATCTTCCTGATCCTATGGATGTTGATTGCCTACATCATGGTTGCATACTTCACGATCTCTTCCATCCTCACATCGTCCATTGCTAGGAACTTTGAACCAGAGTTCTTCAATTGTAGTCAACCACCTCATACTCCATATGAGGATATATTATGTTGATTTCATCTAGTGTGACCTATGTCTTTCTGCATCCTTTCAGAGGAGGATTCTTTTTCTCTTGATCATGCTTGATCCATGTTACCTGCAACCATATATCATGACATTACAATATTAAATACAAATACAAGCAGACATACCTCATTTTCCCTTTAGGTTTCTTCCAATAGCTTCCTATATTGAAAAGAATCTTCAATCCATTGATATGCTTCATTTCTCATGTCATCATATCATCATCTCATGAATTCCATAAATTGGGTTTCCTGATGAAACACTTGCTGCCTTCCCAGATTAGTGGATCCTTCACTAAGGTTTCTATCTGAGAATCTTTAGGACCTTGCATATCCCCATCTGACAAGTGTTTCCTTTGATTTGTATGACTTCTTCCTTTCCTTTAATGTCCAATGAGGATCCCATGAGCTACATCCTTCATGTTAGACTTCCACAGATTATGCCCTTCATGATTCCCATGGTGATATTATGAACTCTTATTTCCATGATGCCACAATGCATCTTATTATCATGGTCATATCTGCAAGGGATTTTGAAGCCTATGATAGGATAGTTTTATGAGGGACACCATCTCACTTATAGTAGAGTTCCGTTACTCCCTCTTTCCTTGGTCCTTTTATTCATCTTCCTCCACCCTTTCTGCGATATGAGCTCCTCTTTCATAGTACTGTTCTGTCTTGTTAACCTTCCCTTTCCTTTTTGCACATATTTGAGTCTTCTCTCTCTGGCATAGAGACCACAAATTGTTGCACAAGGAAATTTCCATATCCCAAGGACACTAGTCATCTTGCTTATTAAGAACGCAGATGATTATTTTCATATCATCTTTCTCAGATCTCCCAAATGAGATCTCATGAAGATATTCCTTCTTTACTGCATTTCAAAGATTACCTCTTCTAGCATTTTATATATCTCTTATCTGTCTCCTTTCTTGCTACATAGAGATGAGAGGACTTTTAAGAGTTCCTTCTCATGAGTTCAAAGGAGACCTATTCATTGACTTCTCTTTTCTATAAGGATTCTGTCAATCCTTCTTATTCCATGCAAGGACCTTAGATAACCCATCTATCCTATAGATCTCCTTGCATTCATGAAGTCATTTCAAAGAAAAATGATTAATGAAAATACTTACTTGAGATGTGAAGGTAAAATATTCACCTTGATCATGTTGGTAGCAGTTGAGGCAGATGTATTGATGCTTCCATCGGATGAGATCCTTGATAGGAAGCTATCTTGATATACAAATTGTTGATATAATTGTACTTCTAGAACCTTGTAGTATGCAACCTCGTATTGAGGTTGCTTGAACATCAGATAGTATGGCTTCTATAACGAGTACTTGTCCATTACAAATCCTATATCTGCCCTCAAATATATATCATTAAGTTCTGAGAATATGAGATTTCAGGGCTGGTTTTTTTATAGAAAAGAATAGTGGTATGTTGTAGACCGAGACTGTGGGAGGCATCAAAGCTGTTGGTATGTATCTTGAGATCTGAAGGTTTTTATCTTTTGATTTTAGATCTCCAAAACCCTTGTTGTTGAAGACTATGTTTTTGATCGGATAAACAACAACCCTTGTTACTATATACCGCTATTGTAGGCTGATCCTTAGATCTAGGGTTTGATCTTGATGTATATATTCATCTTGCTTAGATGCTTTGCTTGAAACTTGATCTTCGCATGTCTCTTTTCTGACCTTTCTTTGCCTACTAAACCTTGCTCTAATACCATGTTGAAGAATCTAGGGCATTTAGAATTACAATGATTCTTCTTATTCATGATAACAATTTGTGAAGTGTTTTTACTATTTATCTTAGCTTGATATTCTTTACATTATTAGTGTATGTTTACTTCATCAAACTGTTATAAAAAACAAAGAGAAAAGAACACAAAATATTTGGCTTTCTGCTACGGCCAAAATCTCTCCCTCTTAGAGAGGAAAACCCACACAAAATTCTTGTTATAGAGGCTCCAATTGACGAATACCAAGACCATGACCCTTGACATATTCTGCCTCTCCAAGGCCAAGACATCAATACACTTCTCTGTCACTGCTAGGATCATCCTCATTGCTACAACATCACTGAGATCTTCATCATGTCAATGGGATCTCTTGTCCTTATTGAGATCTTGACTGTGACCTTGATTTTGTCCATTAATCAATTCACCGAAAGCTTCATTAATCATCAAGATTACTGTTGCTCCATATCTCCATCTGCTCTTGGATCATCACTATATCCTAGCTGAGATCATCATGTTAACTGTGAGCTTGCGAGCGTGTATTCCATGATGAGGCTGTGACTATCACTGTGATCATTGTGATCTTTCTTAAACCCAGATAGTGAGACTATACAAAGACATAGGGATTTGAAGTTCTTTTCATCACACACACACACAAATAATATATATATATTATATTATATATATAATATATATATATATATTATATATATATATATATATATATATTATAATATATATATTATTGACTGCTAGGAAATAGATCCACTGAGATGTGATACTATTCTTCGCTGTACTGAGATCCTTACTATCCCATTTATGCCGAGACTGTAATGGTTATTGTGGCTCTTCATTATGCTGAGACTGTATCCTTCAAGACTGATTATATTTGTCACTGTTGTTACTGTGGCTTATCATTGTGCCAAGACTGTGGTACTATTCGAGAGAACAAATACATCTTTATGTCGAGACTATCTCTCCACCCAAAGTCCTCTCTGATCCTTCTATCCATCTAAGGTGTAACTTGCCTGCACCTTATCCCCATCTGAGGAGCAGTCAAGCCCTTAACCAATTACTCTTTTTGCAATGCGAATCTGTTCCTTCTATCATTCTAAGGTGTAATTGTCCTGCAACTTATCCTCATTTGAGGTGCAGTCAAGCCCTTAACCAATTACCCTTTTGCAATGTAGATCTGCTCCTTTTCATATATGCGGAATTTCAGAGAGAGAAAACATGTTATGTTTTTGTCTTTTGCGCAAACCCTAGCCACCTATTTATAGTGGGTTGTCCTAAAAAATGAGCCGACTTGAACATGTGAACCGACATATCTTTTACCGAAGCCGACATGTCATTTAATTACATACTTAATTCAGTTTTGAAGCTGACATGAGGATCTCTTTCTCGATTTGTTGGCTGCCTTCTTTAAGCTTGCTGATGGAGGATTGAGTTTGGTCTTGGAGGGCTTCTCTAGGCTAGAATACATTTTACATAGGCTCATGAAGAGCTTCTTTATACATGACATGACTCCTTGACATATTAATAAATCCTAAAGACATCAAGAAGAACTGTTTTACCTAATTACACTTCTTGCTCATGAAACCGATGTAGCAAGACATACAAAAATAATTTATTTTCTTTTATTACATCATTTACAAAGATCATGTCATTATGAAGATTGAACCTAGTTACACTTTTTCTTCAACATGATGTAGGTTGAGGTGTTAGGTTCTACCAGTGGTTTGCCAATTGTTGTAGTCGCTACAACACCACCCAATTTTTTTAGCTTATATGTCTAAATTTTAGGTCCTCTTGTGCTTTTCAAGTTTTTGATGAGTATCCATGTGGTTTGAACTGGTAAAAAACTCTTTAATAACCAAGTTATCATCAGGGCTACAAGTGCACAAGTGTTTATATGTCCATGAGGCCCGTCGCCTAAGCTTGCCTATTCTACTTCATCCTCGACTTTAGGGTTTATGACATTTTGCATTCATGCATTGTGCAAAGGATTTTTCATCACTGCCTCTCCATTTATGTGTATGTAGGTTATAAGAATTATATTTTTAAGAAATTGTCGAAACTATGCTTATGCGTGCTTTCTGTATGCCTAGGGCTTGGACAAGGCTGCAACTAGATCAAAAGGTTGATTTCCATTAGGAGAAACTCTTAATGGGAAGAAAATATTATTATATCAAGGTTATAAGATGTATCAAGATTCATCTGTGGTTCATCGACATATTGTCGCAGGGGACAAGTTGGATTCATTCACACTTGAGTTTATAGGAAACAATGGGCTTTGCCTTGAGCTTTGAAAAACTTGTATTTTTTTCCTTTGTCACTGGTCTCAACCGTAACTAAAATAACACTTTTAGAGCCTCGTGGCTTATGATTGTTCTCTACAAATGCAATGTGCGATCAAGCTCTTCCTTTTCGCATGCGACAAAGCTAAGTTGCACTTTTAAAATGCGACCCCATCACTTGGCATCATGATCTTTTGTCCTATTCACTGACTACCTAATTGATTGATCTACCCGAGACCTAGGTAATTATACTTTGAACGTGCATTCCTTCGTATTATCTCTATTTTCATCCGTTAAACTTTCTCCTTCGACCTCTTTGTTGGATATCTAAACTATACTCTTGTAGAAGCACCAATCTTCTTCCTAATTTTCAAACATGGTGCTTGTGGCTTTGAAACCTCGCTCACAATTCTCTTGCCAAAGGTTTCTACCCTTAATTTACCCCAATTTCATTTAACTACATTTGATTTTTATATCGTATGATACAAGACCTCCTTCAATTATTCAAATTGCATAATTTAATTGTTTGTCTTCTTTGATGATTTAATTTGTATGGATTTGAAGCTGTATCCATATGTTTAAGGGGAATCATGTTTGTCTGAAGGTTAATGCATATGATGGATTGGAAAAACCATTGTGTCCATTGTATTAGCACTTCAAGTTTACCCTTATAATTCACAAGATGAAGAATCCCTCTTCCCCATCACAAATCACTGTTATAAGTGAAAGACCTATAATCATTGCGATTGAGGAATGCAATTAGCAATTAGATTGGGAACTGCAAATCACACATGCAATGTATAGTGACACTAAATAAAATTTGCAACTATAGAGGGAGGTTGTTCTGCTCAAGTCACATGTCACATTGGTAACCTCCAGTGCTCTTAGGAACTCAATTTGTGACCATTCCATCACCTTCTCATCAAATCACAATCACATTTTTATGTCTGCAGTGAGACTAGAACAAAAAAATGTTACTTTCTTGAGAAAAATGTGACTTGCTTTTGAAATGTGACTAGCAACTGTGATCTGCCTAGAAGCCTCATTTACAACAACCATGTCATGATCACTATTGCAATGTATCCAAGGATTTTCATATGGTCTGGTAGTGGGTTTTCCTCATAGTACTTGTTACAAGAAACATTTTCTATGTCTAATTTGTAGGCGCCCAAGTGCAGAGTTATAGGTATTGATAAAGATAACACATTGTGGACTTTGTTATGTTATGTTGGATGGAGTCATAATAAATGTCATGATTTAAGTATGCATTGATGCCAACACATAAAATTGATGGAATTGTGAAAGAGGTTGGCATCGATGTGGGCCATTTGAATGTCGACAATCATGTTGAAGTAGATACATATGTCAACTTCTGTCAGCAATGTGAATGTTGTGATCAAAGAATGGAAATAAATTGTGTAAAAGGAGATCATCGTTACAACCCTATGATTCGTCAATCAAGTAATTGGGCTAGGGGATCTTGGCTATATGATAATAAAATATGAAAATGATTTTGGACTGAATGCAACAATCATTGAACATTTTTGACATAGATATATTTGACACTATTTTAGGGAATCACCTAATTGATCTTCATATGTTGCAATTGAAAAGTTGAAAAATGAAGGAGTATTTGTAATTGTAAATTTTGCAATGCAACAATCATTGAACATTTTTGACATAGATATATTTGACACTATTTTAGGGAATCACCTAATTGATCTTCATATGTTGCAATTGAAAAGTTGAAAAATGAAGGAGTATTTGTAATTGTAAATTTTTCAATATGAGCATGAAATAAATTACAATGAGTGTAACAAGTAGCACTAAAGAGATGCAAAATATGATTGATTTTGTGCAAAAGAAAGAGTGGCTTCAAATGTTGAGGCCATTTTAGTAGGACAATGAAAAGACCTTTTCAATGATAAAACCACATCAAAAATAACAATAACATTTTCCCTAACAACTAGCTCTGTTCTTCTGTGGAACATGCAGATAAATATCCTGGATGATCCAAAGTTTATAATATGACTATGATGAGGAAGACAAAGGAAATCTGCAACATTCCTTGCTAATACCAGTAATCATTCTTCAACTACTATACATTTTCATGGAAAAATGTTTTATCTACCACCTTGGTCTCTTAGCATATTGCCTGATTGTAAGAATGTGGCATTCAACACCACAAAGGTTTGATCTAAAACATCCATGAAGAGGAGGTCAACTCTTTCAGAAGGAACCTTCAATTCTGAAAATTTGGGACCTTAAGTAAAAGATCCACAATTATCGAGAGTGTGGAGGGAATATAAAGAGCCAATTGCTCTGTGGGGAGAGAGATACTTTTTTAGCAAAAGCATATTAGAATGCTCAAGTATTCTATTGATTATCTATGGTATATGACAAGCATAAATGTTTCCTAAGTAGTCACTACATTTTGGTTGGTACACAATAAATATCCATCCCTTACCATTAATGTTGTGCGTGACGTGGTATGTATCTTTGCCAATGGTCATGAATACGAGAAGAGCCTCAAAAGGATCATTTCACATAGTACAAGATAGTTTTGATGCCTAATTACTTTAACACTTACTAATTTTACAATATAATAAATGAGCATATTTAATACAATTTTAATTGCAATTATTCGTCACTTCGTTCTGCCTGGTGTGATACCAACCATCTAGCCAATCCAAGCTGAAGAGTGCTTTTGAAACTTCAACCTTTGGCTCTCGAAGGGCAGAGATATTGACATACACCCATTGTCGTTCAATCTGCTAAGAGAATGATATGCTTCAGAGAATTCAATCCTCCAATTAGTTTTAGTTAGTGCCCATTTATTTAGCAACTTGTTTTGCACAAACAACCCTTTTTTATGAATTATACTTCCCTCTGATGCCAAATATCATGCTGAGAAAAGTATATGTCAACTGTGCTACCATAAACAATGAAAATGAATGTTGTCTATAGTTGCTTGTACATTCATTTTCATTGTAAGCTCCACGATAATCATAGACAACATTACAACCAATCTAGGTGCAAGGTAGGATGGTTAATACTTACCTAAATTCTTCCCATTAACCTAAGCATGACCCTTTCTGAGACTCCCCAAATCTAGTCCTACGAGATTGTCACCATTTGGAGCATCAAAACTATCTAATGCACAAAACAAATATCTAATGCTAGCCCTAGATCAAGTACCAAAGTACCTTACAAATGAGGCATGCAGGTATATTTATAGAAATGAGGTGACTGTTCACCTGTTATGACTTTACGCCTAGCCTCATGACTCTTGAATTTACTCATGACTCACTAATGCCTAATGACTTTAACATTTACTAATTTTACAATATTTACAATATAATAAATGAATGGATTTGATACAATCCAAAGTGCAATTCTTCATCACCTCGTTCCATTTGGTGTGATACCATTCATCCAACTGATCCAAGTTGAAGTGTGCTTTTGCAACTTCGACCTTTGGCTCCTTGAGGCTAGAGATCTTGGCTCATTTATTATTGTAAATATTGTAAAATTAGTAAATTTTAAAGTCATTAGGCATTAGTGAGTCATGAGGAAATTCAAGAGTCACGTGGGTAGGCGAAAGGTCATGGTAGGTGAACGATCACCTCATTTCTATAAATATACCCTCATGTCTCATTTGTAAGGGACTTTAGCACTTTAGTTAGGGCTAACATTAGATATATGTTTTATGCTTAAGGAGCTAGAGGCACTCGGCTCTTGGAAGACAATAGGGTGAGTTGTAGTGAGGCTAAGGTTTTTCCTTGAAGATGGTATGAGCAACTAATGTTCCACGATTGGGCTTTGATGGTTTGCAAGGCATGTATTTGTAACAGTTTAATAAGTTCTCTGCTTTCGTCATTGAATCCTATGCGCTTTCATGATGGTTATAATGGCTATCTGGTGTTTCCATTG
Organism: Pinus taeda; assembly: GCA_000404065.3. Classification (NCBI taxonomy): domain Eukaryota; kingdom Viridiplantae; phylum Streptophyta; class Pinopsida; order Pinales; family Pinaceae; genus Pinus; species Pinus taeda. The sequence continues at coordinate 92,874 of APFE031480641.1, read as the reverse complement.
TGTTTGTATGTGTGCTTTAATGTAGACAATATGTTTATGAACTAATTTGTAGCTGTTGCATGTATGTTTGGTTTCAAATATTTCCTCTTTATTATATGTTAATGCTAGTAATTTATTGTGAATATTCTGTAGTTAATCTCTATCACTCCCTTAATTGTACGTCTAGGATGGTTTTGGCTAATCAAACCCTCTTTGAGATGTACTTGTTCTTATTGTTTTTCTGCCTTATTCCTGTTCATTGCCTTGTGAATTTGTCAATCATGTGATGACCTCGTCCCCATTTTCTAGTCATTTCATTCTTTCCCCCACTCTAACATCTTTGCATTTAGCATCCGAGAGAAAAACTTACATGGTGGCAGCTAACTTGACATACCAGATGAGGCTCCTATACCAAATGATGTGCGGTCTAACTGGGACTTCACAGTGGGGAGACCCCCTAACTGTTTGTAGGACATTTTCCCCATCAACAGAACCCAAGAGTAAAGAGTACATTAGGAGCTAGAGAAAAGACATGAACAAAGTGAAATTCTTTGCATGTCACAAGTTTGTCCATTATGCAAGCCAATGTTCAAACAAGAAGAAGGGCAAGGGGAAGTCATAAGTTGTTGCATTAGTAAACTCATAAGTGATCAAGTTTGCTAACATCTTCGAGAAAGAGTTTTTGTTGGTGACATGTCTTTCAAGCACCATGGAAAAGGTGAACGGTTCATGGAAAATGGAGCATTTTGTCATATGACGAGATCACGAGTTATTTTCCATCCTAAGAGAGGACTACCTAGATCCTACTTTGGAGCTTGGAAACATTGCGAAGTGTGCATTGGAGAGAATTGGAATGATACGATTTCAACTGGAGTCTAATGAACCCATGGAGGTTGTAGATGTTTTATATGTTTTAGGGCTACGTAAGAACCTTCTTATAGTCTACCATGGAGGATGAAATATGAAGTTCTTTTTTGAGATGGACAAGCGAATGTCAAACTAAGACCTTCCAAGATGAGTATACGACAAGTCATTGGGAGGAGTGAGGGTAATATGTATATGTTGAGGGGTTAACCAGTGAGGGCCTTGTTTCATGATATTGATAACTTGTGCAAGATTTGGCACATCAGGATGACACATTTGCATCATAGGAAATGGTTAAATTTGACAGGTATTTACTTGTATTTTATCTTGTTAATTGTCAAATAGTTGCAATTTTAAAATTTGCACGTTAGCATTGACAACTACTTAATTTTTAAAATTGTTAATTTGACGGGTGAAATACAAATTTAGTTGTATACATTTGTATGTGTGCGAGAGAGAAATATCCATTTATATATGTATACATGCATGATAGAGATATATATCTATTACATATATATTTATAACTCTATATCTTAAATATAAGAAATTCCAAATTGGACTAGAGAAAATAAAATAAATTAGGCACAAGATGAAGCTCCTAGATAAACACATATTGCATGGTGGTTATTGAGTCTAAGATAAACACAAATTGTGTAGTCACTACCATCACTATGGTCTTTGGGCATGTTAGAAAGTGAGCCTTTGTCCTAACTCTCATCATGCAATACCACACCATGCATCCTAAACATGTATGTTGAAAACCTTATGCTCACCCATGGGCCATATATTTGCTATATCATAACCCAATGGGAATAGAGTAACTAGAGTGAAGCTTCTTTTAGTTGTTAAATAAAAATAATAAAAGTGACATAACAATTTTTTGTTTGATTTTGAGAGTTTTCATGTAGTTTGTTCAATGTTAGTATGCTAATGATAGCTCTTGATTTTTAGAAAATGGATTTGTTTAGTAGTTGGAAATGAAAATCTCAAATGGACAATTACCATGGCTCCTATGCATTCCATAAATTCATAATTTATTCTAAACATGAGTAGGTTTTGGCCTTTCAAATATTGGGATGTCTGCTAAGGTTTGGGCATTTCAAATATTTGGATGCATGCTAGAGAGATTTGTCCTTGTTAAACAATCATGAATTTCTTTAAAACTCATACCTTATATATTATTATTTCTTTATTAAAATCCTCTCAAGTATCTATTTAAAAGTAAAAGTCGTTTCAAATTTGTTTTATTATTTATAAGGTTCATATTCAATCCAATTCATCACGCTGAAAGTTGAAATCAATCACTCTTCTTCAAAATACATTACAACTAATGGGTCTAAACATGCTAATTGATAACTTTTGTAAAATAATTTAACATGACTTGCAAAAGCTCTAAAATTATATAAACAATGACTATATATGACTTTCCTAAATCGTTGGCTAATTTTGCAATAATGAAAATGGTTTAATATGTTTATCCTTTAATGTGTATATCTATGCTTTTATTTGGGTTCATTTTATTTTATGGTCAATCTATAATTGATAAGATTAAATAGAAAATTTACATCAACAAAATATTTAAATGACGAGCATAAATATATATAAAATCTCATGTGAAGGGAAATTTGAAAAATAAACACGTCATTTTTTTATACTTAATGGGTAGGAGTGACTGTCCAATTTAAATCCTGATCATAGGGCCTTGCATATATTATGGTATATTTTCATTGTTATTCTTGAGCTGGAGCTGCTAAAGACATGATCCATGATAATGATCTGCCCATGTTCTTGTGGCAAGAGGTCTACAATACAATAATCTACATTTAGAACAAGGGTCATCACAAGGTTCCAAGGGACAAGACTCTTGAGTAGGTATTGAAAGGAGTGAGATTAGAGGTGGGACATTTTTGTATCTTTGGGTTGCTGATGTATATCCATGTACCATCAAAAAAGAAGACAAAGCTGGAGCCCTAATGACTAAGGGGCATTTTTGTTGGGTATAGTGAGATTTCCAAGGTATAGGTGTACATTCCATCTTAGGGAAATACTATGATGAGCAGGGATGTGAGATTTGAGGAGCATAGAGCCTTGAGAAAGTCACATGATACCATACCAGTGGCAGATGATCGAGAGCGAGAGGATTCAAAGGTTGAGGAGAGGCCAACTATGCCAACAACATGAACTCAATCTTATGTTAGGAGGATGAGCAAGAGGCACCTTCGGTTGAGATGACTGGAGCAAAATCTTAGGGATTCCGAGTAGGGGGAGGCTCCTAGGAGGATGTTCAGAGAGTAGATCACCACATAATTTTTCCAACTACATGGCATTTATGTGTGACATCAATGATTCCGAGCCTTCTAGCTTTGAGGAGGTAATAAACTCGTAGGTTTGGAGGGATGCCATGATGGAATAATATTCTTCCATTATGAAGAATGATGTAAGAGATATTGTGCCTAGGCCAATAGGAAAATTAGTGATCACTTCAATATGGATCTTCAAGATGAAATATGTTGTAGATGGTAGCGGCGAGAACTATAAGGCTAGGTTCATGGCGAGAGGGTTTTCTAAGAAAGAGGGAAAGGATTATGAGGAGACATTCACTTCGGTTTCTAGAAATGATTCTATCATGGTTATTATGTCTATTGAATCACACATTGGGTGGATGATACATTAGATGGATGTGAAGATGACATTCCTTAACAAAGTGATTGAGGAGGAGGTGTATATTGATGAACATTAGGGTTTTGATGTGCATGGGAGATAGTCTCATGTATGTAGGTTAAAGAAGGCTTTGTACAGTCTCAAGTATGCACCTAGGGAATAATACTCAAGGATTGATGGGTATCTGCTAGGCATGGGACCAAGGGTGAGGTGGATCCAAACCTATTCTATATCCTGGTTGGTGATGATGCACTCATTTAGGTACTATATGTGGATGACCTCTTTCTTACATGGGAAAATAATCTCGTAGAAATGTGCAAGAGAGATCTAGCTACAGAGTTTGAGATGAACGACATCGATAAAAACTATTACTTTTTTGGGGGTGGAGGTGTAGCTACAAACATGTGAGATCTTCCTCGTAAAGGGAAGGTATGTAGTTGAAAATTTGAAAATATTCGTTTAGGCCTATGTTAACACCCATGATAACCAAGTTAAGAAAGTCAAATGCTTATGAGTCAGAGTGTGTGGATCCCATATTCTATAGGAAGTTGGTCAATTTTCTGATGTATTTAATCAACACTAGGCTATATATATGTTTTTCTATGAACACACTGCACTTGTTTATGGTGGGAGTCGAGGGTTCATTGGGTTGTAGTGATGCATGTAATCAAGCATTTTCGAGGTACAACGTAGTGTGGACTCAGGTATGTTAGGAGTGGTGGAATGTAATTAGTAGGCTATATAGATTCGAACTGGGTTTGGAGTGCAATGGATAAAAGGAGTGCCTATGGGTGTTGTTTTAGTTTGGGTTCAACAATGATCTCATGGTTCAACAAGAAGCAATCTTTTGTGGCACATAGTTTAGCAAAGGTGGAGTATATGGTAGCTAGCTTGGTGAGTTGTGAGACTATTTGGCTTCCCAAGATGCTCAGAGGGTTATTTGGTCTCGAGTTGGATCTAATAATGATTCATCATGACAATTAGAGTTGCATCAAGCTCTTAGAGAATATAGTGTTTCATGACAAGTCTAATAATCATATGTCATATCATTAGAGACAATGTCTAGAAGGGAGTTTTGAAGCTCAAGTATATATCCATGAGTGAGCAGGTGGCAAGCATTCTCACCAAGCCCTTGGTAAAAGACATGTTTGTGTTTTATAGAAATATGTTGGGGTCGTGCAAAACACCTTCTTCACTAGGAGGGAGTGTTGGTGTTTATAACTCAGAGAAGTGTTTTTGCATAGGATAGGTGTAAAAAATGCATAAGATGTCCAAAATCTTTCTTAGGTGCTTGTTATGAGGCAAAAGTGATTAATATGATTTATTTCGTAAGTTTAACTACGAAAAAGTACATTAATTAATTTGTTAATTAATGCTAGATATTGGGCTAAGTTTTGAAGGATACATAATTTAATTAATTAAGTGATTAGATCAAATCTATATCGTTGATATAAGTTACTTTAGGAATTAATTCTAGCCATATATGACTTTGGAGATTGGGAATTACGGATTTAACTCAAGTTAAAATTATAAAAGAAGCTCGAGGGAGAGGATGAAGATAATCAATTAAGACATATGGGTAACAAACTTCCATGAGTAAAATTGCAAGATTGTTGGAGAGTGAGAGACTCAAGAAGACTGAAGAGATCATAAAATATTGTGGTTGAAATTCACCGAGGTGCAGAAAATCAACAGATTTGTTGTAGTAGAGTATAGCCAAGAAATCCAATGCAACTTGTGTGGAGGATCATCGAGCTGGGTGAATATCCAAGGAGTGATTATGCAAGATTTATTATTGTAATTTTCCCTGTATCTGTGAGAGTCAATTTCCTTGTTAAGGAAGCCCTAATTTTCTTGAATTAATTAGAAGTGAAAGAGGATTTGTTGGGAAAACTTTTTTATTGTTTGTGGCTGATTTTTTGTTTTATTTCCATAACAAACTTTTTATGTGAAGTTAGAATACCATTGTATTTATTTTCAATAATTTCATAAAAATATTTTACTTTTTGGGTATAAAATAATTGTTGAGAAAAATAAATCAGACCTTACATTAAAAATTAACACCTTGAAAAAATGAAGTGTGTGATTAGTATGTGCAAAAGAAGTAATTCTATAGAATTCTTCAAACGTGAGGAATCAATGTCTGATTTTCGCAAGATACACATATTTTACTTAAAACCCTTAGTTAGGAAAATCAGTGTTCAACAATGTCTCGCCTCTCTATTTCATTGTATTAATCAAATAGTGCACACTATGGTAGTTTTCTTGTCAACAAAGTCTTACAACCCCAATCTGATAAGTGATATTAGACTCCAATGAACCAAAAACATGGTCCAAAAAACACAGTCCAAAAAAAGGATGAAAAATGGACCCCTCCCATGGGAGTGTCGAGATGTTGTATTGAACAATAATTCATATACAAAGAAATATCCAATAAAAAAATGAAAGAAATTTGAAATCTATATATGATAAATAAAATATAATTGATAATTAATGAATTAAAGGAGGGTAAGCCTTGTGATAGTATACTTATATGTATGGACTAGTTGTAAAGGTGAAGGGTTGTGTCCCTTGGGTAAGTTGTATATAACATTATTATTAGTATTATGGAATTTTATATTCATTACTTCACCTCTTTATTTAAGATGTTTCTCTCTTAGAGCATTTAATGGATAAAGCTATGACTTGTTCTAGCTTGTAATTCTTTATCATAATTCTTGATTCTTGAAGTTGTGATGCTTGCAGACACAAGATGATGTGAGCTTCACAACATTGAGTAGAATTTTTGAATTGTAAGAGGGTTAGACCACCTTAATTCAATCCTTTGTAGAACTTTGTTGATATGGTTCCTAAGTAGAATTGTTTTCTATTGTGATGTGCAAGATGAATTCTATTTTGGGACCCACTTGTACTAAAATCAATATTCTTCAAAATGCATCTTAGATATTGTTTTGTTTGAAGCGATGTTCAAACTCAGATTTTGTAAGGTATTTTCTCTTGTGATTAGAATGTTCATAAAGTGTTCTTGTAACATGATTTTTTATCTTTATCTACCTTTAGCATTATATCTTCTTCATATAATTACATTGATATGTGGACCATTGAATTTATAAGTTGAAAGAAAAAAGTTGAAATTATTTGTAAGTATGTGTTGAGTTTTGAAGGGAAGCTATGCCCATCGTTTTCTTGTGGTAAGATAACTTATCAATATGGATAGTGTTCATTAGTGAATCTGCAACATGATTCAAGGTATCAACCAACAAAATGGTAGTATACATCAATATATGATGTCTTGGCACAATAAGCGAGGTTCTTTTCCAATATCCCTTCCAAATTAATTGTGAGAAGTAATCACCTAATGAACTTATGTGCCACATGGACATGCCAACATTGTGTAGCCTATGTTGATCTTGAAAGGAATTAGAGATTGATTAATTACATGACTAGAATAGTCACACTAAAGAACACACCCATTGATTCATTTAATTAGAACTGTGCATATTTGGTGGCTTTATTATAGATGTAGAAATGCGTAGAAGAAACATTGGATTTATAATGCAATGATAATTCTTGGTGCACATTAGAGTGGTATTTTTGGTGGTGTTTATGCAATAATATCTATCATGTAGTTTTAATGTTGTAACCCAATGATAATTGTTTCTAGAATTTGGTCATGCTACACCTTGTCATAATTCTTTTTGCTGTTCCATGCCAACTTAACATGGGTGCACCAATGTGGATGGGAATTTTAATGATGATTGCACATAATACACCATTAGTCATGATAGATTTCCTTCCATTATCTTAATTTCATCTTCGTAAAGTTTGTACACTTATGTATTTTAGGATATGAATAGACGAGAAAATGCATTGTTTCATATTTTATTAGTATGCTATTTATAAATCACCCTATGATTATGAACATGATGGAAATGTTAACACACATTTGCACACAAAGCACCATTAGTATTGACAAATCATCTTCCATTCTCTCAGTGTCTTCATCTTCTCAAATTTCGTAGGTCTATGTATTTTATGATATGGAATAGATGAGAAATACAGTCTCATAATCCCTTACTATACTATTTATACATCACCCTACAATTATGAACATGTTGGTGGTTGGAACAATGTTACAAGTGTATTACTATATGTGTTTTATGTTAATTTCCTAACCCCAACAACCTAGTTAATTGTTTCCTAGCAGATTCCTTCCCGTAAAATTTAATTATTACACAAACCTTTTGAATAAAAATCACTGTTGGGGTTTTGTCGAAGGAGTTGAGCTCAAGTGATAGAGGCACATGTTGTGTTTCTTTCCGTGGTGGGCTCAAATATCTAGCTACATGGTCTACTTTGTGAAAAGTGTGAAAAACGCCGTATAAACGAGTTCCATTGGGTAGTCCCATAACCATAAAAAAAACATTGCTGGGATTTTAACACTTAAAAAAAAGATAGTGATGGAAGCAACTTAATAGAGCAATCTCAAACACATGAACACTTATTTTTATTCTCTTAAAATTAATCTATGGCACACAAGAGCTCCCTTCCTAGGATAATTCCCATTTGAAAAAAGGAAAAACCTGGAAGTGATCCAACTCATCAAATCCTGTACAAGTCCACCCTTTGATCTTGCTTGGCTTATGCAGTTCTACCTTGTTTCCCATTGCACTCTTCCTTGAACTTTTCCCACTTGGATGAAATTCCTTCTTCACCCAAATTAATTGACCTTCATATTTCATTAGATTATCTTATTTTATCTTATAAAAGTCAGTCACTAATTATTAAAGTAATTGTTAAGTTCCAGGCTCAATTAGGCAACACTTGTACATTTAGACACTTAGACTTGTGTATATGTACCTTCCTGAGCTACTCTCTTCAACATTGTATGTTTCATGCAGTTAATATCTCACTTTTACAAGGATATTTCATTCATGAGAAGTTAGAATTTAGTGATTACTCTAATTTTTATTTATTTTCTTTTAAATAGAAACAAGGGAAAATTATATTGAAAGCATCATATCATAGCTACAAAAAACATACAAATAGTATTGATATAGAGTTTTAAACAAAATTGACTACTTTCACTAGATACATGAGAGAGTATATATATATATCCCAACTATTCCTATATGTAAACTATTTGTAGTAAAAACACTTAGCATTCCAATAACTTTAAAGAGCATATAAGGATTATTGGAAGACATGATGATTAGTGCCCTCATGTTGACCTAAAGGAGCGAAGAGAATATATATATATATATATAATATATATATATATATATATAGAGAGAGAGAGAGAGAGAGAGTTTTAAACAAAATTGACTACTTTTAGTAGCTACATGAGAGAGAGAGAGAGAGAGAGAGTTTTAAAGAAAATTGACTACTTTCAGTAGCTACATGAGAGAGAGAGTGTGTGTGTGTGTATATATATATATATATCTCCCAACTATTCTTGTAGTTTATATATATATATATCCAAACTATTCCTATATCTAAACTATTTGTAGTAAAAACACTTAGCATTCTGTTGAAGCCTCGAAAATCGGGTCGACAACAAGGGGGATAACCGCCCGGTCCGGACCTTGGTTGACAACTCCTTATCCGTTTGGTATAGCGGGTCCAACTGGGGATAATGGGACCAGTTTCCCAATCTAAGGGGGTGTGTGTGTATGTGCAGGATCGGATGTTGCAGATCTAAAAGTTCCTATCTAAACTATTTTAATCTAGCTCTATGCTATTGTAATATAAATGAAAACAACACATCTAATCTATGCTAATCCAGGGTGTAATTCTTCTATTATGCGATCTAAAGAGATTTCATATAATAACTGGTAATAAAGATCATTCAACGATTATAAGAATGGAAATCAATTAAGATGAACCACTTTGCATAAAAAGTTAGGCAAAAACAGTTGTGAACAACATATCACATAATAAGTTATTCACACATTAAACATAAATAAATGGCTCCACCGTACAAAAGTGCCAAATGGTAACACAAACATTCATGTAATAACATATAAGCAACTAAAAGATGTATATTTCTTTAAGAATATAAGAAGAAATAGTCAAGAGATAAAAGTACTATTTATGACTGGTCCTACTCATAAGCTTCAAGCAACAATGATTTATCTCTCTTTGTTCTAATATCTACTAAGAGTACAGAAGTGCAACATCAGTAGTAGATATCAAATGCAAACATCAATAAATCTTGATCCTTTCATTCATCAAAACCTCTTCTGAGGGTGCAAAAGTGCATGTTCTGATGATAAGTTTTTGACAAATTCCTGGACCCTTCTCTAAATGCATGAGAAGGGTTTAAATACTGCTAACTAAATAACTTAATTACATAAATTTAGGATACGGTTTAAACGACCGCCCTTTTTCTAAGAAAACTTATTTCTAAAAAATCGAATATAATTCCTAACTATTTCTGCTTTTGCTCCTTAATGTTGCAAGCATTCAACATTGGTCTGGGAAGAGTCGGTTGGTTGCTTTCTGCTTTTGCTATCTTGATTTCCGGACTTGCGAATGACTAAGCAATTTAGGAACCTTGCTTTTTGAACAATTTTCTTAGTGATGCGCTATCGAAAACTGCCTCCGTTTTTTGATTCGGGCCTTTCTGGTGCGTTTTTCGCCTTTAGCGCCTTTTTCCTTTACCGGGTATAAGCTTCAGGATTTTTTGTAAACATGCTGCTTTTGTGAGCTTTTGACCCTGAGTGTTGAGTCGGCTACTGATGTCAGCATCTGTTCAGAAATACTCTGGAATCTGTAGTTCTGTTGCATGCGGTATCCATTTATGAGGGCATCTCTTCTCTATCTCTGAGCGTTGACGCTTTCCCTTTTTCCTTAGATGTTTCCTATTTTTCATTCCTGCAGTTCACGCGAAGGAAAAGATTGATGACAATAAATATTGATGTGAAAGCTCTAAGCTCTACGAATGTATAAAATAATGTTACCCATTGTGAACTGACTCTCTTGAGAAACACAAAATTGTTCTTCATTAACACTTTGGCGTACATTCATTAATTTTCTTTAAGGTGCGCATCCAATTTTTTGGTTTACAGACAACTTTTCTTGAATGTTGAGCCGAGGAAAATTTGCGATGGACTATTTCTGCAACTTACATTATGTTATCGCGTTACCACATTTTGTCAAGATTGTGATATCGCAGATTGCAGATCGCAGATTGCAATATCGTAGCATCGTGTTTATCGCAAGATCGCAGATCGTGTTAAATCATTGTGTGTTGTCTATGCGATGTTGCGACATGCGATGTCGCATATCGGCCATCGAAGATTTCTTAAGATCTTCATTTATGGGCGTTTTCTTAATGTATGCGATGCGATGAATTTCACGTCGTTTTTTCGCAGTTTTTTATTGTGCTCATAAAGAAATGTTCTAGTCTCTTCTCGCGGTGCGATATATTTTTAAGGAGTAAAATACAATTTTTTTTTGAATTTTTTACTAAGGGTTCCCACTTATTTTATGTTATTGCTAATACTAAAGAAGGAGGGTGGTTGTTGGTGGCCACAACAATGGCGATTCACTTGGAAGAACCAGGTATCTCTACTTTTCTTATTGAATCTTAACTTCCAAAACAGAAAAATTTTCATAAATCTAAATTTTGTTATGGACAGATAGAGTACATTATGCTTTATTCTATCAATGATATTTTGTTTCAACCTCTTTTATTCTAATTGTTTGCTTCTCAGGCTTGTCCTTGTAATTACATCAGCCATTGCTTGGTCTTGTAAAGGCAAAATAAAGTTTTCTCTGTGTGCCAATTTTTAAAATATGCTCGTTTGTCGTAGGTAGAGCCTCTACTGCCAGCAGGCGTCCATAGTCTCGACAGGGTTACCTGTTACCTAACAATTATCCTTTATCCTGCTTAAGGTGATCTACAACTTTCAAAGAAAAACCCATATTGACACTTTTTCTTTGATTTTCTTTTTTATTCTTAAAGAACAATGTCTTGGTTTGGTAGCCAAATTATGACACAATCATTCACTTGATTTATACTTTTGCTGAACAAGCTGGCTCGTGATAAGACCCCTTGTCTTTTGATTTTAACAATCTTGAGTCATTGCCCTGTTTTGATGGACAGTATTGGCAAAGTCAGCAAGTTATAATATCTGTGATCATGATAAGTTGGCTCATGATGGGACCTCTTATTCTTTAAGATATAGTGTTTCTTGGATTGTTCCTCTGAATGCTGCGATTTTCCTTTAACCAGGGAGGAAGTCATTGTTTTCCTTAAGAAAGCTCTAGACGATAATAATAGAGATTGAAAACAGCTGTTTTACAGAGAATCTTTATTTTGTTATTGATACCTTTCATTGTAGTGATATAAAACAATTTCTTTGCTAAAGGTTGCTTTCGTCAAATTTTTGAAGTTGAAACTAGTATCATATCTAGGCCAACATTTTTAACTATATCTGTCAATAATAAAGATCAGATTCAAAAAAGAAATTTTTCCATTTATACAAGCGGAAAGCTCAAAAATCTTAAAGAGAATTGGTGTCTTTTCCGTGAATACCTATAGTAACCATTTACAAATGGTTTTATTTATGAAAAAAAGAAAAGAAAAGAAAAGAAAAATCAAAATATTCTACAAAATAGAAGAATAATCTTCTATGGAAAATATATTTTAAGGATTTGTCCATTAACAGGCAAATGATCCCTTCTACCTGATAAATCCTGTAAGACAAACGTTGATGGACCTATGACTTCAACAATCTGAAAAGGACCAAGCCACATCTTTTGAAATTTCGTATGTTTGCCTTTTTCTTCATGTGCCTTATCCCATTTTAAAACTAAATCTCCCATTTGAAATTTTTTCTGGTCATTATGTTTGAATCAAAAGAGGATTTTATTAGCGCTTGATGATGAGCATGGGTTTTCTTAGCTTGTTTTCGTTGTTCTTCTATTTTAATTATTTCCATTTGTCTTAGTTGTATGGAGGAAGTAGGTACTTCATCAATGTATTGTATTAAAGACAAGGAGAGAATGACTAAGTGAGTTGGAAGAACCACTTCTTTCCCATAAACTAAATGAAAGGGAGAAGTGCCGATCGAAGCTTTTTTCGTTATTCTATCTGCCCATAAAGCATTTACCAAAGCTTTATGCCAATTCTTTTGGTTCTGGTCAACTGTTCTTTTAATAATCCTGATTAGGTTTTTATTTGTCGACTCAGCTAACCCATTACCTTGCAGATAGTAATTGGCCGAATATTTTAGTTTGAACCCTCTTTTAAGTGCAAATTCAGTCATTGTATTTCCAGAAAAGTATGATGCATTATCAAATATTAAAGCCGATGACAATCCAAACCTAGTGATTATAAATTGATCTATGAATTCAATAATATTTTCAGAATTGGCTATCTTGAGAGGAAATGCTTCTACCCATTTAGTAAAATAATATGTTTCCGTGAGGATGTATCTATGCTGCTTAGAAGCGTGAGGAATGATCTCACCTATTATGTCCAAGCCCCACTGAGTGAACGGTTGTTCGATGTTTACCGGCTGTAGTGGCAGGGACGGTTTCTTTTGTCTTCCAGCAGTAGCTTGGCAGACTTGACATTTCCTCACGTAACTGCGTGAGTCTTTGAACATCGTAGGCTAGTAATATCCTGCACGTAAGATTTTATGTGCAGTAGCGTCTCCAGCATAGTGTCAGCCTGCTGGTCCGTCGTGGAGTTCCTGCAAAACTTTTTCAGCTTCAGTTTTTTCAAGACATCTAAGAAGAACAGAATCATAATTCTTTCTAAAAAGAATATCATTTATGAGCTGATATTGTTTAGCTTTCAACCTCAAAGCTCTTTTCTTAGTGTGATCCAGGTGTGATGGAGCATACCCGTTCTTAAGAAAATAAATGATGTCAGCATACAATGATTCTGCATCGTTTAGGCTTACCTCACACATTTGTACCTTTTCAGATGAATTTTTAGAAATTTGCGATGCTCCAGCTAACATTTTGCAGAAGCCTTGACCTCTTACTATGTTTGCTGGTTTGATTTCAAGGTCGTATTCCTGTAAAGCAGTGATCCAATTGGCCCTTTTCTCACCCACATCCTTCTGTACTAGAAGATTTTTTACCGCTGGAAATGGTACTATGACCTTAGTACGGGTTTTAAGTAAGAAAGGTCTGAAATATTTGATTGCTTTGAAAACAACATAGGTCTGTTTCTCCACGTTTGGATAATTGAGTTCAGTACCTTGTAAATTTGAGCTAAAAAATGCAATTGGGGCTTCCGCTTTTTCTTGATTTGCTTGAGTTAAAATCGCGGCATATGATTTTTCTGAGGCAAATGTGTATAAAATAAAAGATTCTGAAAAATTTGGAGTAACTAAAGATGGAGCACTAATAATAGCTTGTTTGATCAGATCGAATGCTTCATGTTCATCTTGACCCCATTTAAAATTTGAACTCTTTTTAATCATGTTTTGCAAAGGAGACACAATTCGTGAAAAATCTGGGACGGATCTCTTTACAAAATTTATTTGACCAAGGAAAGATTGCATGGCCTTTTTATTATGAGTTAGGGATATTTCAGAAATTTCTTTGATTATGTCAGGATCAATGTGAATACCGGATTTTGACACTATGAATCCTAGAATCTTTCCTTCATTTAATGCGAAAAGAGATTTCTTTGAGTTAAGTGAGATTCCATACCTTAAACATCGTTGAAAGATTTGTTTTAAGTCTTTGAGATGGTCACTTCGCTTCTTGGAGTACACTGTTATATCATCCAAATAAATTACTACAGATTTATTGACTAAACCCTTGAATGCGATGTCCATGGCTCTCTGAAATGTAGTGCCAACATTAATCAAACCAAATGGCATTTTCCAATATGCGTATGTGCCCCATTTAGTTCTAAATGTGGTTTTCAACTAATCAACGTGACGTACCAGCACTTGATTATATCCTGAAAATCCATCCAAGAAAGTCATCAATTCTGAGCCTGCTATTGCCTGTAGTATTTGCTTCATAGGTGGAAGAGGAAAATTGTCTTTTTGACAGGCTTGGTTAAGATTTCGAAAATCGATACAGATTCTAATATCTCCGTTTTTCTTTCTAACGGGTACCATATTGGAGACCCATTTGGAATGTCTGACGGGGAAAATTATTCTGGCTTTTAATAACTTATTTAGCTCAGTTTTTATCTAATTTTCTAAATTGGGGTGGATCTTTCTTAGTTTCTGTTAGACAGGTTTTTCGTTATTGATCAAAGGGATAGTATGCTGAATGATAGAAGTGTCGTATGTCTTTAGTTCATCATAATTCCAGGCAAAAACATTTTTATATAGTCTCAAAAGATGAATATATGCTAGTTTTTCTTCAGGGGCTAGGCCGAGGCCTAGGTTAACGTTTTGTGGTTTATCATCGGTTCCTAGGTTTACTAATTCGTAGTTCAGAGTTGGACTGTAGAGCTTTGAATTGGCAGACCTTTTAAACCGATTTTTCAAATCGTATAAGTCTTCTAACTTAACCACCGATTTAGGTATAGCATTATCAATGCTATTTTGTTGTATTTGTCGATCGTGATGGTCTTCGTCAATTATTTGATTGGAGTAGGATCCTTCAGAAGTGAGGAAATTTACAATATCAGGATCGTCATTGAATACTCTCCAATTTGTAATGTTGTCAGGGATGAACGGTCTAAAGATTAATTCTATTGAGAATCTATCTGGACTAAAATCTTCGGAGGGAATAAGCTTAGAGGCTACGTTAGCCAAAAGGTTTGCGCTCGCATTTTGGAGTCTCGGGATTGAAGAAATATTAAATGCTATGAAATGCTCAGTTAGATTTTGTACTAAAGATTGATAGTGTTTTAAATGACCTGATAAGCAATGTATAGTGTTACGTACCTGTTTGATGACAATCTCAGAGTCTCCGAAGACTTGAAGATACTTGACGTTCAACCCGATTGCTTTGTACATGCCTTGCACCAAGGACTCGTATTCTGCTGTATTGTTTGTGCAATCGAATTCGAGTCTGCACGTAAGCATGGTCTTATTTCCTTCTGGACTAATCAGAACGCATCCTGCTCCTGCTCCTTCCTTAGATTTACAGCCATCAAAATATAATTTCCAAAACAAAGATGTATTTACAGGTTTATCTAAAAAATTAACACATTTTGAAATATCAGTTTGGGAAAAATTTTCGACTTGGGACAAAACTGAATTTTCCAAGCAGGGTGATGTGTGAGCATTGAAATTGCCGAGAAAAGAATCTATTGAGTAATTGCCTATGATATTGCTGTTATACGCTACTGTTTCATTTTCTCCCTCTAATTCCGTTATTATGTACTTCTGGTGTAACTCTCGTTCAACCTTTATTTGATTTGGTTTACTGTTGTAGGGTAACCACATGTGCGACCAGTCGGTTGCGAAGTATCCATGGAGTTTTTCGAACCAATCTCTGTTAAGAATTAGGCCATAAAATTCTGGGATATCAGCCACTAGAATGTCAATAACCTGACATATCTTTGGGTTGGATGACAATCTTATGGTTACTTGATTAAGTTCACCAATCACTTCGACTTGAGATCGATCAAGTTGAACTATGCACACTGCGGATTTTTGTGGTTGAAAATTTAACTTGGCACATACTGATCTGGGTAAGATATTCGATGAAGCACCAGAATCTACCAAACAATTGTGCACATTTTTATTGAAAATTTCATAAGTGAGAAGAAACGAGGGAGTATGAGATCTTGATCATCCTCCAATTAAGGCGATGTCGTTTGGATCAATCTTATTGATTGCGCTAGTTGGAGGTCCTCCCATGTTGTGGGAAGCTTGAGAGAGTACAACGGTAGGCAAAGATGAAATAGGCACGACATGTATTTCTTTCATCATTATCTTCTGTTGATGTTTCAATTTGCTCAATTCGTAAAGGGTAATATTAGCCCTAGTCTTTTTCATGTCATCAATGATATTGTACTCCATTTCATTTGACACTATCAGTGTTTTTGATGGAGTTGTTTGATCTGCTTGGACTGGGCTAGATTGGGTCGCTTTAGTGGTTGTTTTCTTTGTTGCGACTTTATCTTTTGTTGCAGGGCTTGTGCTCTTCTGCTTAGAGGTAGTTTGGGGAGGATCAAGTTGATTTTTGCTTCGTGTGCTAACTGGAAATACTTCTTGATCTTCTTCTCGTGGGAGGATGAAATCCCACGTTCCTTGTAATTCCACAACTTCTTCGTCATCAGTCTGCCCTTCAGTGGCAATTTCTTCTTCTTCCTTTTCCTCAGATTCAGCATTTGAAATGGCATTGGGTGGTTTTGCATCCGTCGAATGACTTCTTTTAAAAGCTCTGTAGGGCTTTTTTGAAGAAGCTTCTGCTACTTGTTTTTTTATGTCAACCATCTCATTAGACATGGTCTTCAAAACTTTCTACAATCCTTCCAAATCGAAAGGGTCTTTTGCTTATTTCTTCTTGGAGTCTTCTTTGAAAGTGACTTTTTTAGATTTGCGTTCCTCTATCGCGGATCTCTTTTCCAAGGCTATTACGCGTTTCTCTACTGTTATCGCCTCTGTCATGTTTTCAACTAAGTTTGTTTTATTTGCTCTATCCACGAAGATTGCTGTGTTTGATGGTAAAGCAGTAATATACCATTCACATCGTACTTCTTCGCTGGGCTGGGAAGCAGTGGGAATTTTGTTGAGAATTTTATTGAACTGTAAATTGAAATCTTTGATAGGCTTTTTAGCTTTGGCTTTAAGATTGGATAGGTCATTGATTAACGTTGCCGTTGATCTGTCATCACCGAACTTGGTAAGGAATTGATTCTGGAAGATATCCCAACTTGTGATAGACTCGGAGGGTAGTGAAAAGTACCATGACCCGGCTGTCCCTTGCAGTGTATAGGTAAAAGGCCGAACAACAACGTCTTCATTGGTAACTCCGTTGAGATTGATAGAAAGCATGAAATTGTTTATGTGTTCTTCTGCTAGCATGCCTGCTTCTGGATTGAATTTGGGCAGCCATTTCTCAGGATGTGCCGGTATTGGACTCAAGGGGGTAGGCATTAGAACTGCTCCAGGGTTGTTCCATGGAGACTGGGCCATCGTTGAGCTACTAGTAAAGGAAAGTGCAAAAGTTGATGCCTGTGGCTGGGAAGATAAGGATACTATGATCGTAGATGATTGAAGAGGGGTTGTGGGAGTTCCGGTAGACAGATGGATGATGGTTTGGAATGGAGGTGTGGGTGGTTGACTTCGCGGTGGGGTAGTTGAAATGGATGATGTGGATGAAAGAGTCTCATTGTTAGACTCTTGCGGTAATTTCCTCGCTCTTTTCCTGGTGGGAAGAGGCAACTCAGTTGGCTGAATGCCAAATTTTTCACTCTTTAACCTGGTTAGGGGTTGAGCAGGATTGTACTGCGAAGTCACACTGCTTTGAGATTTATCAGACCTATGAGGAGAAACGAAAAAACCCTGGAGTTTGTGAATCAGAGATTCAGCTTCAGGAGGTTCAATGGTAGATTGGTCTGAAATATTAGGGTGTGTAGCAGTGGTTGATACTCGAGCGACTTCTGACTCTGGATTCAAACGTACTTGGGAAGTCGGGGGAGATGATGAGGGCGATTTACTCTCAGAATGGTATTTAGATTTTGATTTAGGTGCCATTCATAGTTCAGGCCCTCCTTCTAGCGCCAAATATGTTGAAGCCCCGAAAATCGGGTCGACAACAAGGGGGATAACTGCCCGATCCGGACCTTGGTTGACAGCTCCTTATCTGTTTGGTATAGCGGGTCCAACTGGGGATAATGGGACCAGTTTCCCAATCTAAGGGTGTGTGTGTGCAGGATTGGATGTTGCAGATCTAAAAGTTCCTATCTAAACTATTTTAATCTAGCTCTATGCTATTGTAATCTAAATGAAAACAGCACATCTAATCTATGCTAACCCGGGGTGTAATTCTTCTATTATGCGATCTAAAGAGATTTCAGATAATAACTGGTAATAAAGATCATTCAACGATTATAAGAATGAAAATCAATTAAGATGAACCACTTTGCATAAAAAGTTAGGAAAAACAGTTGTGAACAACATATCGCATAATAAGTTATTCACACATTAAACATAAATAAATGGCTCCACCGTACAAAAGTGCCAAATGGTAATACAAACATTCATGTAATAACATATAAGCAACTAAAAGTTGTATATTGCTTTAAGAATATAAGAAGAAATAGTCAAGAGATAAAAGTACCATTTATGACTGGTCCTACTCATAAGCTTCAAGCAACAATGATTTATCTCTCCTTGTTCTAATATCTACTAAGAGTACAAAAGTGCAACATCAGTAGCATATATCAAATGCAAACATCAATAAATCTTGATCCTTTCATTCATCAAAACCTCCTCTGAGGGTGCAAAAGTGCATGTTCTGAGGATAAGTTTTTGACAAATTCCTGGACCCTTCTCTAAATGCATGAGAAGGGTTTAAATACTGCTAACTAAATAACTTAATTACATAAATTTATGATATGGTTTAAACGACCGCCCTTTTTCTAAGCAAACTTATTTCTAAAAAATCGAATCTAATTCCTAATTATTTCTGCTTTTGCTCCTTAATGTTGCAAGCATTCAACATTGGCCTGGGAAGAGTCGGTTGGTTGCTTTCTTCTTTTGCTATCTTGATTTCTGAACTTGCGAATGACTAAGCAATTTAGGAACCTTGCTTTCTGAACAATTTTCTTAGCGATGCACGATTAGCGCTTAGCGCTAATCGCGCATCGAAAACTGCCTCCATTTTTTGATCCGGGCCTTTCTCGTGCGTTTTTCGCCTTTAGCGCCTTTTTCCTTTACCGGGTATAAGCTTCAGGATTTTTTGTAAACATGCTGCTTTTGTGAGCTTTTGACCCTGAGTGTTGAGTCAGCTACTGATGTCAGCATCTGTTCAGAAATACTCTGGAATCTGCGGTTCCGTTGCATCCGGTATCCGTTTATGAGGGCATCTCTTCTCTGTCTTTGAGCGTTGACGTTTTCCCTTTTTCCTTAGATGTTTCCTGTTTTTCATTCCTGCAGTTCACGCGAAGGAAAGAGTGATGACAATAAATATTGATGCGAAAGCTCTAAGCTCTATGAATGTATAAAATAATGTTATCCATTGTGAACTGACCCACTTGACAAACACAAAATTGTCCTTCATTAATACTTTGGCGTACATTCATTAATTTTCTTTAAGGTGCGCATTCAATTTTTTGGTTTACGGACAGCTTTTCTTGAATGTTGAGCCGAGGAAAATTTGCGATGGACTATTTCTGCAACTTACATTATGTTATCGCGTTATCGCATTTTGTCAAGATTGTGATATCGCAGATTGCAGCATCGTAGCATCGTAACATCGCGTTTATCGCAAGATCGCAGATCGTGTTAAATCATTGTGTGTTGTCTATGTGATGTTGCGACATGCGATGTCGCATACCGGCCATCGGAGATTTCTTAAGATCGTCATTTATGGGCGTTTTCTTAATGTATGCGATGCGATGAATTTTGCGTCGCTTTTTCGCAGTGTTTTATTGTGCTCATAAAGAAATGTTCTAGTCTCTTCTCGCGATGCGATATATTTTTAAGGAGTAAAATACAATTTTTTTTTTGAATTTTTTACTAAGGGTCCGCACTTGTTTTATGTTATTGCTAATACTAAAGAATGAGGGGGGTTGTTGGTGGCCACAACACATTCCAATAACTTTAAAGAGCATAAAAGGATTATTGGAAGCCCTGATGATTAATGCCCTCATGTTGACCTAAAGGAGCGAAGAGAATATATATATATATATATATATATAGAGAGAGAGAGAGAGAGAGAGAGAGTTTTTAAAAAAAATTGACTACTTTCAGTAGCTACATGAGAGAGAGAGAGAGTGTGTGTGTGTGTGTGTGTGTGTATCTATATATATATCCCAACTATTCATGTATGTAAATTGCTTGTAGTAAAAACACTTAGTATTCTAATAACTTTAAAGAGCAAAAGAATTGTTGGAAGACATGATGACTAGTGTCCTCCTCTTGACCTAAAGGAGGGAAGAGAAGGCCATTGATCAACCTTCATGACCTATTTCATTTCAAGCACTATCTCTTTCTCTTTGAATTCAACTTGAGCCAAGTTACTTCACATTTATTGGTTTGAGGCAACGAAGAGATAATCTTTGCGAAGATTAAGAAATAGAGTCCTAAACATGTTACACTTTGCTTCAAAAACATACGATTTCAATCTTTGCTGGGTTGGTAGGCTCATTATTGTCATGCTTTGAGAAACGAATTGATGTTTGTTTTCATGGACCTTATAGGTCATTGAAACATAGATGTTCTATTACTTTGAGTAGTTTCTTCATTATATTATAAAGTTTTTTGAACCTTTTGTAGATCTCTGTAATCTATAAAATTGTGAATCCACAAGAGTACTTCTAGGTGGCTGATCTAGAATTGGAGGAGAACTTCTCCTTCCTAAAAATAGACCGCCCTCTGACGCTTTGCAAGTAAAAATGGGTCTTATGTAAACACAAGTTTTATGGTTTCTCCAAGGATAATGAGTTAGTTTTCATGTGAACTTTCAACAAGCAAGATATCAACATTTAACTCATAAAGAAAAATATGAAGAGAGACAACATATAATTTGGTGATGGAGTTCACTCCTCCTAGGCTACATCTCCGCACTGCTAACACAGCTAGACCGCTCCATAGATTTTAGTGATAAAGAGTACATAAAGTGCGGTGACAAAAAGAGTGGCTAGTTTTCCCTTCAAGGAAACATTCTCTTGCAAATAACTCTCACTCTAAAAAGCATGAAAACCTACAGTCAGTCATGAAACAATCAACAAGAAAAGGGTTCTCACATCAAGACCTTGTACTCCATCTAAAAATGAGCATAACAAGTACAACAATTCCACATTGAAGTACTAAAATAGAACTTTCCTCAACAAGACATAGTGAGAAAAGAGAAACATGAGCTACACCATAGATGTCACAACCGCTGCAGATAACATATGAAGTATGGAAAAACCCTACAAGGTTCTCTCCATGCTCAAAAGCCTTCAAAAACTGCTTCAACCCATTGATTGATCATGACACCCATAGACTCAAACCTAAAAAAATTCTCTTCACAAGTGATCCAATAAGTGAACAAAGTCTTCCATTGGATCCAGAATGTCCAAAAACCCCTATCTAGACTCTTCTTGAGCTCCAAATGGCCAAAAACTCATTAAGTTATGGTTCTCCCAAGTTTCTACTGTTATCCGTCCTCCAACTTGGATGAATTTGCTAAGAGAGCGACAAATCTGCTTGAAAGGCGACAAATTCGCACGAAATAGGTGCAATTTGTTAGACGATTAAATTTTCCAACGACCCTTAGGTGCAATATCAAGGCCACATGGGCGCCATAAGGCCAAGGGCTGGGCTAATCGCCTACCCCCGCTGGCCTAGGCCCCAAATCCATCACGCTGTTGGCCATGTGGAAGTTAATGTCACCGAGGTAGGGGTTAACTGCCTGCCCCTGCTGCTGGAGCCCTCTTGCTGGTTTGCCTATGGTTGTATGGGCTTCCATATGCATAGGGCTGGGGCTATGACTTCACCCAGCTCCCTTTCGGTTCACGCCATGGTCTTGTGGGTGACATATGTGACCTTGGGTTGGGGCTTATGCCTAGCCCTCTTTTCCATGGCCTTCATTCCTTTCACCTGTGATCCTATGGGTGCAATACGAGCAAAGGTTTGGGGATGATCCCTAAACCCTCTCCTCTCAGCGCTCAGAGGTCTTCGCTTGTGGTCTTGTGGCTACCACCGTGACCAAAGGCTCACCCCTCAATCCTTAAATTCGCTTGCACTACACCAGGGTCGTGTGAAGGACCTATGATTGGGGGTTCAGCTTAATTCCTATCCCCTCTTTGTTGTGCCATCAGTCTTATGGGGTTGCATGTGAATGGGGGCTAGGATCACTGGTCGATCCCTCCTCTCAACACACCTAAAATTAAACTTTAAATAGAAGCTGAGCCCTTAGGGGTTAAGTAACACGGTGCAAGGAATTTGGTAAGGCATTGGAGTTGTATGAGGCAGGTCACGAGTTTGATCCTCCCAGGCTTGTGGAGCCAATACAATTTTTTTAACCAATGTGGAGGTTCCATGTGGTGGCCTCTGGTTGGGCCACATGGCAGCCTCCCATTGGTCCACCAAAACACACTGCAACCAATCAAATCGTGACAACCTATCCTTGTATGATCATGCCATTTGGAAAGTCGTGATTGGAAACGTATGCCCTAATGGAATGCTGATGTCATCATGACATCAGCAGTACAAACTGCCCAGTCAACAACCCAGTTAGCCCCCCTATTGCAAATTTTTTAATTGTTGAGCCAAATGATAAGAACACCATCATTTTTTCATACGACATCAGATTGAGGTGATTTAAGTGTCATTGGAATCAAAACAACAAAAACTATAACTTGATGCTGATTTCAAAAGATTCCAGGCACTTTCATTTTTGAGCTAAATTTGATGTCCGGATCATACCTCCCCACTAGGAACTTTTGGACTCCAAAATTTAGCTTCTCCTAGTAAACAAAATGAGGAAAAATCTCAAAATTTTCCCAAACTCAATCCTTAATGTTATGTTTTTAATTGGTCCTTCAATCTCTAATCAAGGTTCTCCACCTATCCTCTACGTGAAGACCTTACCTTCCTATCAAGAATCGAGCCACAATTCATAAAACCATTTAGGCACAAAAACATCGATGGATGGAATATGAACATTCTCTCCCAAACCATGTTTCAAGGCTCAAAAAACTTCATCTTGAAGTTCCATTGTTGAATACAAACTTGAATTTCCATCTTGGAAATCAGAAGTAATTCATTGCTTGCCCTACAATGATTCAAACTGTGCTTTACTGTCCTCAAACTATGCTTGTACACAAAATTATTATGGATGTAATAATTCAATGACACATTTGGATTTGTTCACAAAAACATAGAAATTTCTTGTACAATCTTGATCAAATATTTCATTCACAACAAGCTTCATATTGAACATTTGTATCAGTTAGTACATGATGCAATTGTAAACAAACTGGATGACAAAGATTGTTCATCCCCAAAGTCCTTAAAAATTTGGACTCATAAACGAGCCAACATAGCATGTCATGTCATGTCAATGAAAAACATACTTGTTTCAAATAGTGATTATTATTGTTTCACTTTATAAAGTACCCAAAAACAGGTAATGGAAACAAGTATTTACATTTTACAAAACAACAAACTATACAAACAATCTACCCAGTCTTTGCCTCTCCTAGGCTTATGGGTTCTCTTTCTGCATTTATTATGATTTAAAGGTTTCCGTAGGAACTATGTCAGTATCCTCTTTGCCACCTATTGCTTTCCTTGCGTTGGTTTGCATAACCTCTTTATCCTTCTTGGTACGATGCTCTGGATGAAGTTTCAAACACCTTCATTCCCATGCCCATGCATGTTATAATGGGTACAAAAGTACTTTCACTTTCCCATCGACAAGGAAGTTTTCAAATGTGACGGAAGTTCTTCATGAATGATGCCAAGAATTTGGTCCATTCTTTTGACCATCACCTTGCGTTGCTCAGAACCAACCACACAATGGTCAACTGCATCACAAAAAGTGCAAGGGTACATGTCCCATAACTAATTAGAATTACCAACATTTGGAAAGTTCCCATGACATTTATACTTTTCACTTGGGCTGTAACTTTGACAATGTGGATTTAATGATGACTTGAAAGGTCCTTTGAAGCATTCATCTCCCTTGGGAGACAAATTGACATTATCACTGCCATCTAGGTGTGACATATCATCATTTGATGATTTCTTTGCCTCAAATAGTTTATAACACTCTCCAAACTCTTTATGACCATATCCCAATCCTTGATATCTTGGTCTCTCTTTCACCATGATAGGATTAGTGATTCCTCGGCCATTGATTCTGAGGTCTCCTCCTCCGTAACCCATCCGAGCTAGCAGCTTCATAACAATGCCTTTAGTATGCTGTTCAAAGGCTACAAAATATGTGCTATTAACATAAACTGAAGGGTTTGAACTAGAGATGCTGATTACCTCCTTGGAATTGTCACCCATCTTTTCCGCTTTAGATGCTGATGATGAATTTGAAGGTGACTCAAGCCACCCACTTTTACCATTAGGAATATAATGAGAATCTTTGAGATACTGACAAAACTCACAAGCATCATTCTCCACATAGGGTCCATAAACTATGCTTGGACCATGACCACATATTGGCTTCACTTTGGAGGTATTATTTGCTTCTTCTGGAGTGGAACTTTCACCAACTTGTTCCTCAAGAACATGCTGCAATTGAAGGCGCATATGCCTCTTCCCCTCTTCAACAACTTCAAGCATTCTCCTCAATTCAACATTCTCCATTCGAAGAGACAAGTTCATCTCCTCTAGATCTTGGATACTTTCCATCTTGTTGCCCATTCCTACAACTTGGTCAAAACAACCTCTGATACCAATTGATCTGCAATTGGAGGAGAACTTCTCATTCCTAAAAACTGACCATCCTCTGACGCTTTGCAAGTAAGAATGGGTCTTAAGTAAACACAAGTTTTATGGTTTCTTCAAGGAAAACATGAAGAGAGACAACACAAAATTTGGTGACGGAGTTCACCCCTCATGGCTACATCTCCGAGCCTGCTAACACAACTAGACTGCTCCATAGATTTCAATGAGAAAGAGTACATAAAGTGTGTTGACAAAATGAGTGACTAGTTTCCCCTTTAAGGAAACATTCCTCTGCAAAGAAATATCACTCTAAAAAGCATGACAACCTATAGTCAGTCATGAAACAATCAACAAGAAAATGGATCTCACATCAAGACCCTGTTCTCCATTTGAAAATGAACATAACAAGTACAACAATTCCACATTGAAGTACTAAAGGAGAACATTCCTCAACAAGACATAATGAGAAAAGAAAAACATGAGCTACACCATAGATGTCATCGCTGTTTCATATAACATATGAAGGCTGGAAAACCCCTACAAGGTCCTCTCCATGCTTAAAAGCCTTTAAAAAATGGTTCAACCCACTGATTGATCCTAGTACCCAAAGACTCAAACTTGCAAAAAGTCTATTTAGAAGTGCTCCAATCAATGAACAAAGGCTTCCATTGGATTCACAATGTTAATTATTGCAATTGCGGTAAAATTCCACCTTTAAGGACCAAAATCGACATAAATATCACCCAATATGGTTAAGTGAAAGTTGAGTTATGAACTATTTTATTCATACATGTATTATGGAATGAGTTGGCCCTAACCACATGAGTAACTGCTTGGGTCAATTTGAATCCCAAGTGACCCGGAGGAAATCCTATAAATAGAATATACCACAATATCATTTGGACACATCTTCTCTTCTCTTTTTTCTTGGTTCGCACAGGTTCGACAGAAGGAGTTTTCTCAAGAGTTCGAAATTACAGGCGAAAGGTTCGCTTTAGGCTAGGGTCTTCTGGATCTCGGTTGCTGACACAGAACAGGGCATTTTGGTCTCTAGTCGCAGACACACAAGACTATGAGAGTGACTATAGACCCTTGGAAGCTGGCACAAAGGCTTATAGGAGCGACTCTGGGTTTATAGGTAGATCGAAAGGTTTTGGTCTCTGGTCGCTCGCACAGAGTAGTCCTTGGAGCGACCAAGAATTAGGGTCATTCCCACAGCTCAACAAGGGAGAAAATTTGGGTCTTTGCAGTTCAGTGCCAAAGTCGCACACATAGAGACCTTCTGGGAGCGACTCTTCAATCATAGTCGCTCACATATTGTATTTGTGAGAATGACCTAGAAGTTTTAGTCGCTCACAGACAATGTTTATGAGAGCGACCCAGTTCAGATCTAGTGTTTTGACATCTTGACTTCAATTTATTTCCATTAGGGGAACTTTTAGGTCTAAAATGGGCCTCCTAAGGAAATTATAAAATAATAGTGGAAATAACAAAATAAGATTAGATTACATTGTCAAAATTTAGAGGGAAAGAGAAAAAAAAACTATTTTTTCAACCCATATTTTCAACTTATCTCCCTATGGGTTTACTCAAATTTCGAATGGAAGCACTCATTGGATGCAAAATTTAATTTCTCATCCGAGGAGTACCCGTGTTGCATGCTTTCTATGGCCAGTCACATTTTTTCATGTAGCAGGGTCCATTTAAAGTATGCAACATGGGTACTCCTTGGATGAGGAATAAAATTTTGCATCCAATGAGTACTCCCACTTGAACTTTGAGTAAACACTTAGGGAGACAAGTTAAAATACGAGTTGAAAAATTGTTTTATTATTTTATTATTTTTTAATATTTTTATTCCAAAAATGGTGAATCATCTCCCATGGTTGAGATCATCATCTTGAATCCTATTGGCTCTTATAGAGTTTATTGATGTTGTACATTTTTCTTAAAAGTCTCATTTTAGACCTCAAAAGTCCCCTAATGAGTGATCAGCTAGATCTAAGTTTCTCCTTTTTGCTATACAAATTTGTAGATATGTAGATGTGATTTGTTAGTTTCTGCTGCAACCATATGTATTGGGCTCATTGATAGTGACATCAAGACTTAGTAGTGATCGACACAGTGACAACAATACTTAACAGTGTTCAACACAGTGACAATAGTATACAACAATTGACGTCAGTTTGTGACAACACATTACAACCATCAGTATGAGGGTTTTGATTCCTAGAATGATTATATCCATTTCATAAATATCATTATTGTTTTGCTGCATAGATCAAGTTATGGATCATTGTACTCTCTTTTGCTGCATCATTTGATGACGATCTAAGAAGAATAAGATTTGCAAGGGTTTTCCCCATAGTGGGTTTTGCCCTGGTCGTGGACCAATCCTAGTCTCTATGTGTGTGCATGTTTTCTTCTCCTATTCCTTTTATGTTCTGCTACATTGATGATGTTGGCAATGTTGTTTCTTTCTATGTAATTTCATAAGATGATGTTTAATGGTGTAGATATGAATAATGCAATGATGATATGGGGTGAACTTAATGTATTAATGATGAAATGCAACTACCATAGCAAAGAACAATGTCGTCCTAAGAAAATTTAACATGGGATCAGAGCTGAGATGAAGAAAAGTCATGGAGATCACTCTGATGATGACACCTTTGATGGAAGCAAAAAGAGGATGGTTTAGACCTAAAATAATTCTAGGGTTTGAAGATAACCCTAGATATATTGATGATTAGGGTTTGTTGGATTCTATGAGGTAAGGATTGGAGAGAAAACCTTGGTTTTGTTGAAATTTGGTACTGGAGGACAGGTGGTTCCCTTAGGCTTTGATCTTTGGCCTAGGGAAAAGTGTCCAAAAGATTTTAATTTTTCTCCTAAAGTGACTTTATAATTTTTATAAAGTTAAAATCTAATTTAAAAGTGACTTTGAGTGATAAAGTTACTAAGTCTAATTTTAAAGTGACTTTTATAAAGTGGATGAAAAATTAGAAAGGAAAAGTGACTTTGGAAATAAATGACTAAGTGGGTCTTTATTAAAGTGGGGTGAATTAAAAATTAGAAAGTGAGATTTAATTGTGCATTTAATCTCAGCCATTGATCTAAATCTATCACAGCCATTAGATTTAAGGATCACCCAAAAGTCATTTAGGGTTGGGTTAAGAGAGGAAAAGGAGAAAAAAAGATCATTCATTCTTTCATGAGTAGATTGGGAGAAGGAGAGCAAGAGAGCAAGGGAGATTTCTGGACAGGAAGGAGAAAGAGGCAGTAGTTTGGCACACATACCAGACAGCTCTTCAGCAAATCAGTACAACAGAAAGAACAAGTAGAAAAATGCAGATTTTCGCTGAGAAAACTGGGAAAAACTAATTTTTGGGCACAAATATCGAGGAAGTGATTTTCTGTACGGAAACCGAGGTCTGTCCGTACAGTTCGTACATCCGTACGGTCCGTACCATGCGTACAACAAAGTTCCAGTTTGTTTGTTTGGCTGAAAAACAGATAAGTTTGCTTGCTGGAAATTTTATTTTGCTGAAATATTTTGCTGAAATTTTCTCATTGTAAAAAGGAATTTTCCAGAAATAAAGAAGAGCTCTCAAACTGGTTTTCCCCAAGAGTTGTAGGGGGGTTTTCCAGGGTCACATTGACAAAAAATATCAGTGTTTGAATGTGTTTTAATGGCTGTTTATTACTGCTGATTTTTATTTCTGCAATTTCCAGCGTTCTGTAAAATTTCTAGAATTTGTGTTTTCAACAATTTTTATTTTATTTTATTTATTATTTATTTATTTATTTATTTTTTTTTTTTTTTTTTTCAGCTTGTTGAATGTATGGTTGTGGGAAAGGGCATTTAACTACATGGGAGAAATAAGGAGAAACTGAAAACCGAGGTGGGAAAACAGAAATTTTTACATGGTATCAGAGCTTAAGTGCTGAAGGGCAGTTTGGGACAACAAAAGAGAAAAATTACAGCTGCTGATTTTTCACTCAGAAAATTCCAGCAAGCTTATTTTTCATAGACAACAGGTTTTATCTTTACTACATCAGTGCTATTTTTCAGTTTTAGGACAGCAGGATGTCATTGGGATTGAGGGTGGAGGATAGGTTGGATGGGCATACAAATTACAGCGTTTGGAAGGAGAGAATGAAGAGTATCTTTGAGGAGGCAGAAGTCTAGGATATCATGGTGCATACCACACAGACACCTGTTGTTGTGCCTACTGATGCTACTCAGTTGGCTGCTTATAATAAAAAGAACAACAAGTGTAAGAGGCTGATTTTAGACGGAATCAAAGACCATTGCATTCTTCATGTGTGAGGAAAGAGCAATGCCCATGAGATGTGGACAACATTGTCCAATCTCTACCACAGTACCAATGAGAACCGGAAAATGGTTCTGAAGGAGAAACTGAAAAACATTAAGATGGGTAATGATAGTGCATCTGGATATCTCACTAAGATTACTAATGTGAGAGATGAGTTGACAGCGATTGGAGAGGCCATTCCACCCACTGAGTTGGTGCGGATTGCGGTAAATGGCCTCCCCCGTTCATGGATGAACTTTGCTGATGGGGTTTGTGCACGTGAGACCCTTCCCACATGGGAGAGGTTTTGGGATGATTGCATTCAGACAGAGATCAGGAAAGGTCAGCTTGGGGCAGCCAAGCCAGTTGAGCAGGATGAGGATGTAGCACTGGTGGCAGGAGGCAAGAAAGGCAAAGGGAAGAAGCAGGCTTCCACAAGCAGTGGTGGGGGCAAAGGCAAAGGTAAAGGTAAACAGGTAAACGCACAGAAGGACTATTCCAAGGTGAAGTGTTGGAATTGTCAAAAGATGGGACACTATGCAGTTGTGTGTCCGGAGAAGAAGAAGAAGAAGGGGAAGGACCAGAGTTTGGCAGCATCAGCAGAGATTGAGGAATTTGCAGGTCGTTTTGACCAGGAGTTTGCATTCAATGTGTGAGTCCTCTAGTGCAGGATCACCTGCCATACAGGTTTAGAGGGAGCATGCTTTTCCCTCGATTAGCGGATCATCTTCAGGTATCTGGTATGTAGACAGTGGGGCTTCACGTCATATGACAGGAGTCCGTGAGTACTTCTCAGAGCTTTCAGAGAGTGACACTGATGTAGAGGTAGTACTCGGTGATGACAGAGTTGTTAGAGCAGTCGGGGTGGGGACACTGACATTTCAGAGGGAGTTCAAACCTCCCTTGAAAGTGACAGATGTTCTTTATGTGCCAGGGATGAGGAAGAACCTCATATCTGTCTCGGCTTTGGAGAACAGAGGATATGAGGTACTGTTCAGGGGAGGACAGGTGTTGATGTATCCCAGGGGCGCTCCAGCTGAGTCAGCTAGAGTGATAGGTGTACGCCATGCAAAGGTGTACAGGTTTACATTCCAGCCCCTTTTGGCATTGAGTAGTAGTACCGACAGCAGAGCTAGCAGTTCTGAGCAGTGTGAGATTTGGCACCGCAGGATGGGACATATGTATCATGGAGCCTTGAGGACCTTGCGGGAGATCACTACAAGTATGCCAGATTTCAGTACTGATCACTTTGATACTTGTACAGGATGTGCTATGGGCAAGTTTGCCAAATCCCCTTTTCCCAGCAGTGACAGCAGAGCGACTGGGATACTTGATTTGTTACATTCTGATGTGAGCGGTCGAATGTCTCATGTTTCCTTGAGTGGATATGAGTATTAAGTTTTATTCATTGATGATCACTCCAGGAGGACCTGGATTTATTTCTTGAAGACCAAGAGTGAGGTCTTCAAGCGGTTTCAGGAGTTCAGAGCTCTTGTGGAGACATAGACAAGTCGGAAGATCAAGTCCCTGAGGTTGGACAATGGAGGAGACACCCTTGGAGAGTTTGTTGACTATTGTGCGGAGGCAGGCATTAGGAGGGAGTTCACTGTTCCTTACAACCCCCAGCAGAACGGGGTTGCGGAGAGGAAGAACAGATCCATCATAGGGGCTGCCAAAGCCATGTTACATGATCAGGGGTTGCCATTGTTTTTGTGGGCAGAGGCCTGCAACACAGCTGTTTACTTGCAGAACAAGAGTCCGCATCGTGCCTTGGGGCACATGACTCCGGAGGAGGCTTTCTCTGGGAAGAAGCCTGATATTGGTCATCTTCATATCTTTGGATGCATTACATACTCCTATATACCCAAGGAGAAGAGGACCAAACTAGAGACCACCGCAGAGAAGGGTATCTTTGTGGGCTATAGTGAGACCTCAAAAGCCTTTCGGATTTACATTCCTGCAGAGAGGAGAGTTGTTGTCAGACAGGATGTGAAGTTCGAGGAGGACAGGGCCTTTAGGAGATCACGAGAGTTGGAGTATCTGGATCAGTTAGACCCTCAACAGCAGTTGAGTCAGTCGCAGGGATCCAGTGGGCAGGGATCAGGAGGATCAGGAGGATCAGGAGGTACATCTATGAGGATGTCAGGTCCATCAGTGAGCAGTGGCTCACCGAGCCAGAGGGGTGGTGCTCCGAGCAGGTCACAGAGCAGTTCACTAGGGAGTCCACTGATGGACAGTTCACACGGTACCTCAGCTTCTACAGGTTCAGGTGCAGGCAGGAGGACAGCAGACAGACAGTCAGGAGTTCAGGCTACTGATGGTGATGAGGAGGAGGAGTTTCATTCTCCTATGGGAGAAGCATGCTCAGGGAAGAGGAAGCCCAAGTGGCTTCAGGGCACCTTGAGAGATGCCACATCTGTTGCTGAGCCGAAGAGGCCGGTCAGATAGAGTAGACCACCTGAGAGATTTGTAGCTATATGGCGATGGTTACCAGCATCCTTGACTCTGAGCCTTCTAGCTATGAGGAGGCAGTTAGCCAGCAGGTCTGGAGAGAGGCCATGCAGGAGGAGTATTCTTTTATCATGAAGAATGATGTTTGGGAGGTGGTGCCGAGGCCTGAGGGCAAGTCCGTGGTTACTTCCAGATGGCTTTACAAGGTAAAGCATGCTGCAGATGGCAGCATTGAGAAATTCAAAGCGAGGTTTGTGGCTAGAGGGTTCTCCCAGGTAGAGGGAGTTGATTATGAGGAGACCTTCGCTCTCGTGGCTCGATATACTCGATTCGCTCCATTATATCGATAGCAGCAGAGATGGGTTGGAAGATCCACCAGATGGATGTGAAGACCGCATTTCTCAATGGCTTCAAACAGGAGGAGGTGTACATTGAGAAGCCACAAGGCTTTGAGGTGCATGGGAAGGAGTCCCATGTGTGCAGACTGAAGAAGGCCCTTTATGGCCTGAAGCAAGCTCCTAGAGCTTGGTACTCCAGAATAGATACTTATTTGCAGGGGATGGGTTTCACAAAGAGTGAGGCAGATCCGAACCTTTACTTTATTGTGATAGGTGAGGAGCCTCTCATTCTGGTGCTGTATGTGGATGACTTGGTCATTACAGGTGCAGAGAGACTCATAGAGCACTGCAAGAGAGATCTTGCGACGGAGTTTGAGATGAAGGACATTGGTTTGATGCATTACTTTTTGGGTTTGGAGGTGTGGCAGGAGGAGGGGCATTTCTTCCTGGGGCAGGGGAAGTATATTGTGGACATCCTTAGCAGATTCCATATGGAGGATTGTAGACCCATGTTGACACCGACGATTACCAACTAGAAGAAGCTTCATGCTTCGGATTCCTAGTTGGTGGATCCCACATTGTACAAGCAGCTAATTGGTTCCTTGATTTATTTGGTCAACACTAGACCAGATACCTATTTTTCAGTCAACACGATGAGTCATTCTATGTGTGAGCCTAGGAAGGTTCACTGGGTGGCTGCAAAACACATTTTGGGGTACTTGCAGGGGACAGTGGATTATGGTCTGGACTACAGGCAGGGAGATGGAGTGAGATTGGTAGGATACACTGATTCTGATTGGG
>APFE031480641.1:49413-59825 GCA_000404065.3 Pinus taeda | reverse complement strand
TATACTTCGATTCGCCCCATTATATCGATAGCAGCAGAGATGGGTCGGAAGATCCACCAGATGGATGTGAAGACCGCATTTATCAATGGATTCATACAGGAGGAGGTGTACATTGAGCAGCCCTAGGGCTTTGAGGTGCATGGGAAGGAGTCCCATGTGTGCAGACTGAAGAAGGCCTTTTATGGCCTGAAGGAAGCTCCCAGAGCTTGGTACTCCATGATAGATACTTATTTGCAGGGGATGGGTTTCACAAAGAGTGAGGCAGATCCGAACCTTTACTTTATTGTGATAGGTGAGGAGCCTCTCATTCTGGTGGTGTATGTGGATGACTTGGTCATTACAGGTGCAGAGAGACTCATAGAGCACTGCAAGAGAGATCTTGCGACGGAGTTTGAGATGAAGGACATTGGCTTGATGCATTACTTTTTGGGTTTGGAGGTGTGGCAGGAGGAGGGGCATTTCTTCCTGGGGCAGGGGAAGTATATTGTGGAATCCTTAGCAGATTCCACATGGAGGATTGTAGACCCATGTCGACACCGATGATCACCAACTGGAAGAAGCTTCATGCTTCGGATTCCGAGTTGGTGGATCCCACATTGTAAAGGCAGCTGATTGGTTCCTTGATGTATTTGGTCAACACTAGACCAGATATCTGTTTTGCAGTCAACACGATGAGTCAGTTTATGTGTGAGCCTAGGAAGGTTCACTGGGTGGCTGCAAAACACATTTTGCGGTACTTGCAGGGGACAGTGGATTATGGTCTGGACTACAGGCAGGGAGATGGAGTGAGATTGGTAGGATACACTGATTTTGATTGGGCAAGTTGTGCTTCTGATAGGAAGAGCACTTCAGGGTGCTGTTTTGGGTTGGGTTCAGTAGTAGTGTCATGGTTCAGCCGGAAGCAGCAATCAGTGGCACTGAGTTTAGCAGAAGCAGAGTATATGGTAGCCAGTCTAGCTAGTTGTGAGGCCATCTGACTTCGCAAGATGTTGTTTGGCTTATTTGGTTAGCCGTTGAGACCTTCAGTGATTTACTGTGATAATCAGAGTTGCATTAAACTCACGGAGAATCCATTATTTCATGACAGGTCAAAGCATATCGGGATCAGATATCATTTCATCAGAGACTATGTTCAGAAGGGAGCTGTGAAGCTTGAGTATATTTCCACTGATGAGCAGGTAGCAGACATTCTTACCAAAGCCTTACCACGGGGCAAGCATGTTTACTTCAGAGACAAGATGGGTGTGGTGAGGAACACCTTCCTCGGTAAGAGGGAGTGTTGAAATTTGGTACCGGAGGACAGGTGGTTCCCTTAGGCTTTGATCTTTGGCCTAGGGAAAAGTGTCCAAAAGATTTTAATTTTTCTCCTAAAGTGACTTTATAATTTTTATAAAGTTAAAATCTAATTTAAAAGTGACTTTAAGTGATAAAGTTACTAAGCCTAATTTAAAAGTGACTTTTATAAAGTGAATGAAAAATTAGAAAGGAAAAGTGACTTTGGAAATAAATGACTAAGTGGGTCTTTATTAAAGTGGGGTGAATTAAAAAATAGAAAGTGAGATTTAATTGTGCATTTAATCTCATCCATTGATCTAAATCTATCTCAGCCATTGGATTTAGAGATCACCCAAAAGTCATTTAGAGTTGGGTTAAGGGAGGAAAAGGAGAAAAAAAGATCATTCATTCTTTCATGAGCAGATTGGGAGAAGGAGAGCAAGAGAGCAAGGGAGATTTCTAGACAGGAAGGAGAAAGAGGCAGCAGTTTGGCACACATACCAGTCAGCTCTTCAGCAAATCAGTACAACAGAAAGAACAAGCAGAAAAAGGCAGATTTTTGTTGAGAAAACTGGGAAAAACAGATTTTTGGGCACAAATATCGAGGAAGTGATTTTCTACACGGAAACCGAGGTTTGTCAGTACAACCCGTACGGCTGTCCGTACAGTCCGAACGGTCCGTACAGTCCGTACCACGCGTACAGGAAAGTTCCAGTTTATCTGTTTGGCTGAAAAAAAGATAAGTTTGCTTGCTGGAAATTTTATTTTGCTGAAATTTTCTCACTGTAAAAAGGAATTTTCCAGAAATAAAGAAGAGCTCTCAAACTAGTTTTCCCCAAGAGTTGTAGGGGGTTTTTCCAGGGTCACATTGACCAAAAATATCAGTGTTTGAATGTGTTTTAATGGCTGTTTATTACTGCTGATTTTTATTTCTGCAATTTTCCAGCATTCTGTAAAATTTCCAGAATTTGTGTTTTCAGTAAATTTATTTTTATTTTTATTTTATTTTTTCAGCTTGTTAAATGTATGGTTATGGGAAAGGGCATTTAACTACATGGGAGAAATAAGGAGAAACTGAAAACCGGGGTGGGAAAACAGAAATTTTTACAGGTTTATGGAAACTATATGAGATATGGAACCTAGCTGGTCAATGTGAAGATGCTCAAGCCCTAGATGGGATACCCCCTTGTAGATCTAGTTGGATACCTGAAGAAAACATTGGTATATGGACCATGGACATTGATGACCCTTGAAGATTTGTTCAAGAGGGAGAGGATCAAATTTCATATAAGATAAGTATTTCTTAACTTATGATGATTCTTACTTGATAGTCTTATGGATCTGATCATTATGCTTATTTCTTGTACTTCTTGCATATGTATTTTGAGTATATGAATGTTTCTAACCTCCTTGATGAGATGTGCTTAGTAGATCCTTTTTGGGGATCATTTTGAGATGTGGATATGGAAAGAGATAAAGAGGTACTTGATGAAAAAGTGACAAAGTGCTTCAAGTGGCCTATGTTTAAGGAGTAGGTGCTCAGGTATTTGAGATATGCATGGTATGTTGTGTTTCAACTATTGGCTCGGTAAGCCCTAAGGTATGATGATAATTCCTCTTTCTTTAATAGCTCATACATGCATATGAAAGTGACTTGGATCTATGTTTCCTATGTTGATACATTGATACACTTGATGTTTGGCTAACATCTATGATCTATCTATTGGATACCTTGATCCTAGAAAGAAGGCTAGCACCTTGGCTCTAGAAAATGATACTGTTGATACTTGACATGATGGATTTCATATAGAAGGATAGTTAATTAACTCTTATACATGAGTCTTTTGGTTATTATTGTGATAAGCATGATGGAAAGAGTGATTGACACTCTTGTTGTTTTGATAAAGCTTTATTGAATGACCTAATTTGATTTCATTGATCATGAATTACATGGTAACCTTGATGTGAGAGGTATAAGTGTAAGATTGATGTTCCAGATCTCTTACTACCTATGGTATTGTCTTGATGGCATATGGTTAAACTGGATGCAGTAACTTGATGGAGTGACTTGATAGAAAATGCTATTGTGTTCATAATATTTGAGATATGATGTTGCATCTATTTGCTGCTTTGAGTTTAACCTTTGATGAAAGATTGATGTCATGTTCTTGATACCCATATGTTGATGATTTAACATATATATTGTTG
This sequence comes from Pinus taeda, assembly GCA_000404065.3. Classification (NCBI taxonomy): domain Eukaryota; kingdom Viridiplantae; phylum Streptophyta; class Pinopsida; order Pinales; family Pinaceae; genus Pinus; species Pinus taeda. The sequence continues at coordinate 56,342 of APFE031480641.1, read as the reverse complement.
CATGACTCAAGTCAAGACATGTTGCCTACATGGATGAAGATGAATGATGCAGATCCCCAGTCAGAGGGAGAATCACTTCTCAAGATTCTTACCCTTATTACTATTTGTATTCTATGCTACTGAAGTATGATTTATGTGCATCTGACAATATTGATCTGCAACGGAGTCTTAGATCAGAATCCCATTCAAAAATTAAGGTTTCTGCTTCGGTCATAGTCTCAGATCTAGGAGATTTCGTCCCTAGTCACACCTCATGCTAAGGTCTAAACAACGTCCAGGTAGCTAAAGTCACTCCCATGCTAACCTGAAGAGAGCGACCAAAGGTTTGACTATTGTTGACAATCATCTGAATATTTCTGAAGCTGTCTAAACTCTGAATCATGACGTCCTTGACATAGTCTGTCATTATTAACTGATTTCTGAAGTTGTTGAGTTAAATTGTTGATCATGTAGTGAAGTATTGTGCATGAATCGATGTTAGAAAACGATATATTATAGAGTAATGAAACACATAAAATATATTGCAGAAATATAAACACAGAAAACACATAAAACAAGAGAGACACAAAAATACCTGATCCACCCAATTTGGATTACATCCACAGAGAAACAACCAATCCTTCCTTTTATATTATCCAGGAAAATGAAAATATACAACCTACAATAGATCCACTATAATTCCCTCTTCGCTCTCACATAGTCTCCTCTCTTTCTTACTTAGAATACACATCTACATAGCTACAATAAAATTCCCTCATATATAGTGAGGGGTTGCCTTCTAGGGAAAAAAAACCCTAAATTAAACATAACTTCTACCATCAGATTTCTACCTAATGAACAACCCAGATTGTTGGCGCCTCCCCTGGAACCCCCTGGTGGCACGCATAAATAGGTGGCGTTGCCACCCCATTACAAACTGGGGACCAATGCGGCGATACCTTTGAATAAAGAAGATAATCAGGCTCCACACCTAACAATCAGATGGTCACCTAGAAGATATCAGTACCACAAATGTATTGCAACTAACAACAAGATCTGCTAGTAGGATAATCTTAAATGTTTTCCATAACATGAACATGCAGATTGAAGTTGTGTTTCTAGGTGACTAGGACATACATGTAGATATGTCACTATGTTTGTGCTACAAGAGGTTGACATGATTTGGAATTACTAGTATATATATGAAAAGTGTTTTGATGCTTGAGAATAACTTTGAATTGATGATTGAGATGTGCTTTGATTATAGATCTCTCTACAATAGCAATTTGGACTTGACCTGATGTCTAGTGATTTTATTTGACGATCGTTGATTTGCCTTGATATTGATACTATGTGGGCATGATGACTTAATTAGAGATTGACCTCCTTGTTCGTAGCACAAGGGTTGAAATAATGATAGTTGTGATTCAACATGAAAATGAAACCTGCATGACTCATCCTTGATGTATGCATTTTCACCTAGTGATAGAATGACTTGTATTATGATTATGAGAATGACTTAATCGAGTTAGGATTGATAATGCATGACTTGTTGGCATTATGAGGTCATGATTTCATATGAGCTCCACCTGTCTCCTGGTTTAAAGTGTTAATACTATGATAATGATGAATTTGATAATGGTCATGATCTCGCTTTTAAACTATGATGAGTTGACTTTGTTGTTGATGGTACAATATTGAGTTATGTAAGGATGATTATGTTGGCTTAGCAAGGCATTATGCTTAGAGAATTGCTACCAAATATGTCTAGATTTGACAATTATTTGATGAAGTCAGAATGATGAGTTTCAAGGTATGGCTTTGATATTGATTATGGTTTTGGTTTTATATCCCGATGATCTACTTATGACAGGTGATGAGCCTCTGATGATCTAAATCATAGGGAGATGGCTTATGAAGCCCAAAATGATGTATCATGGCATGATGATTCAATTTATGGAATTTGGGAAGAAGTTCCACATTGCAAAGCTATTAGAAAATGTTTTGAATAATGAAAATGAAAATCCTTAGATACTTTGATTTGAAGTTCAATATGTTATTGAACTTTATATGGCATCCGATAGTTGAAGCATTGATGTTCCATTTTGAACATCCATATGTATATGTATGATGTGCATAGAACCTTAATGAATTCATGAGTGAGTTGCTTCACTCACATAGAGTTGCCACTGAACATGCTTTGAAATATCTGCATTAGGTATTCTATTTTGAGGATGAGATATTTCTCCTATGACATGTATATGCATAGATGTGTTATTGATATTTGAGATTATTTTTGATAAGCACATTTGGATGCTGTTTTAGTATGCGATTTTCCATGATATCTTGGATAAGAGGTCCATAGCATGACTGAGGTTGATCATGATGTTGCTAGCATGGCTAGCTATGAGGTAGGATACAGAAGCTCCTTAGAGAGTTGTGTGAACATGATATGACATGAATATATTGTGATGATCTGATTGGGAGTAAGTCCTATATTTATAGGTGGGACCAAGATACTCTCATATATTGAGATAGTGCAGCTATTTGAAACAAGCTCAGGCTTGTGGTTGGCACCTTGTTGAGAGAGAACATTATTATGGTATCCTTTTGTGATTTATGTGATTATATATGATATGATAATATATTTGATTTGATTCTTTGTATGAATATGAAACAACTGTTACTATGACAAGCAAATTGCAGATATTCTCTTAAAGGCATCTTGGTTTTCAGAAAGCATACCCTTCGGATGAGTGGCAACACTGATCGAGAACACAGAGCGAACTCTTCCCTCCTGTTTGAACTCCCAAGGTGAGGAATTGAGGAACAAGGGCTCCTGGGGTTGAGGGAGAACTGGAAAATAGGGTACCCCCTATCTGTTACCCATCGGGTTGGAGTTGTAGCTCACCCTATCTTGGTCTTAGCAGAGTATACCCCAGCTGGCATCATACCCACAAGTAGGGTTTGTTGGGAATATTACTCTTCGTCTGGCCAACGATTTGAGGGTATGCTTAGGGGTGTACAACCTAAGGAAATTATGATGCATGTGTTCTACCACATGACTATTCTAGGTCATCGATGGGAAGATCAGTAGGCAATATGATGGGTTGAGATGACCCTTGGGTTGATATTACCTAATATGATTGTGGGTTGAGGGTAAAGCTCCTCGTTGAAATTCTAGGGTCGAGGGTTTACTCGCCTCTGTGATCTAGAGTCGAGGGTTTACTCCCCTATGTGATGAGTTATCCTATTGCTCGGTATGGGTGGAAGCTATTGCTCCCTGTTGTGATTCGTGGTTGAGATGCACTCCCTGATGATATGCTCTCTGATGATGATTGTGTTGGGTTGTGTTATATTCTTTCCATGACTAGCCCACATAGTTACCTTGGGGTTAGAGGGGGGGGTCACATGGGGTTTGAGGCATACCCGTAACCCCACTTTATGGGGTCTGGGGCAACGCCCTGGAAAATTTTGGTTTTAGACCCTATGTTAAGTTGGGCAGACCCACCTATGGTTTTGTGCGTGATTTTCGCACATGTTTTTGGGTGCGATGGTTTTCGGTCCATGGTTTTGGATGCGATGGTTTTCGGTCCATGGTGTTGGATGCTTCGGCATGTATAAATATGTATTGTAAAATTGAAAGGAAAATAATGAAAAATTCAAGTTGGTAGTCCCAGTTTTGGGATCTAGGGGAAAATCTTTGTGTATATGTGTTTTATGTGTTATGCTTTCGCATTGTTTATTTTCTGTGTTTTAGAATTCATATATAGGTAATTTCTGTACTGGGTTAAAACCTACATTTGGTATCAGAGTAGTTTGGCTTCAAGGGGACGCCTTTGTTGCTGAGGGGTTTCGCTCCGACCTGTGGTAGACCTTGTTCAGTGGGAGATCTGCAATATTGATTCTGGTGGTGAAAGAAGATGGTGAACAGTGGAAAGATAGAGATCGAGAAATTTAATGGTCAGAGTTTTGAGTTGTGGAAACTCAAGATGGAGGCTCTGTTGGTAGATAAATATCAGTGGATCGTGGTAGATCCAAGTACTAAACCAACAGGAGTGTCCGATGAAGAATGGAAGAAGTTGGATCGGAAGGCAAAGAGCACAATAAGATTGTGTGTCTCAGATTCAGTATTGTTGAATGTATCAGGGGAAGCTACGGCGAAGGCTTTATGGGACAAGTTAGGGACTTTGTACCAATCTAAGTCTCTGGTGAATAGACTTTTCCTGCGGAAAAAGCTGTATAACCTGAGGATGAAAGATGGAGACTCGGTGACAGAGCATCTGAATGCATTTAATAATGTGGTAAGTCAGTTATTATCTGTTGATATTAAAATTTCAGATGAAGATAAGTGCATCAGTTTGTTGTGTTCTCTACCAGATTCATGGGATAGTCTAGTTATTGCAATAGGTAGCAGTGCAACTGCCTTGCAGTTTGATGAAATAGTCTCATCCTTGCTGACAAAGGAGATGAGAGGGAACAATATGGAGAGCCAGAAAAATAATGCCTTGTCTGTAAGAGGATGGTCCCAGAATAGAAACAAAAATAAGTCATTGAGTGGGAGATCTAATCTTGAGGGAGATCTAAATCTCTAGGAAAACCTGTAAAGGTGGTGTGCTGGAAATGTGGAAAGGAAGGGCACTACAAAAGGGGCTATAAATCTAAAGCTCCTGACAAAGGAAAGGGATCTGATGATGATCCTTCTATAGAGGCGAAAGCCACCTCAGATGAAAGTGGGGATGTGTACTTGGCTTCTTCAAGTACACATGTAAATCATGAGGCATGGTTGATTGACTTAGATGCATCCTTTCACTTCACTCCCCATAGAGAGTGGTTCTGCGAGTATGAGAAATATGATGGTGGTGATGTCTTCTTAGGGGATGATAGGAAGGCTAGAATCATTGGTCGTGGAAAAGTAAAGTTGAAGTTGCAAGGTGGAAGGGTTAGAACACTTCCGGGTGTTCTGCATATTCCTACATTGGCCAGAAATCTGATTTCTATAAGCAAGCTGGATGATGCATGTGTAAAAATAGTGTTCGAGAAGGATACCTGCAAGATGGTTGGGAGCACTGGTATTGATGCGGGGAGTTTAGATTAGAACTCTGTACAAGCTGCAAGGTAGCATTGTTTTTGATGGGTGCAACAGTTCTGTGGTTCCTGAAAGTGGAGCAGAAAATATAGTGGTTTCTGGAGAGAAGACCATGTTGTGGCATCAAAGGTTTGGAAATATTGGAGAGAAAGGCCTTCGAATACTTCATGGTAAAGGTATGGTAGAAAGTATGAGTAATAGCTCTCTGGATTTTGATTTTTGTGAAAATTTTATATATGGGAAGAATAATTGGGTGAGTTTCCCCTCTGGTGGTAAGAGGGTGAAACTGATATTAGAGCTTGTGCACAGTGATGTGTTTGGACCTGTGAAGGTTCCATCACTAGGTAAGTATGTGTACTATGTATCATTTATAGATGACTTCTCAAGGAATACATGGATATAGTTCCTTAAGAAGATATCTGAAGTCTTTGACAGGTTTAAAGAATTTAAGGCTCTAGTGGAAAGCCAGACAGAGAAGAAGATAAAGGTGCTGAGGACAGATAACGGTAGAGAGTTTTGTAGTAAGGAATTTGAACAATTTTGTAAGAAGTGTGGTATAGCATGGCAGAAGACTACTCCATATACACTTCAGCAAAATGGAGTTGCAGAAAGAATGAATAAGACGTTGATGGAAAGGGTAAGAAGCATGCTCAGTGGTGCCAGGTTAGGACAGGAATTTTGGGCAGAGGCGGTGGATACTGCATGTTACCTGGTCAACAGGTCACCTTCATCAACATTGGAGGATAAGACTCCACAAGAGGTATGGATTGGTAAGAAACCCTCTCTTTCACATCTAAGGGTATTTGAATGTGATGCATATGTACCTGTTCCAAAGGAGAAACGAACCAAGTTGGATAGTAAATCTGAAAAGTGCATCTTTATTAGGTATAAGGATGGTTTAAAAGGTTATAAGCTTTGGAACCTAGTAACAAGGAAGGTTGTGTACAACCGAGATGTGGTGTTCAGAGAGGTGAAAGTTGTTATTAAACATGAAGTCCAACCAAAGGAACCCGAGAAGATAGAGTTTGAGCTAAATGAGGAGGAATCAAACTCTATAGTAGAAGAGGAATCAGAAGATGAAGAGCCACAAAATCCGGCTATGAGAAGATCAGTGCGAGAAAAAAGGCAGCTAGAAAGGTATAGTCCATCTGCTTTCTGTTCAAATTTTTCTTTGTCTGTAACTAATGATGATCCCAGAACTGTGAAGGAAGCAGTGGATTCAAAGGATGTAAAACTCTGGAAAGAGGCCATGGTTGATGAAATGTTATATTTGCACAAAAATGAGGCTTGGGATCTGGTGGAGTTGCCAGCTGGAAGGAAACCCATTGGCAGCAAATGGGTGTTCAAAAAGAAGACAAATGTAGAAGGAAAAGTGGAGAAATACAAAGCTCGGTTGGTAGCAAATGGTTATTCCCAGGTGCCGGGAATTTATTTTGGTGATATTTTTTCTTCTGTTGCCAAGATAACTTCTATCAGATTACTTTTATCTGTTGCTGCTGCTTTTGATTTTGAGGTAGAACAGATGGATGTGAAGACAACGTTTCTTCACGGGGATCTGAAAGAGGAGATCTACATGAAGCAACCTGAAGGCTTTTCGGTGAAGGGTAAGAAAGAATTGGTATGCAAGTTAAAGAAGTGTTTGTATGGGTTAAAACAGTGACCAAGGATGTGGTATTAGAAATTTGATACATTTATACGTGGACTTGGCTTCACCAGAAGCAAAGAAGATTACTATGTGTATTTTAAATTAATTGGTGACCGTGTTATTTATCTGGTCTTGTATGTGGATGATATGTTGCTGGTTGGAAATGACAAAGAAATTATCCACGATTTGAAGACCCAATTGTCCTCCAAATTCGAC
>APFE031480641.1:19262-49024 GCA_000404065.3 Pinus taeda | reverse complement strand
GATATGGTAGAAGACAAAAAGGTGTTGCTGGTAAAGGTGGACACTTTGAAGAATACTGCAGATGCATTGACAAAATCTGTGAGCTCTGAGAAGTTCTCTTGGTGTAGAGAAACAATGGGCGTTACAGGGCTGGATAAATGACTAAGCTCTCTTGTGGCCCCCTTTGGAAAGAAAACAAGTGGGAGAATGTTGGGTTGTGTTATATTCTTTCTATGACTAGCCCACATAGTTACCTGGGGGTTAGAGGGGGGGTCACATGGGGTTTGAGGCGTACACGTAACACCACTTTATGGGGTCCGGGGTAGCACCCCGGAAAATTTTGGTTTTGGACCTTATGTTAGGTTGGGTGGATCCACCTATGGTTTTGTGCATGATTTTCGCACATGTTTTTGGACGCGATGGTTTTTGGTCCGGGGTTTTGGATGCGATGGTTTTTAGTCCATGGTATTGCATGTTTCGATATGTATAAATATGTATTGTAACATTGAAAGTAACATAATGAAAAATTCAAGCTAGCAGTTCCGGTTTTGGGATCCAAGGGAAAATCTCTATGTATATGTGCTTTATGTGTTATGCTCTCGCATTGTTTATTTTCTGTGATTTAGAATTCGTATGTAGGTAATTTCTGTATGGGGTTAAAACCTACAGATTGATGATGATCCAGGTAGTAGCCTGCTGGTAGAGATTCTAGATAGTATCATGATGGATAGAGGGTGTTAGCTTGAGCTCCCCTTCGATATCAAATTCTTCTTCGAGATCTGAGAATGTTCAACATACGAGCAAGCAAAATTAAGTGATAAGCAGGAATAAGCAAAGGATAGATCGAGATGTACAATGATGATTTGTGATGATGAGACACTTGATATGAACATGGCATGATTACTACACGATAGAAATGATCCGTGATGATACGTGATGACACTTGAAGATTCCAGAATGGCATATTGTTCGATGGACAGACATTTGCAGGTGGGATTCTCCCTAGTTGAGAGGGAGTGTTAATTTTTGCAACTATGGTAAAATTCCACCTTGGAAAACTCAAATGACCAATATAATGATTGCATTAGATTCCTCTTTTTCGAGAGGATCAAAATTGACCTAAAGATCACCCAATTTGGTTAAGCGGAAGTGGAATTATGAATTATTTTATTCATACATGTATTATGGAATGGGTTGGCCCTAACCACATGAGTAACTGCTTGGGTTAGTCTTAACCCCAAGTGACCCCTAAGGAAATCCTATAAACAGAAGAGACCTCAAGATAATTTGGACACATCTTCTCTTCTCTTTTGTCTTGGTTCGCAGAAGTTTGACAGAAGGAGTTTGCTCAAGGGTTTGAAATTATAGGAAAAAGGTTCACTCTGGGTTAGGGTCTTCTGGATCTCAGTCCCTGGCACAAAAAAGGGAATTCTGGTCCCTGGTCACTGGCACACAAGCCTATGAGAGTGACTATAGACCCTTGGATATTGACACAAAGGCTTATGGGAGTGACTCTGGGTTCAAAGGTAGATCGAAAGGTTTCGGTCCTCAGTTGCTCGCATAGAGTATTCCTGGGAACGACCATGACATTAGGGTCGCTCACACAACTCGATAAGGGATAAAAAATTGGGTCTTTACAGTTCAGTGCCAGAGTTGCACGCGTAGATAAATTTTGGGAGTGACTCTTCAATCACATTTGCTGGCATACTGTATTCGTGAGAACGACCAATAAGTTTTAGTCACTGGCAGACAATGTTGATGAGAGTGACCTAGTTTAGATTTAGTGTTTTGACATCTTGAATTTAGTTGATTTTAGTGATTAGGTAGATTTGGGTTTCTCCCCTCTGGTATATAGATCTGTAGATATGATTTGTTAGTTTCCGCTGCAAACATATGTATTGGGCTCATTGACAATGACATTAGTACTCAGCAGTGATCGTCACAGTGACAACAATACTCAATAGTGTTCAACACAGTGACAACAATATACAATAATTGACGTCAGTTTGTGACAACACATTATAGCCATTAGTATGAGGGTTTTGATTCCTAGCATGATTAGATCTGTTTCATAGATATCATTATTGTTTTGCTACATAGACAAAGTTATGGATCATTAAACTCTTTTTTTTACATCATTTGATGACTATGTAAGAAGAAGAAGATTTGCAAGGGTTTTCTCCATAGTGGGTTTTTCCCTGGTCTTGGACCAATCCTGGTGTCTCTATGTGTGTGCATTACTTCTTCTACTATTCCTTTAATGTTTCACTGCATTGATGATGTTGGTGATGTTGTTTCTTTCTGTGTAATTGCATATGCTGATGTTTGATGGTGAAGATATGAATAACGCAATGATGATATGGGGTGAAATTAATGTATTAATAATGAAACACAACTATCATAGCAAAGAACAATGTCGTCCTAACAAAATTTAACACACAATGTCCAAAAACGCCTATCTAGACTCTTCTTGAGCTCCAAAAGGCCAAAACTCATCAAGTTATGGCTCTCCCAAGTTTCTGCTGCTATCTGTCCTCCAAATTGGACAAACCTACTAAGAGAGTGGCAAATCCACCCTTAACTCTGCTCGGAAGGTGAAAAATTCTCCAGAAATAGGTGCAATTTGTCAGACGGTTAATTTTTTCCAATGACTCTTATGCACAATATTAGAGGTACATGGGCGTCATAAGGCCAAGGGCTAGCCAACAATTCGCCCCTGTGTTGAGAAATCAATACAAGTAGATTAGGGTTTGATTCCTCTTTCTTAATAATTACTTGTGAGTTATGTTGGCTTCTTTTAATTCTTTATTATCTTATCCTTCATCAAGCAATTACCATATTAAGTGTGTATGAAGATAACAAAACAAGAGACATAAGATATAGACAATATGCCAGGGAAAAACCTCCCTCGAGGGGAAAACCTAGTCAAAATTCTCTTCCTTTCAATAGTATTCTTTGAGACTCTTCACCCTAGACAAATACCAAACCTTCCGTCCACACCAAGTTAGCCTCCCAGAAGTTTAAACTCTTTTCGAGCAATTTCGACTATGTAGTAGCTTTCGTCATCAAGTAGTTTTCGACATCAGTGAAAATTGGAAGACTTTGATCTCCCAAACTGGGGCACGAAATAGAGAAAGAGAGGCACCAAAAGTTTTATTTTCTTCTTCTCCTTAGACTCCACCCAACTCACACTTCCTTTGGCTTCCTTAGACCCACTTCACACTTCTCCAGCTTCCTTAGAGATAACGAACTAGATTGAGATGAGATGCTCCAAATTCAACTTGCTTTTATTTATAGGCTTCAAGGGAGGCTGAATTAATGTCCTTAGGCCGACTTGAGCTCTTCTAGGCTGACTTGGTGTGGAGGATACATAAATTATTTTTGATTCAATACTAAACCTTTTTACATGATTCAAAAGCCTAAGAAGGGTCTCTTTGAATATACAATCTCTATAAACTCAATATTAATCCTAGGAGTCCACAATGATGGATTTGACTAATATAATGATGACTTGAACATGAAACCCATGCTTTAATAAGTCATTTTTACAATAATAAAAATTATTTTCTTTATTCTTTTGACAAGTACATTACATGATGTCTCAAATACATTAATTAAGATTGAACCTAGTTATATTTTCTAACGCTTCCTCTTAACAAGGGAGGTATTCATAATATACAAATACAATGGAAGATCTCAAACTATATGAACAATGAAGATTTTAGGCACCACAATGCCATGGACTAGATTCCTGACCAAGGAAATCTATCCATTGGTCTCTCAATAGTTTAGGCACCGCAATGCCATGGAATAGATTCCTAACCAGGAAAATATATCCAAATGGGAATAAGGTGGACTCAAGCTTTCAGCCTCTCTAGGTACCATCAGGCTTACTTTCTAACCTCCAACCCAAGGACCTAGGTGTGTATCCATGGCCAAATCTCTATGATCCACACCACAATCCCTAGTTTGGGACCTAGACATCAACACAAAGTGTCGACCCAATGTCCTCCTAGGAAATTCTTTACTCATAAAGCCTCAACAATTCTCTTATCATCAATACAGTCAACAATATTTACTAAACCAAGCATGCTTCTCAAATACTCAAACTTCTTGTTAGGAAGAGCCTTTGTTAGTATGTCTGCTACCTGTTAATCTGTCAAGACATACTCTAACTTCACGATCCCATCTTGCACTAGGTTCCTAATAAAATGGAACTTATTGTTGATGTGCTTCGTTTTAGCATGAAACACGTGATATCCAGGCATCTTGATACAACTTTGATTGTCACAATCAATCACAGCAGGACCCAGAGACTTTTTGAACAAATATATCAGAAGCTTCCTTAACCAAACAACTTCCTTTCCTACTTCACATGCATCCACATATTCTGCCTCAGCACTATTTAAAGCAACAAGATATTTCTTCCTACTCATCCATGAAATCATAACAACTCTTAGGCTAAAACATCCTCCGGTAGTGCTCCTTCCATCGGTCTCACTGCCACCCCAACCAGAATCTGTATAACTGATCAACTTTAATATCGTACTTTAGGTAGTGATGTATAGTGCCACAAAGATACCTCAATGTGTGTTTGGAAACTATCTAGTGATCATAATGAGGCTCCAACTAAATCTGACTAAGAATATTTATGGCAAAACATATATCTGGCCTAGTATTTACCAGATACATTAGGGAGCCCACCAATTGACGATAGGAGATAGGATCCACAAGGCTAGAGTTAGATCCCCTCAACTTCTTGAGATTGGTGATCATCAGAGTAGTGATTGGTGTGTATCCATGGCCAAATCTCTACGACCCACACCACAATCCCTACTTTGGGACCTAAACATCAACACAAAGTGTTGGCCCGGTGTCCTCCCAAGAAATGCTTCACTCACAAAGCCTCGATAATTCTCTTATCATCAATACAATCAACAATATTTACTAAACTAAGCATGCTTCTCATATACTCAAACTTCTTGTTAGGAAGAGCCTTTGTTAGTATGTCTGCTACCTATTCATTTGTAGAGACATACTCTAACTTCACGATCCTATCCTTCCTAATAAAATGGAACTTATTGTTGATGTGCTTCGTTTTAGCATGAAACACGTGATCTCCAGACATCTTGATATAACTTTGGTTGTCACAATCAATAATAGTAGGACCCAGAGAATTTTTGAACAAATATGTTAGAAGCTTCCTTAACCAAACAAATTCCTTTCCTATTTCACATGCATCCACATATTATGTGTCAGCACTACTTAAAGCAACAGGATCTTTCTTCCTACTCATCCATGAAATCATAACAAATCCTAGAATGAAACATCCTCAGGTAGTTCTCCTTCCATTGGTCTCACTTCCACCCCAACCAAAATCTGTATAACCGATCAATTTAACTTGCTTACTATCGTACTTTAGGCAGTGATGTATAATGCCACAAAGATACGTCAATATGTGTTTGGCAACTATCTAGTGGTCATGACGAGGCTCCAACTGAATATGACTAAGAATATTTATGGAAAAACATATATCTGGCCTAGTATTTACCAGATACATTAGGGAGCCCACCAATTGACGATAGGAGGTAGGATCCACAAGACTAGAGTTAGATCCCCTCAACTTCTTGAGATTGGTGATCATAGGAGTAGTCATCGGCTTAAAGACCATCATCTTGAATTTCTGCAACAACTTGATAATGTACTTTCCTTGCCCCAAGTATATCTCCCCAGGGTTTTTCCATACTTCTAGACCCAGGCAATAGTGCATTAGACCGGGATCCTTCATTTCAAATTCAGTTACCAACATCTTCTTGCATTCTTGAATTCTTTGTTCCACACATGCAATGAATAGATCATCCACATATAGTAGAATAATGATGGGATCATTATTCACGACCTTGATATAGAGGTTCGGATCAACATAACTCTTTACTAACCCACTTCTAAGTAGATATGCATCCATCCTTTCATACCATGCCCTAGGTGCTTGCTTCAAACCATATAGCGCTTTCTTAAGTCTGCAAACATGAGAGTCCCTATTATTAACTTCAAAGCCTTTTGGTTGTTCAATGTATACTTCTTCATCAACGGTCCTATTTAGAAACACAATCTTCACATCCATTTGATGGATATTCTAAGACATTATAGCAGCCAATGAAACCAAAGATCTAATGGTAGTGTACCCTTCTGCTACAATCGAACTAGAGATCTAATGGTAGCGTACCTTGCTATGGGTGCAAACGATTCTTCATAATCAATGCCTTCCTTTTGAGAGAAACCCCTTGCAACGAATCTAGCTTTGTATTTATCTATACTTCCATTGAGAACATGTTTGATCTTATAGATCTATTTGGAGGTGACAACTGATTTTTCATTAGGTCTAGGAATGATTTCCCAAACCCCATTCTTCATAATGGATTGATATTCTTCCTGCATTGCTTTCTTCCAAACTTCTTGTTGAGTAGCTTCCTTGAATGAAGATGGTTCGACTTAATCAACTTTGTCATATATGCAACATAACCAAAGTATATTTTTGGTCTCTTACTTTCCCTGAAGGTTCCTTTCATTGCTTCATGTCCTTCAACATCTTCTAATGTTACTTTTAACCAATTTTTCCTTTTCCTAGTGGTTAGGATAAACACAAATTGAATAGGCTCACTTCGTCCTTCTTCTTCTTGTTGATTTGTAGTAGCGTTTTCATGGTAATCTTCTTTTTCTTCAAATATTGGAACTTCTTCGTAATTAGAGTCAATAGGAATATCCTTTGATTTCTTGTAAGCTTGATTCAAATAGAATATGACATCCCTGCTTACTTCGATATGTCTTCCTTCCTTAATGTAGATTCTATATGCTTTTGAAGAGAGACTATACCCAACACATATTCCCTTGATACTTGTAGAATACAACTTATTTTTCTTGGATTTTTGAACATGAATATATGTTGGACTTCCAAAGATTCAGAGATGATCCACACTCAATTCCTTTCACATGAATACTTCTTCGGGTGTTGTATTATTAAGACTTCTATGAGGACTTATATTTTGAATGTACATGACTGCCATTGCTTCTTCTCCCCATAATAATTTTGGTAGGCCTTGATCAAGGGGCATTATTCGAATGCCTTCTTCAATTAACCTATTCTTCCTTTCGACCACTCCATTTTTTTCGGGATAATAGGGAACAATGAGATCCCTCTTAATTCCCAATTCCTTACAATATGCAAACAATTCCTTAGAAATGTATTACCCACCATTGTCAGACCTTATAGTTTTTATCTTTCTTTCGGTTAGGGTTTCCACTTCAGACCTAAACTCCTTGAACTTTTCAAACACTTCATATTTTGTTTTGAGAGGATAGAGCCATGTCTTTCTAGAATGGTCATCAATGAATGTTACATAGTAGAGATGACTTCAGACATGGGCCCACACACATTAGAGTGAATGAGGTCTAGTATTTCTTTAAACCTAGTTTCACTATTTGGAAATGGATTTCTTGTATGTTATCCCAAAGAGCATCCCTTCACCCACATTCATGTTCTAACTTCATATTTGGGATTACATGAACCAATTGACTAAGAGTTGGGATGACTTTATAATGTAGATGACCATATATCCTATGCCATAACTCAATGAGATTGATTTCCATGTGAACCAAAGTTTGAGGATGTGGTGTAATAACTCTATAAAGGCTTCCTTCAAGAAATCTAATAACCCTAGCTTTATCAATGATAGAGTCTTTTCCCAAAACCAACGCTTTTCCATCAACAAAAGAAACTCTTTCTCCTCTATCTTCTAAACAAGAAATATAAAGCAAATTATTTTTCAAACTTGGAACATATAGAATGTTGTTGAGGCGCAACTTTGATCCATTTTCTAGCTTCAATGATGTTGATCCAAGACCTATAACATCATAGCTTTTGTTGTCACACAATTATACTGCATGAGAATATGGCTCCTTTGATAGTGTATGACGCTGTTTACTTTCTCCTGTCATGTGTGTTGATGCTCCATTATCAATTATCCATGCATTTTCATTGCTAAAAGAACCTGTAAGAGCAGCCAAGGATCATTGAATTTTTATGTTGTTGAATAAGTAGTGGATGAACTTCTTGATCCAACTTCCAACAATGTTGATACCCATTCTTATGTAATTCATCAAAGAGGGAGAATCCATGCCAACACAGTGATCTTCAACTCTTCCTGACCTTAACTCTGAAACCATGTTGAGAAATCAATACAAGTAGATTAGGGGTTGATTCCTCTTTCTTGATAATTACTTGTGAGTTATGTTGGCTTCATTTACTTATTTATTATCTTATATTTCATCAAGAAATTACCATATTAAGTGTGTATGAAGATCACAAAATAAGAGACACAAGATATAGGAACTATGCTAGGGAAAAACCCTCCTCGAGGGGAAAGCACAATCAAAATTATCTTCTTTTCAATAGCATTCTTTGAGACTCTTCACCCTATACAAAGACAAAACCTCCCATCCACACCAAGTCAGCCTCCCAAAACTTTGATATCTTTTCTAGCAACTTCGATTATGTACCAGCTTTCGACATTAGGTAGCGTCCGACATCAACAAAACTTCGAAGACTTTGATCTCCCAAACTAGTGCATGAGAGAGAGAGAGAGAGAGGCAATAAAAGTTCGATTTTCTTCTTCTCCTTAGATTCCAACCAACTTGAACTTCCTTTCGCTTCCTTAGACCCAATTCACACTCCTCCAACTTCCTTAGAGATATCGAACTAGCTTGAGATGAGATGCTCCAAATGAATTCAACTCGCTTCTATTTATAGGCTTCAAGGGAGGTTGAAATGATGTCCTTAGGCCGACTTGATCTCTTCTAGGCCTACTTGATGTGGAGGATACATAAATTATTTTTGACTCAATACTAAACCTTTTTACATTATTCAAAAGCCCAAGAAGGGTCTCTTTGAATATACAATCACTGTATAAACTCAATATTAATCCTAGTAGTCCACAATGGGGACTTTGACTAATATAATGATGGCCCAAACATGAAACCCATGCTTTAATAATTCATTGTTACAATAATAAAAAATATTTTATTTATTCTTTTGAGAAGTACATTACATGATGAATCAAATACATTAATGAAGACCAAACCTAGTTACATTTTCTAACACCTCGCCGGCCTAGGCAGCAAATCCGTTGGGTTGTTGGTCATGTGGATGTTAATGTGGTCAGGGGTTGGGGCTAACTGCCCACCCCTGCCATTGAGCCCTATCACCAGTCTTCCCGTGGTTGTATGGGCTTCCATATGCCTAGGGTCGGGGCTATGATTCCACCTAGCTACCTTCTGGTTTGCACAATGGTCCCGTGGGTGACATATGTGACCATGGGCTGGGGATTATGCCTAACCCTCTCCACGATGGCCTTCATTCCTTTCACCTACACTCCTATGGGCACAATAAGACCAAGGGCTAGGGCTGATCCCCAAACCCTCTCCCCTTAGCGCTTGGAGGTCTTCGCCTGTGGTCTTGTGGCTACCACTATGACCAAGGGCTGGCCCCTCAGTCCTTAAATCCACATGCGCTACACAAGGGTCATGTGAAGGACCTATGACCGGGGGCTGGGATTAACACCTAGCCCCTATTTTTTGTGCCATCATCCTTATGAGGTTGCAAGTGACTGGGGGCCGACCGACCCCTCCTCCCAACGTGCCTCCAATTAAAATTTAAATAGAAGCTGTTCCCTTAGGGTGAAGTAACACAATGTAGGGAAGTTGGTAAGGCGTTGGAGTTGTATGAGGCATGTCACGAGTTCGATATAGATGGGCTTGTGGAGCCAATATATATTTTTTTAACCAATGTGGAGGCATCATGTGGTGGCCTTTAGTTGGGCCACGTGACAACCTCCCATTGGGCCACCAAAACACACTGCAACCAATCAAATCATGACAACCTATGCCTATACGATCATGCCAGTTAGAAAGCTGTGATTGGTCCCATTTGCCCTGTTGACATGCTAACATCATCATGACATCAACAATACAAATTGCCCAGCCAGCCCACCTGCAATTTTTTTAGCTGTTAAGCCAAACGATTAGTCATAGATTTTTCATACGACATCGGATTGAGGCAATTAAAGTGTCATTGGAATCAGAATGTTGAACACTACGACTTGATGCCAGTTTTGAAAGATTCTGGGAACTTTCATGTTTGAGCTAAATTTTGATCTTCGGATCAGTGCCAGAGTCAGGTAGGGGTCAAAATGAACAAAATTAATTCCAACATAGTAGTTTCTAAAGTACATAGGCCAAGAAGAAAGATCACCACGACATTTCCCTTCCAAAACCTTTAGTTATCTAAATTGAGAATTCCATGGGAACTAATCTCAAACAAAACCATTATACTATATTGAGAACAAAATAGAGGTAGTTGATAAGGGAATAGATGGATGCACTATATCCATACTAGAAACCAAAACCAACTTTAAATATCGAAAAGAAAATATGCTCCAACTATTAGAGAAATCCAAAATTAACTTATGAAAATACCTATAAAATGTGACTCAATGATCAAAATCTCAATGCATTAATTAGAGAAACAAGTAAGCTCTTATATGGTGAGGTCGGGTCCAAATAAGAATTCTAGAGCCATGTTGAAGTCCTGTTATCATACTTTCCCCCACCCTACAAATATGATTTTGGAAAACAAAGTATGATAAGCATGAAACAAATAAGAGGGTCACCCTATGGTCACTTGATAGGCCCCTACTATATTTAAACTCTTAGAAGTCAAGGGAGAATTCCCTATTTAGAAGTAGAATTAGAAAACCTATAGGCTTGAAATGCAGATTTAATGCAACTAGTACAATGTCTTGTATTATGCTATCATCAACATTTAATACTTCGAGAATTGCTCAGTTAAAACAAATTTTCCTATAAGCAGAAACAAATAGTATTAGGACTGATACATAAGTGGTAAGAGGGGTTAGAAATAAGTGGGAATAAAGCTGCAAATAAAGCCTTAAATTCAAAACTTCTATTTTCCTCTAAAAGAACTATCAAAGTAGCAAACTTGAGCACTTGGTGGAAGTTCAAGTAGCACTGTAATTAGATGTTCCATAGGAATGAAATGAACATGAATGTGGCTATAACTATCCCTGGAGATGGTTGAAAAAATCATACTTTTCTTTTCTCACCTTTCACTTGGTGTGACACAATGCTACAATAAAGTATTTTATTCTAAAAAATCAAAAGAAAACTAACTACAACAATTAGTATTTTCCATTTTTTATTTGCAAAAATAAATTCATTTACATTTGGAACTTTGGAATTCTAATTAAAAAAAACACCATTATTAAAACTAAGATCGTAGTTTGATTAAAATTTTGATTTTGTGAGAATAAATTCAAATATTAAATGTGATATGTTCGAATGAAAGATAAATTTGAGACAAACATTTAATCTCTACAATGCATGAAATTCAACACAATTTTACAACATGATTGGAGAGTGCATTAGCTGAGTGAAAATCTTTATTCATAACTTTACAAAAGGTTGGAGTCAACGATTATAACTGATACAAACTGGACCTAGTGGAGATCTTCCTTTGTACAATAACAGAGACAAGAAGAATATAGAATGATAAGAGAATGCCAAATAATTTTTGATGATGAATGGGGAAGAGAGACTTCCTATTTATAGATTTTTTTTGGAGCCAAAGGGGTCACCCCTCTTCTTCATGCATGATGGTTGAGTTAAGGGGAGTGAATAGAGGATTGAGTGAGTGATATGTGGAGTGAATGAGTGATATTTGGCATGGGGGAGTTAGGTGAACTGGGGGATACAAGTAGCGAGGTGGCAAGGCACACTCTTAAGGAAGAGAGGTGACAATGCAAGTGAAGTGCACCCTCTTTGAAAGTGGAGTGAAGTGAGGGTGAGGTGGAATGCATGTGGAGTGAGGTGGAATGGGTGTTATGCATGTGGGAGTTTAGTTGAGTTAAGTGGGCAATATCCTTTTTATTTTATTTTTTGTTTTATGCATCCATTTCCCATACATGAGGTTCCATTTGGAAGCCCCTCATCGTGCCATGTGTCAACCATGTGGAGTGCCACATGTCACCCATGCATGGTGCTATGTGTCACTCATGCATGAAATCTCCAACTGTCATGCATGTATACAACATTATACTCACCATACTCAGAATTTCATGAGGAGTCCACTGATGTTGTCAAAATATGCATGCATTATCCTAGACTCATGCATGTGTCTTAAAACTATCAGAAATTATTGCATGTCACATACATGTCGCATGTGAGCCATATGGAGCCATTTCAAAAAATACAAAAAATAAGAAGTCCATGCATGTTGCATGTGAACCATATGGAGCTACATTGGAAACTACTAAAAATAGGAAGTCCATGCATGTCACATGTAAGACCACCATTATATGCAGAATTTTGAAAGGATTCCAAATATGGTATCAGAATTGGCGTGCAACACAACACATGCATGGGCAATCAACTAAAATTGAAAGTGTTCACATGTCACACACATGTATATCATTGGAATATTAAAGTGATGAAGATGATGCTCGTATCAATGCATGTGCCACGCGAGTACTCGATCTTCTCTAAACTAAAAAATATATTGTTTCATGTCACAATCCATATACTAAAAATAAATTAGTGCACCATTTTGCAATAGACTATGATGGAAACTGGATTGGTCTACTCTCTATTTAGGTCATCCATCTTGATGGTGTGGGTTGGGGTGGTTGACTCCCAATTATAGTGGAACTAATTATGGTAAAAAAATGGTGACTAAATAGGAATATATCCCCTTGAGGGATGTCTATAACACTAAATCTCTGCTTGATCCAGAAATGAAATATAATCTTGTGAAAATCTGTTGTGTAGGCTAGTGTGCTTATGTAATTGGAAAATGGAGTCATGAAGGTAAGTGCCTCTACTGTAAACTAGAAAGAGGCTTTCCCATTAAATAATCTACTATTTGTGATCCACTATCTCTTTATGATATCTCCCTCTAGAAATGAGATGAAGTTGATATATTGGGAAACCTGCTTGTTTAGATGCCAATGATGAAAACACTTGCTAGATGCAAAGGAACCCACTAATGAGGCTAATGGTCCCTAAGATATGAGTACAAACTCATTGGTGTGAATATGTATGTTTCGGTCAAAACACATACAAGTTTCACTTGTCAAGCTCCAATGGTTCCTGGCCTTATAGGGTGCAAATTGATTTCCAATGAGGCTAATAGTCATTAGGGTGCTTAACTTCTAGATCACTTCGCAGATGATGTGTCCGAGTCGATGGGAAGAAACCTGTAAAAGGAAGGCAATGAGGAAATACTTTCCATTTATGTGAAGAAATCAATCATACACGATGTAGATAACATGGTGTCATGTCCCTAGGTTCTAGATGAGGATGACTCAGAAAGACCAGCATAATGAAGTATAATGGTGTAGATACATGATATATAGTGACTTGAGACCCTCCCTAATGTCTCTTACAACTACTGATCCAATCAAACTCAATTTTTTTCAAGGGGAAGGGAAATCCTTATCCAAACGTTACCTACACGGATGTATGGGTTTTATGGTGATCAAAACTAGACTCATGTTATGGACTAGACTCACACTCAGATACAAACTCTTCTTTATTGAAATAGCATGAACTAAGTACATACAAAAATGACTAAGGGATTAAAGAAAAAAAAGAGAGGCGTGAAAGTGATAAGGTAAATGGTTAAGGATACGTATAATGAAAAGATGACTGACTACTGAATACCCATGAAATCCCAAAATTTTATTGCTTTAGGCTCAGAATCATATACTAACTCCTCTTTATTGAAATAACATGAACTAAATACATAAAAAAATGACTTAGGGATTGAAAAAAGAAAGAAAAAAATGACGTTGAAGCTATAAAGCAAATGGTTTAAGGCTAAGTATAATGAAAAAATTATTGACTACTAAATACCCATGAAATCCCAAAATTTTATTGCTTTATCTCTTTTTTTTGATACAATGCTGAGCTTTTATTTGAATTAGGGCTTCAAATGTTTTCCATTAACCAACAATGTCTCTCTATCTCCATCTAGAGTCACGGGGGGAAAATGTGTTAGGCCCCACATCAATGAGATAAGGTCCCAACTATAAGATATAAAACATACCATGATCTCTAGACTTTTCTCTCCTCTTATCCGACATAAGCACCAAATCACCAACCTAGAAAGCTTTTCCCTTAGCATTCTTATCAAGTAATTTCTTTATTTTCTCATGGTTCTGTGCCAAATGATCATAGGCCATTATTATATTGTCATCTAATCGAATGAAGCTTTCAACATGGTTTTACAAGGCCTCACGGTTGGAAACAATCTGACCTAAAAGCTTTTATACAAGAGCCTTCAATTTAACTAGTAAGATTGCATCTAATCCAAAAACCAATTCATAGGGGCTCTTACTAGTTGTTCTTTTCTCGATGATTCGATCTGCTCGTGAAGAAAACTTAAGGATACCATTCCACATTCTCTTTCTATGCCCCACATTCTTTCTAATTATCAGGATTAGATTTTGTTGCTTGATTCCGCTAAGCCATTTCCCCATGAGCAATAATTGGTAGAATGTGCCAATAAAATTCCATACTGGGAACACAATGAAATAAGCTCAACATATTTGAAAACACTAGCATTATCATTAGTAATTTTGTTAGGAACCCCAAATATGGAAATAATATTTTCTTCTAAAAACTTAACAATACATGAAGTAGTAGGGGGATTAAGGGGGACCACCTCAACCCATCTGGTAAAATAGTGAGTGGCTACCATAATGTATATAAAATGACCTAGATGCTTGAGGAATCTACCCAATAAAATCAAGCCTCCATTAATTAAATGGCTCTTGTACAAAAACCAGATCAATGAGATCACCGTAGGAGAAAATTGGTAGAAAACCTTAGGTATGAGCACCCTCCCATGATTCCTTATATGGAATGGAAGGGCTTCATCAAGGATGCAGAGGAGAAGGTATTGAGAAAAGAAGGGAAAACACCACCTGATTAAGCAAGGTACAAATTACATATTGAATTCAATACATTTAATTTTCTTTAGTTTTGAATAAAAGTTTAGTATATAACATACTTGAACACTTTCATAGGCTCCCAGACACTTTGAAGGCAACCAATGCAAGGCTTGAGAAGCACGGGAAACACAAAATGGGCTAGGGCAGCTATTTGATGCTATAGACATGAATTGTAAGTACCCGAAACTTCTTAACAATATTATTTGTTATACCATCTTCCAAAATTTTGATAATTCTGCTAGCAAATAACAAAAATCAATACCCTTATGCAATCTAGGGTGATATATTCAGAACTGAAGCCATGGAGGAAGACTTCGAGAATGGTTTAAAGTTTAGATTTAAAGGTGTAGTCGAACATAACAAAAACATGGAGCAAACCCCAATATTAAGTTCGAAGTAGAAGGTAAATAAAAATCAATCCACCTTAACCTTTCATTAATTATAAAATACAATCATTTTTGATATAAATCTAATGTGTTGCTTTGCGTTAATTAGAAGGGGAGCAAGAAAAATATAGATGATCCCATGAATACTGAGCATCAACCCTCTGATAGTGCACACCAACCAGAACATTTTAGTGCTCCTGTAGAACCCCATGATAGTGGGGTGCAACCCCAAGATGAGGCCCATAATGGTAACAAGGTTGTATATTAATCATATACTTAATAATTTTGCATTGATAAAGTATGTACTTTTTTTTACTTATTCATTTATGATTGCCTACTTATAAATTTTGTGGTTTGAATGGTACAACATGTCGTATAGGAGGATCCTCAAGTATAAGAGGACCACGAGGCAGTCATTAAAATGATGTTGACTAGTGCACAAGGTAGATAATTACATTGCAAATGTATTTTTTATGATATAAAAACTACTTCAATTATATTCAATAATTGACCATATAAATTTAATATTTTTTGTAGTTGTTGCTCCCCTACAACATCCCCGACTCCATGAAAACATCACGACCAAGGGTTGAATGCGCTAGAGGAGCCAATTACAATCATCATCAGAACAACCCTGGCCAAAACATGAAAATGCAGAAATGGATGAATTTTTTTTGAATGATATGACTAGTAATAAGAAGAGGATTTTATGATGTACAATGTTATAATGTATAGTATAAGACTTATTGTTGTAAAATATTTTTAATGTAAAAAAAGACATATTGATGTGTAATTATTTTGAATGAGTTCTTGCATACTTTTTTGTACTTATGTTAGAAAAATATGAAATTTACTAATTGCTTAGAAGTTTCTAGAGGATGAATGTCAACAAATATGTTTCTTTATCAATTTTCTATTTTGCTAGTGTATGCATGAACCTTAATGTGTTCCTATCAACTTTTTTTTATAGTAGATAGATTGGGTATTGGGGAATGGAGAGTGATGTGACAGGGGGGTCGGGGGAAAGGGCCATAAGAGCTTCCACCTTCATGTGGTTGGCCCTGTTCAGTAGAGAATAATTTAGGATTCAAATAGTCTTGGAGCAAACCTCCCTCATTCCAAAAGATGAACAACCAAGTCAATGTTGATTTCGTTGTTGCTCTGTCAATTTGAGGAATGTTTTCTCCAAGATTAGATTACTCCAATAAATTATTCTTGAAACCAAGAGGATCTCATTCAGGTATTCATGTGCCATAGTCTTGTCTAGTCTTTGTTTATTCATAAAAATGTTTCTTAATTTATTTTATTATTTTTCTTATTCTTTACCTACCTTTAACACATTTTATGTGAATTATAGATATTCTTCATAAGATAAATTTTAAGGTATAAAATGGACCTCCTAAGAAATATTATAAAATAATAATGGAAATAATAAAATAATATTAGATTACCTCATTAAGTTTTTGAGGGAAAATTAAAAAAACTACTTTTTCAACTTATTTTGACTCATCTCCCTACAATTTTACTCAAATTTCGAGTGGGAACACTCTTGGATGCATAGTTTAATTTTTCCTCCAAGGAATACGTATGTTGCATACTTTCGATGGACCCTACTACACTAGAAATATGAAATTCACATTTTTTCATGTATTTCATTTTTCTAGTGTAGTAGGGTCCATTGAAAGTATGCAACATGGTTACTCCTTGGGTGCAAACTTAAATTCCGCATCCAAGAGTGTTCCCACTCGAAATTTGAGCAAAACCATAGAGAGATAAGTTGAAAGTACGAGTTGAAAAAGTAGTTTTTAGTTTTTATGTTGTTTTTGTTATTATTTTTTTATCTTCTTACCTTTTTACTCCAAAAATGGTGAATCACCCCCCATGCTTGACATCATAATATTGAATCCTATTGGTTATTAGAAAATTGATTTTTGTTGTACAATTTTGTTTTGATACCGATTTTTGACCTTAAAATTTCTCTAATGATTCGAGAAAGCTGTTGTCCACAAATGTAACATTGCTGGAAAGAAAGTGAAAGAATTGCTCCCCTTGAGTAGCCATTCCTTGTCAGGTGTGCACCCTACCTTTCAAATTTCAATTCAGATCCTCCTTTGTTTCTAGTTATTTGCTAGTCATTTGTTAGTTATTATAGTGCTTGGAGTCCTTCGTAATTCATGGACAACATGCATCCACTTTGTCAACTTCATCCTGCGATCTTGTAAGACAACCTAATTCACATCATCATGCATGGGTTAGGGTTTCAATTGATTTATAGCAAAAGCAATCAATCTTAGGGTACAAACCATAGATCCTTCTAATTTCAACCCTTGGCTAGAGTTCACAGATCAACATACTCAAATAATCAAGACCTTCTCTTTCAACTTCATCTTAACTCACTAGGGTTCTAAATTAGCAGGAGCCCAAATGACAAGGCGCTAGATTCAATAATCAACCAATAGATGTCTACCATTATTTTTTAGCAAAATGGAATTAATAAAGCACCTTTGCATATGTCTACCATCGGTGTTCATTGGTCAAATAATGGTGTTGGATAGACACAATCATAAAATCCATTTCCTTTTATGGTTTTAAGGTTTGGGGACCTAAGTTTCTTTGAGTTCGTTGGGCTTAGTTGCAAACTAACATTTCCTTTGTGCATCATCTAAATAGAGTTTAGGGCCCATCCTTTATACGTCAAGAGGAAGAGATCATTTAATGAAAGCACAACAACAATTATGACAATTATTTGCCTGGATTTTGATGTACAACAAAGGAAGGTGTAGTTATCTAGGGGAATTGCAGGTGCATGCATTCACCAATACTAGTTTATAACTTTATTTCCAGTTTTTCCACCTTCAACGAAATGCAATTCACTATTGTTGCAGAGTTAGAAAGTTCCAGTTTAGTGTAGCTCAATGCCTATTTAGTTTCAATTTAGATTACACGAATCATATATTCATGGTCAGGGCATAGATCTTAAGGATACCTAAGGAATCAGGGAATAGATCTTAAGGATACCTAAGGAATTTGCATGAGATTTGACTATTATGAGACGAGGGTGAAATTCTCTAGGAGGCAACAATGTTGGCTTGATGTAGTTGTCTCCGGAAGGAGACACTCTGTAGGAACTCTTATCTATATAGCTACGGTGTGCTAGGTTTTCAGATTACAGTTAGGGGTTGATAGTTGAATTTAGTTCTTCTTGCATGTGTCTAGATACATTATATTGTCACTTGTCCATTTTCTATAAAAGAGATGAAGGGTGTTCCATTGGGCTGGTTAGGAGGTAAAACTTTCGACCTTTTGCATAGTGATTTTATTCTTCACAATTAGTAGAATACATATGCTATTTTGAGATTTCAAATCTATGTGTTGATTGTTCAAATTATTACAATATTTTTGTAGGTCAGTCTATTCAATAGCTATTATTTTGATTGGTCTATTTTGGTTTTAGTCTATTTAGGATTTACGTTAAATTTATAAGTACAAAAGTTGCTTACAATGGTTCGATATTTGAGATGGTATCAAAGCATGTTGTCTAAAACCTTCCAGTAACCTGTGTATGGATAATAGGGCTTCTACTTGGGATAAGGAGTTTTCAGAGGGTCCAGGACAATGATGGCCCAGATCTTTGCTTGAGAAAAGCACCATGGACCTGTAACAGGTTATTTTAGGTTGGTGATATGTTTTTTCTAGCTATGTGTTTCAGGGGCAACAATATGACTACATTAAGTCTTAGATACAAAGGCAAATTAGAGGTGCATTATGAACATCTAATGGTTTTTAGTCATCATTTTTGCCTTCATTTTGGGAAATTTCCAAGTTCTTGTGCATCAAATCTTGGCATAGAAGCATATTCCAATTATCTACATTTATGTTTTGAAAAAATTGCAGGTGTACCTTATGATACAGGTTCTCCCAGTTATGTCCCTATTGGATTGCAAGTAAGGTTCTGCTATGATTATATGCATATAATCTGATTGTTTATTAAACATTGATTATTAATATGTAAGCATTAATAGTGTGACCTAGGAATGAGGACAAAGCATAGTTTTAGGTGTGAATATGGTAGGCTTGTTATTAACAAGGAATTTGTTGTAGGATTGTTGTTTTTTTTTTTTGTTATGAATATATATTGTAGGGGGTATTTTCACATGGTGGTGGTGCTAGCTCCCATGGTAAACACATGTGTTATTGTATTGAGCTATATCGGGACATTTGAGGTATGTTTTTGGATACTCTTAGGATCTTCTGTTAAGTTGTTAATATTTGATGGCTTTCTTGTCCTATGAGCTGATTTTGGCATCACAACTCATTATTTTGGACACAAGTTGATAGCACCATGAATCATTTCTTGCCATAACCATGACATGGAGATAAGTTTCCATCTTGGTTGTGGGTAAAGAGATTATACATATGATGCTAAAAAGAATAATCTCAAACTTTTACTTCACAAATTTTGAAAATCCTCGAGTTTTGGGCACTTTTTTTACTTTGGCTCATTATAACAAGTGCATAACTTAATTTTATGAGACTCTTTTCAACGAACTCATTTTGATTTCAATGAAAAAAATAGAAGGGAGAATTTTATTTGCTATTGGGCACTTTATCAAGGGGAATTGCAATGTAAATTAAACTTTTAAGGATTCTGGGCTTGATGCAAACTTTTTTGGTCCATTTCTTTACTCATTTGTTGAATATGAGTTAGAACTTGGAATGCTATTGATTGATATTCCCATTTTTTGGCATTCTAATTCTGTAGGATTTAATCTACATTATGATACTCACTTGGTGCTTGTTTATCAAAATATTGGATCTTTTTCTATGGACCTTTGAGTTTAATCCATAGAAATGGCCTTTCAACAATGTACCTAGTATGACTTGGTATGAGGTGGCTATATTCTTTCAAGTTAATATATGTTTCACGGTGTCTCTCTCTCACACACTACTAATATTTCTTGTTAACTTTATCATATGATATTTGAAAGTGCCAGTAACTTAATTGAGGTGATATTGTTAGGTCTCATGTGGGGTTGGTCATGGAATACCTTAGTAAGGTAAGAGATAGTTCCTTTGTAGGTGTAACCAATAGATTACAACTCTTAATTAGAACAACACACTTTTATGTTTTTACTTTTAAATTTGAGTAGGTCTAAAACCTAGTCAAAGTTGAACAAATCTAGAATTATACCCTTGCAATTTGCTCAAGAGCACTAGTTAAAAGTAATAATTTATCTTCCACTTTCCTTGTATCAGTCACTAGCAAACTTTGGGCTTCAACTTGTTGGCATTGTTGCTGATTATAGAATATTATTTGTACACCTTGCTTGGATCTAGAGAATTGAAAGAAATTTTAATTTATTTAGTGCACACAATTGAGCCATAATGTGTCTAGAATTTTCTTTGCACTCCCAACTCTGACATCTATGTTGGGGCTTCCAATTGGGAAGCATACCAAATTCCAATAGGAAATTCTTTCATGTTTTTTGTAGTACTTGCTTAAAATTTACTATATAATGTATTTTAAGATGAAAAATGATGGGAGTTGACTATCATCTAGTTTTGGTCGTGTCTAATTTGGGTATGCAGGGGAAAGGATGCTGAAGGTGAAGAAGTCATCAAACCCTATACTCCTACTACCTTGGATTCTGATTTCGACTACTTTGATGTGATGATTAGGGTGAGTGAACTTGTGACTTGATTGACATTTGTTGTCCATGTTGCAGGTTGACAGAATCATACCATATTTTGGAATAACACACGGGTTAATGAAGATATTTTGTCGATGCAAATGTATCCTCTAGGGAGAATGTCTCACCATTTCTGAAATTACAGGAGGGAGAATACTTGGCCTTAAAAGGTCCCAAGGTAGGAATTTGTAGTATGTGCTTTGGCTTGAAAATTTTTTTATTGCTCCTTATTCATGCGCTTCACTTACTAATTACCATGAAGTCCTTCATAGGCAAGTAAATAAGCTTTATATTTCATATATCAGATTACAATTTCTATTGAAGTGCCTTATGTTTTAACTTTTATTGTTTCTTGGGTGAGAAAAATATAACCATCTATTTTGAACTAGGCTGCCCTACTTTGAAGTTTCATCATTTTATTGAATTACATGTTTGCTCAATCTTTTTGGAGTTTTAATCAATATTGAAATAAGGATTAGAAAATTACTAAATTCAAGCTTTCTATGATATATGCTTCATGATGTCTTTGATATGGTTGGTTTAGAATGCCAAAAAAATTATATAAGTTGGAACCTAATAATATTTCATTTAACATATACATGATGGTACCTTATAACCTAATTTTTTGATGTATTCAGGGACATTTCAAGTATCACACTGGTCAAGTAAGAGCACTTGGAATTCTTGCAGGAGGTTCTGGTGTAACTCCAATGTCTTAAGTTTGCATAGTTTCAACTTTAATTTATTGTAAAAGCATCAAAAGAAACATTTGAAAATCCCAGTAATCAAGCTTCGTAATAATGAGAGCAACATTTGAAAATCCCAGTAAAAATATTCAGTAATAAAGCTTAAAAACATGAGCACTTTTGAAGAGCGTAATGCGAGAGGAAAATAA
This sequence comes from Pinus taeda, assembly GCA_000404065.3. Lineage (NCBI taxonomy): Eukaryota > Viridiplantae > Streptophyta > Pinopsida > Pinales > Pinaceae > Pinus > Pinus taeda. Next base: position 26,991 of record APFE031480641.1, on the reverse strand, counting down.
AAGTGAGCTTTGAAAAACATCTAAAACAAAATGCAATATTATATGTATAGGTGGCTATGGTTTATATGCATTTTTGGCATCTTCCTAACATTGTAAAAGTAGTCTCTAGTGGATGTCACTAATTACCTGGAGGCTAGTAGGTGCAGTTAGGAGCCTATCACATAGCTGTTTATCTAATGTTATCATATGAAAAGAAATATGCTAAGGCCGTAGAATTTTCTTTCGTTCTTCATGGTTATATGGTTAGTGGAATGTTAATAATTATGATAGTGTAATGTGTTGGTTGGTGCAACAAATTATATACTTCTAACAAAACTTCTATGTCAACATGTTGTTAAATTGTAACTTTCATGTTTCTGGTTACAAATTAGAAAATGTGGAGTATCAATGTGTTGGGAAAGGGATCCCCCAAGGATAGTTTTGGGCTAAAAGCCCATGTTTTGGGTCAAGTTTTGTAATAAAGTTGTAAAGTATCCGCATTTTGTGGTCACAGAGTGCGAAGGTGTCATGAGTCATAAAGGGTTGTTCGCCCTTATTTTGTAAAGTGTAAAGTCGACTGTAAAGATCCACCCATGGTCTATGGAATATCTGTTTACTGTGATCGTTTAATAAGATAAGTAAGAAACTTAAGATAATTTGGAATATGTATAATAAGCTGCCCTAGTAGTGTGAAAGTACCTAAACCGCAGGTTAGGGCTGCGCGAAGGTCAATCGTACTCCTTCATGGAGGTACCGAAGGGCAGAATAAAGGGGCTAGACAGTCAAAGCCCTAGAACTAAGTGACTTGCACAAAAGCAGGAACAAAGGGTATAAACTGACATCACGACCATCTTAGGGTGCAGAAACTTGGTTCCAACATTCCCCATATTGCTTCGGGTGAGACTTCGATTTGCGCTCCGCGGGCTGATGCCAAAAGGGCTAGTAGTGTAGGGATTTGTTTGGCTAACTAATTCTAAACTTGGGTCAGGCCCCACGCAGCCAAAAAATGGTTCAGTTTCCAGGACCGAAATCTACATAAGAGATGTGTGATGTCGTATCATTGGAATCCAACTAAGAGAGAGGTCGAAGATTGGTTGGATAGGAAGATCCACGAATTTGCGGTGCATGAGAACAAAAATCCATGATTGACAAAGGAATAGTGGCTGGAAAGATACCTGTATACAGAAATCCCTGAGATCTTTTCTGCTCCTTTCTTGTTGAGTTATACGAGTGGATTGCGAAGCTAGCAGATAGCCAAGGAAGGTGGAGACTTGACAGTCCTATTGTTTGTACCTCGGAGTTAGTACAGAGACTGGAAGCCTCTGAGGATAAGATCGTCCATGCTGTCGACCATTGGCTCGATCGCATCATAGGAGGATTTGTGACTGAATTCGTGGTCGATACCTCAGTTAGCTACAACGAGACAGAGCGACACTTTTTCAAAGGTCCACGAGGTAAGTACTTGAAGTCTTTGAATGCCTGGATTAAGATGTGATTGTGTAAAAAATGGGCTATGCAGCTACCTTGATGTTCGGAGCTATGAGAAGTGGAAAGCTTACCTGAACGAAGGAAGAAAGGGTCCAGAATATAGTCCATTGATTTCACCTCCATTGGGTGACGAAGAGGGAGTAGCACAGGCTTCTCCGCAAAGTGCAATTCAGTTAATAAGACAAGCATTCTCGTGAGTGACACCTCCACCTGACACCATCTCCAACTTCACCACCGTCACCTGCGACTTCACCCATACCACCACCACCTCCACCGTAGTTCAACATAGCAAATTTAGTCAAGCTACCTTTGTTTAAAGGCTTGGGAAATGAGGACCTAGACCAGTTCTGGTTCGTCGTGAAAGCTGTATGGGAAGCTCAGGGCATCACATATGATCACATGAAGAAGGCAACATTGGTTAGTGTTTGCAGGATCGTGCACTAACCTGGTACATCAAGTACTCTAATGATAACCCAAATGCTGGGGTGGCGGACATCCAAACTATGCTGAATAAAGAGTTCAGTAGGCCTAAATCTGAGGCACAATCTACTGTGGGGTTGAAGTGTAAAATATGCACGATGAAACCAGGTGAGACACCTTGGGAATTAGATTAAAGGTTGAAGTGTAAAATCTGCGAAGCTAATATGAACTTAATAGATGGACAACACCACGAGTGGTTCGTGGCTTCACTCTTGCCACACCTAAGTGTTGCGCTATCACAACAGAAGATAATGACTCAGGCAGAGGCCTTGAAGATTGCAATGAGATTGCATGAAACACCAATGCAGGATCCGAATTTGGGAGTTCAATAGATCCATGTGCAGTTTCAAAATCTTTGTCTTGAAGTGCAAAGTTTGAAGCAGGACATAACAGTTCGCCTGGAGGTGCATGAAAAGGTATGGTGCCTGAAATGTAAAGGTCAGGGGCATGACAAAGACCATTGCCTGGTATTTGCGCACTATATTGCAGGAGGAGGACCGATGCCTTTGAGGTTGGAAGCTCAAGTAGGACCAAGTGCAGGGCCTGCGTTGTGGTGCACTATATGTCAAGTAGCAGGAAAACATACGACTGATAACTGTCATTTGCTGCAAAAGTTTGTACAAACACCACAACAACTGTTCTACAACTTCTGCAGGTCAGTAGGGCATGATGAGAACAACTACCGAAGTTATGAATTGATGATGGAGAAAACTCCCACCTATAGGGTTTAGGCAGAAACACGGCCCCATGACCAGACCACAGGGATGGTGCGGAAAAGCTTTTAGGGGCACGGATGAGGCAGAGGTGAGGGAGGACCTAGCAGAGGTTGGAGACAACTAATCTGCTACAATTGCGGATGACCAGGACACTATGCCCATGATTGCATTAACCCAACGCATCCGTCATGCAAATATTACACTTTGTTTGATCATGAAACGAAGGACTGTCCTATGCTAATAGCGAGGATATGCGACAAAGGGGTGCTACCACCTCAACCGACTGAGAACCTACATATGATGAGGTTTGAGCCTTGTGAAGAGGATCCAAATGTGAATATAGTGCTTCGAAGTGGAATTACAATAGGGGATGATAAGGGGAAACAACGCGAAGACAACACATGGGTTCGCAAAGCTCTGGCGAAGGAGGCTGAATTTGATTTGGAGGGTGCATGTGAAACATTCATGGAAGAAAAGAAGAGCTTCACTAAGGCCTCCACCTCAGGGAGCAAGGATAAGCCTGATCAGGAAATGGACCCTTCTGTGCTTACGACCTTTCTAGGACCTGCATGAAGTTGCTGCACAATAGTAAGGCTGTGAAGGGATTATAGGAGCTTATAAATAGATGCACTAGAAACATTCCAAGTGAACATCGTGTGTTACAAAATATTGGTAAGCATAAAACAAGGACAGGACAAGAGATGAGACTGAATGTGTAGATAAGAGAATACGAATGGATCAGGTTATTTTGGATCTGGGGTCAGATGCGAAATTCCTACCAAATTAGACTTGGGAAAGAATGGGAAGACCCACGCTGCAGTGGTCTCCAATTCAGTTAAGGATGGTGAATCATCAAAATATCATCCCCATGGGGTGGCTGCAAGGGGTAACTATAGATATTGAAGGTGTGAGCGTGTTGGTTGACTTTGAAGTAATAGAAATTGTGGATGACAACAACCCCTATCGTGGGCTCCTTAGCATTGATTGGGCTACTGATCTGAATAGGGTAATCAACTTAAAGAAGCGAAAGATTGTTGGGTGTGGAGCATGATTATTTAGAGGTCTTTGTTTCAGCCAGATGTATACCCCAGGAATTTTGTACACCCCTCCACGCGGGGGGGATTTGTCCCCCCCGCGGGGGTTGGAAGGGGCCAATCCCCCCCGACTGGGGGTTCCGGGGGCCAGCGGTCCCCCGACAGGGGTTTCGGGGGCAGTGCCCCGAAGCTAAAAATAGATGTAAAATTGCCTTGTAACAGTATAGTAATTTCTAGTCAATCTCGGCCGTTCGTTAGGCGGATGATCTGACGGTAGAACTTATGTTTAGTTTAGGGTTTGTTTCCCTAGAAGGAAACCCCTCTCTTTGTATGAGGGTATTGTATTGAGGCTATGTAATATATGTGTATTCTCCGAGCGAGAAACAGAGAGGTGAGACTGTGAGAGAAAATAGAGAATATTACAATGGATCTGCTGTAGGTTGTGTCTCTTCATTTTGCTGGATAATAGAAAGGAAGGACTGGATGTTCGGGGTGGACGTAGCCCAAATTGGGTGAACCACGTATATTTGTGTCTCTCTAGTTTTATGCGTTTTATGTATTTATATTTATGCCATATTCTATGTGTTCCATTGCTTTGTAATATATAATTTTCTAACAACTGGTATCAGAGCGGAAGGTCTATTTGGCTGATAAACTCGTAGGAAAGAAGGGTTCCTTGTTCGAGTGGGAGCAATGGCGGAAGATGGTAAGTTTAGGGTTGAGAAATTTAACGGCTAAAACTTCTTACTATGGAAGATGCAGATGGAAGATTATCTGTATTAGAAAGATCTGTACCTACCATTGGGTAGAAAAAGAAAGGTGCCAATGGGTATGACAGATGAAGAATGGAACCTTATCGATAGAAAGGCACTTGGAACAGTATGGTTGTGCCTCGCAGTGTCGGTCGCCTTCAACATTTTGAAGGAAACAACGACAGAGGGTTTGATTAAGGCATTGGCAAAACTATATGAAAAACCCTCGGCCTTAAACAAGGTATTTCTTATGAAATGGTTATTTAATATGAATATGTCGGAAGGTGGATCTGTTGCAGACCATTTAAATGATTTTAATACTGTTACAAGTCAGTTTAGTTCTGTAGGGGTAAACTTTGATGATGAAGTTAGAGCTTTGTTATTCTTGTGTTCATTGCCAGAAAGTTGGAATGGTTTAGTAATGGCCATTAGTAACTCTGTTTCTGGATCTAGTACTTTAAAGTTTGATGATGTTGTCGGTGCTATCCTTAGCGAGGAAATGTGGTGGAAAAGCTCTGGTGAGACATCGAGTAATGCTTTAAGTGCAGAGTCTAGGAGAAGAAAAATGGAAAGAGGAAAGAGCTCAGGATATCGTAGTGAATCAAGGAAAGACAGATCCAAGTCGAGATTGGGGATAATGTGCTGGAAATGCGGAAAGAAAGGACACCTAAAGAAAGACTGTAGATCCCGGAAGGGAAAAGGAGATACACAGCAAGAAAAAAATCATGAAGCAAATGTGACAGGTGAGGTGTTACAAGATGCTTTGATTCTTTCTTTCGAAAATATTACTGATTCCTGGGTGGTAGATTTAGGGGCCTCATTCCATGCTACATCCAATAAGAAATACTTTCATGACAATGTTCAAGGAGATTTTGGACAAGTCTCGTTTGGGTGATGATAAACCCTGTAAAATTGTTGGAATGGGTAAGGTTATTGTAAAACAGCAGAATGGAAACCAATGGCTACTAAAGGAGGTAAGGCATGTTCCAGATCTGAAGAAAAATATGATTTCAACAGGGCAGTTAGAAGGTGAATGTTGTGTGACAACTTTCACAGATAAAGCTTGGAAGGTCATCAAAGGAGCCCTGGGAATAGCAAAAGGCGAAAAGGTTGGTACATTGTATTTATGCAATGGTATTTCTAACTTTATTAATGCTTTAACTTCTAAAGGAGTAGATGCAGCATTATGGCATCGTAGGCTCGGAGACATGAGTGAGAAGGGGATGAAGATTCTTCACTCAAGGAATTTGTTGCCAGGTTTGAAGAATGTTGATTTGGACTTCTGTGAGAATTGCATTTACGGAAAACAAAAGAGAGTTAGATTTTTCAGAGTTGGGAAAGAAAAGAAGAGCGAAAAATTAGAGCTTGTGCATACAGATGTATGGGGAATGTCTCAAGTATCATCTCTCGGTGGCTCTCGTTATTATGTTACTTTTATTGATGATGCAACCAGAAAAACTTGGATTTATTGTATTAAGAATAAATCTGATGTATTTGATACTTTCAAGAAATGGAAAGCTTTGGTTGAGATTGAGACAGGAAAGAAATTGAAGTGCCTCAGATCAAACAATGGAGGTGAACATTGCAGCAAAGAGTTTGATAGGTATTGTTCAGAGCATGGAATTCTCATAGAGAAGGCAGTTCCAAGAACACCACAAGAAAATGGTGTGTCAGAAAGGATGAACAGAACTATCATGGAGAATGCAAGGTGCATGAGATTGCATGCAGGATTGCCTTTACAATTTTGGGTAGATGCTGTAGATACTACTGTTTATCTAATAAACAGAGGGCTTTCAAGTTTCTTGGATGGTGGTGTTCCAGAGGAAGCATGGACAGGTAAAAAGGTAAACTACTCTTTTTTAAAGCCTTTTGGTTGTGAGGCCTTTGTCCATATTAATAAAGAAAATAGAACAAAGCTTGAGGCAAACTCAAAGAAATGCACCTTTATTGGATATGGTGTTAATGATTTTGGTTATTGCTTATATGATTATGAAAATCACAAAATCATTAAGAGCAAAGATGTAATATTCAATGAAAAGGTCTTTTATAAGAATCAATTGCAGGAAAAGAAACAGGAAAAAGGAAAACAAGGAATACGCAGTTCATGATGAAATCACTGAAAAAGTAAAGGTGTTTGAAAATAATAATAATCAACAACCACGACAACAACAACCACCACAATAGCATTAGGCACCCCAAACACCTGAAAGTGGTGTTAGAAGATCTACCAGGATAAGTATACCCCTTGAATGATACTCTCCTTCATTATATTATTTATTGTTGACTGATTCTAGTGAACCTGAATGTTATGAAGAAGCAGTGTAGGTTGAGAGCAGGAAGAAGTGGGAGCTAGCCATGGAAGAAGAGATGGACTCCTTAATGCATAACTAGACTTGGGACTTAGTCAGGTTGCCTGTAGGAAAAACTACATTGAAGAATAAATGGGTTTACAGGTTGAGGGAAGAAGATGGAGGAAAACAAAGGTACAAAGCTAGACTTGTGGTGAAGGGGTTTGCACATAAGAAAGGTATTGATTTTGATGAAATATTTTCTCGTGTTGTTAAAATGACTTCAATCAGAACTATTTAAGTCTAGTAGCAGTTGAAGATTTGCATCTTGAGCAGTTAGATGTAAAGACAGCCCTTCTCCATGGGGATTTGGAGGAAGAGATATATATGCAGCAGCCACAAGGATATGAAGTGAAAGGGAAGGAGAAACTTGTGTGCAGGTTGAAGAAGAGCTTGTATGGCTTAAAACAGGCTCCAAGGCAGTGGTATCTAAAATTTAACAAGTTTATGTCTGAACAAGGTTATACTAGATGTCACTCTGATCATTGTGTTTATCTGAAAAAGCAAAATGATGGCAGCTATATTATATTGTTATTGTATGTAGATGACATGCTTGTTGCAGGTCTAACATGCAGGAAATAAATGTGCTCAAAAGAAAATTGGAAAATTCATTTGCAATGAAGGATTTGGGAGCTGCAAAACAAATCCTTGGTATGAGAATAACTAGAGACAGGAAAAATCGTAAATTAACATTGTCTCAGAATGAGTACATAGAAAAGGTGTTGAAAAGGTTTAATATGCACAATGCAAACAGTTAGTACACCTTTTGCTAGCCATTTCAAACTTAGCAAGGAAATGTGCCCAAAGACCCAAGAAGACATGGATTATCTGTCTAAAGTTCCATATGCATCAGCAGTTGGAAGCTTAATGTATGCAATGGTCTGCACAAGGCCTGATATTGCACATGCAGTGGGAGTTGTAAGCAGGTACAT
>APFE031480641.1:0-15198 GCA_000404065.3 Pinus taeda | reverse complement strand
CTCAGTTTCAATTGGTCTTCAAGGATGACGATGAAGATGAGAAATAGCCAGGTCCAAAGAGGAGTCATTGTCCAGCAAATGAAGCAGCGATGGAGTTGCTACAATCATTCTCCAAGTGGGAGACTGTTGGGTGTGAAGCATGATACCCCCCGGTTGGGGGGTCCGGAGGCTTTCGGGGGCAACACCCCTGAAGCTAAAAATATATGTAAAATTTCCTTGTAAACGTATAGTAATTTCTAGTCAATCTGGGCCGTTCATTAGGCGGATGATCTGACGGTGGAACTTATGTTTAGTTTAGGGTTTTTTTCCCTAGAAGGCAACCCCTCTTTTTGTATGAGGGCATTGTATTGAGGCTGTGTAATAGATGTGTATTCTCCGAGAGGGAAATAGAGAGGTGAGACTGTGAGAGAAAATAAAGAATATTACAGCGGATCTACTGTAGGTTGTGTCTCTTCATTTTGCTGGATAATAGAAAGGAAGGACTGGCTGTTCGGCGTGGACGTAGCCCAAACTGGGTGAACCACGTATATCTATGTCTCTCTAGTTTTATGCATTTTCTGTGTTTATATTTATGCCATATTTTGTGTTCCATTGCTCTGTAATATATACTTTTCTAACAAAGATGATATTTGAGAAGAAATCGCTCCGCGTAATAGTAACCCTAGATCTTGCTAAAGGATTGCGCTATACTGAACCAGCCTGTGATTATGAGAGCAATGATGATTTGGACTCTATATATAAGTTAAAAACCCGAGACCAAGATTGGGCGAATCCAACAACAAATAGATGAATTACATGGGATCGTGAGAGTTCCTGCACCTCGGACTCTAATGAAGAATTAGAGCGCTAGCAAAATCGGTGACATGAAGTAACCACACTAAGCTGTAACATGATGACCCGATCGTTGCGCTGTGTGTCGTTAGAGTAAGAACTCTACCCACTTATGATGGCCTAAATGATGTAGATGTATTTTTGGACGCATTTGAGATGGAGGTACCAGAAAAGCAGTGCTTCTAGACTTTGGACTGGGCATTTCGCACTACGCCTGCAAGATGGTGGGGTACACACAAGGGTAGCTTAGATGATTGGCACGAATGTAGGAAGATGATGAGAACATGATTTGGGAAGATGAAGGTACAAATGAGAGAAAATTATGATGGGAGGGACAATCTGCATGCACACTTGGTCAAATGGACCGAGGCTTATGGAGTGAAGTCTCAACCTGAATGGGAGCACTTGTTCTGCCACACCTTGGATGTCATCCCGATGAACTGGTACTTTGGAACATAGCTCCTCCATGGTACAAGTGAATGGGATACTCTGCGTGAAGGATTCATAATGACATTCAACTTTGAAGATGGGTTTGACTATATTAACGAGGCGCTACAAGAAGTGAAAGCAACAATATTTGGGATACTGCAGGATCCTTTGGACCTAATTCAACCCGATTGGACTACTCAGCTAAGCCACGCCTTGGAATGCTGTAATGTGACAACTAAAGAAGAAGATGAGGATCCGCGAAATATTAACATCCCTGAAACAGAAGGTCACCGCAAGGTTAAGGGACCGTAGGTGGAGAATCTTGATATAACCGTGCCACTGAAAATGAAACAGGTAAATATTGGTACAGAGGCAGAGCCCAAATTCGCGAAGATTGGAGATTACTGGGATGACGTGACAGTGGATAAGGTCACTGAATTGCTCCCTGAATACCAGGATTTGTTCCCTATCAAGTTTACAGAGCTGAAAGGGATAATAGGACACCCAGGTGTTATGAAGATCATGTTAAAACCCAATGTGAAACCGGTTAAGAAAAGACCTTACCACCTCAATTTGAAGTATAAGGAGAAGGTCCACTTAGAGCTAGACAAGATGCTCATGGTAGGCATCATTGAGCTAGTAGAAGAATCTGATTGTGTAAACCCAATGGTGGTACAGGAAAAGAAGAGAAGGATGAAATAAGTATATGCGTAGATCTCATGAAGCTAAATGACGCTTGCGTACATGATCCTTTCCCGACTCCGTTCATTGATGAGGTGTGTGATAATGTAGGTGGCCAGGAGGCATATTCCTTCACTGTTGGGTTCTATGGGTACCATTAGATCAAATTCGTGTCGGAGGGTAGGAGCAAGACGACCTTCGTGATGGAGTGGGGGTGTTTTCAGTACACTGTAATGCCTTTTAGATTGAAGAATGTGCCTACGATTTTTTCGTGTGTAGTAATTGCTACGTTCAAGGAATTTATTCATAAGTTCCTGGAAGTGTACTTTGATGACTGGACTGTGTTTGGGCTGGTGAAATGCCATGTGGAAATTTTGTGCTTGATGCCAGATACTTGTCGAAGATACCAGATCGCGCTCAATATGAAGAAATGCCTGTTTTGTGTTCCTTTTGGTACTCTATTGGGTCATGTAGTTTGTAGATAGGGATTGATGGTAAATCTATGAAGATCATGGTGATACTTAACTTCAAAGCATCGAGGAGTGTGAAACAGCTGTGTGCAACCTTAGGACATATTGGGTATTATAGGAATTTTATCAAGGGCTATGCCCATATCACCGCGCCTATGGAAAAATTGTTGCAAAAGGACATCACGTTCTGCTGGAACGAGAACTGTAAGAAAAGCTTGGATGTATTGAAAGGAAAGATGGTCACTACACTGATTTTAGACTTCCCGGATTGGAAGAAGGAGTTTCATGTACATGTAGACGCATCATATATAGCGTTGGGAGCAATACTAACATAGGTTGGCGAAGGAGAATTAGACCATTCTATAGCATTTGCAAGCAGAAGGTTAGCCAAGGCAGAGAAGAACTATTCCAGCATCGAGCGCAAAGGGTTAGCCATGGTATACACGCTCCAGAAGTTTAGACACTATTTGTTGGGTGGCCATTTTAAGATTTATACAGATCATTCCATGTTGAAATACCTGATCAATAAGCCTGTGTTTGGGGGAGAATTTGAAGGTGGTTGTTATTGTTCCAGGAGTATGATTTTGAAGTTATTGTGAAGCCTAGACGACTCAACGCAGGACCAGACCATCTATCGCGCATCGAAACAGGGGAAGAGCGCACTAATTTGGAGGAGGGATTACCTGAAGCACAACTATTTGTAGTGCGTGTTGCGGATGGTCATTTTGAAGATATCATACACTTCCTAATGACATGAACTGCCCTGGAAGGTTACATCGTCTAGCAAAAGGAGCTAGTGGTGTGCGCAACAAAATTTTCTATCATTGTCGGGCATTTGTACAAAATGGGATCTAATGAAATATTGTGACGATATGTACCAGAGTTTGAAAGGAGCAGTATCCTTGTGGACGCTCATGGGGGCACCACGGGAGGACATTGTACAGGGAGAGCGACCGCGCAGAAGATTCTACACGTAGGGTTGTGGTGGCCAACCCTCCATCAGGATTCAAAAGCTTACTGCAAAGTGTTTGATGTGTGTCAAAGGATTGGCAGGCCATTGCAGAGAGATGAGCTGCCTCTGAATCCACAGATGATGTTACAACCCTTTGAGAAATGGGCGATAGATTTTGTGGGACCCATTCAGCCCCAAGCAAAGAAGACAGGAGCGAGGTACATTATCACTGCGACAGAGTATTTGACTCGATGGGCAGAGGCACATCCTGTGAAGGATTGCATAGGCGCGAATGCTTCGAAGTTCCTCTTTGAGTATGTACTCACATGATTTGGGTGTCCAAATATTTTGATGAGCGATCGCGGTATGCACTTTCTGAATGAGACGATCAGCGTGCTGACGGAGGAATTTCAAGTATATCACTAGAAGATCACGTGTTATCACCCACAGGCTAATGGGATGGTGGAAGCATTCAATAAAGCACCGGAGAACGCCCTGACCAAGGTTTGAAATGCTCAACGAAGTGATTGGGACTTGCGCATACCTACAGTATTATGGGCCTATCGAACGACATGCAAGAAGCTGACTTGAAAGATACCCTTTAGGCTTGTATATGGTGTTGAAGCAGTTATGCCCATGGAATACATTGTGCCTAGTCTGTGCATAACGACACTCATTAGTATGACGAATCACTGGAAGAGAGGCTCGTGCATCTGGCTGAGCTTAAGGAAGAGAGGTTTCTAGCTAGTTTTCACCAACACGTCCAAAAGCAGTGCGAAAAAGCATGGCATGATTGGCACATTAAGTTGCACACCTTTAAGGTAAATGAACAAGTTTTTCTATATGACAGTAAGTTTGATAAATTTCTAGGGAAATTCAAAATGCACTGGTTAGGGCCCTATGTCATTAAGGAAAATACCGACGGTGGAGCAGTTCAGTTGGTCAAATTGAATGGAGATCCCTTCCCAGGAAAGGTGAATGGAAGTCGATTGAAGCCATACATTGGTCATCCGGCCATGTGACTATATGAAGGTAGAACAATCTTAGTGCTCCGGGTAGCTAAAAGGAGACACGGGATTATAAACTACACTGCCCGGGTTGGGGAGCTGTGCAATTGGAGGGTTGTGCGAAGCAAGGAAGTGTCACAGGGTTTGCAACGGTGCGAAGGGGATTGCGCTACCAAGGAGAACTCGTGTAGGTTGACCAGAAAGTGACCGTTAAAGTCATTGTTCATGATTTGATAGTAGAAATGCAGCCAAATGGAACAGGCAACTGGCATTTAAGACAAAATTTATGGGTCAGATCCTTGAAAATTTGCTGCCAATCCGGTATTAATGAATCAAATGTGGGGGGAATGGTCAGATTTGAATTCAAAATGCCCTATAAATTATAGGTGGATGCCTAGAGAAAAACACTTGGCATTTTGAGAATTGAGTTGTTAAGCTCTCAGGCGCACATGAATAGAGATTTCTTTGAGGCTCTGATAGCGAGTTTAGAGTTTGAGCAGTTACCAGAGATGACACGAGCATTGCTGAATAGCGTCATCTCGGCACCTGCAAAAGCTATAGATATCAAAGAAGTGACAGCGGAGGAGTCGGTGTCGAAAATTGTTACGGAGGCAGAAGAAGCTGCTCCAGAGGTTGCTGAAGTATTAGCGGAAGTCCCCAAATCACCAAGGACGCCGAGACCAAATCCCACCCCAACCAAGGAGAGTGTGAAGGATAAGAAGGGAAAGTAGCCTGCAATACCGGTGCGCACATCGCCGATAGGAAACCCACCAAAGAACAATCCCATCGCATAAGAAAAGGGCAAAGCCATCAATTTGGAGCAAGAGGAGGAAGAAATCGAAGACATCCCAATGGATGATGAGGATGTGGGGATAGACGTGGAGGAATTTGAAGCCTAGGGTGCTGACCCTATCACTCGGTTGCCTGAGTATGTCCCTCCACGCAAGGGAAAGACCAAGGTACTGAAATATATCAATGAGAGCAAGGTCCCCTTGAAAACCCCTCTGCTACCGGATGAGATTGTTTTTGAAGGACCACGCTTGGGGCAGGTTCCTCTATTAAAATTGGAAGACTAGGACTTGGCTGATCATGAGAAGTTCCCATATTTGGCGACCGAGTAGCTGATGCGTCACATTATTGACACAACCACTGGGATGACTGCATTGGAGCCGTGAAGGTGGCTTAGATGAGTAGACAAGGTAGGTCTGCTCAACATGCTATGGGTGCCGCACTACAATCGTACCCTGATTACGACCTTGGTCATCAAGAAATTGCTATGCTTGGTGCATGATGGGTGTCTATGGCTAGAGGAGCCAATACCCATCATTAACAGATTGATCCAAGAGTCACGCGGTTGCCCTACACAGGAGAAAATCCGACCATGATGTTTGGTGGAAAAGGTGGCGAGCAGGCCCTTGCGGAGGCCATGAAAGAGATATTTAAGCTTGTGAACATGCCACGTGGATATGCCATATCAAGTATTAGTGACACTGCTGTAAAGGTGGCTATGTAGATTTTGGCAGGGAAGGTGATGAGGAAGTGTCATGCTGATGAGGTGTTGATGTCTGTCATCGCGCAGTAGCCCAATGCACCGAAGAAGTCCAATTCAATTGGGCGCACTATCTTTGCAGTGAGTTCCTTGTGGACTGTTGCAAGGCATAAGAGCTCAACAAGACTTGCCACTACACGTGGCTCTTACTGTCTATTGTGCTGGTAGCATGGGAGTTTCCAGAGGACAGTCAATTCCCTTCAATCGTGCGAGACCTACTAGAAGTAGTGAAGTACGCTTTGCTGTGGGCGACCAAGGATGCATATCGCATCAAGGACAACAAGATCTTCTGAATCTTGATGGAGATGAACATCTGCATGGACATCAATCGCAAACTATGATTGTCGCCTACGGTGTTTTCCAACCTGCAGGGCTACGCAAAGTTTAAGGCATATTTTCACCATGTATCCATCAGGGTGCAGAAGGACCCTATGTAGACATGGTATGACTTTCCTTACCTGGCAACAACTGATGCCATTGATGTAGTACTTGATCGCTGACTGACAGAATGGCGTACTACAGTAGACTTGGTGGTGGGAGGGAGCAAGTCTACCGCATAATGCAAGAAGGAGGAGGCCAAGCTCAAGATGTTGTAGCTGGCTGAAAAGAGAAAGAAGGAGGCCACTAACAAGGCCCAGGTAGACTGCGATGCTGCTCAATAGACGGAGAATAAAATAGGTAGAATAGAGCGGGGCTTTGACAAAGGCACGAGGTTTCCTTCACCCGAGACAGAGAAAGAGATGAACGAGAAAATAGAGTAGCACGACATGGACCCACAGGTGATGTCCGCCCACATCAAGCATCCAAGGGAATAAGAGAAATGAGGGTTGAGGAAGAAGTCCAAGGCCATTAAGACGTCGTTGGACCCAATCACCCTCACAGAGGGCGACTTACACGACATTGGAGACATGGTGCGAGATGTCACATCGGAGGCCCTACAAAAGTTTGAGCAGTAGAAACAACTGATATTTGGGTCCATCCAGATAGGTCTACAGGACCTGCAGACCCGCGGGTCATAAGTTGGCACGGTGTCCACCAACGTCGCTATCGACACTTCATAAGCTACCGAGATGCTGTGTGCAAAGGTATCCAGCGTGATAGTGCTACCCGATGGAGCACTGACCACAGAGAATGAATATGATAGGCCCATTGTCAGCACCCTCAAGGGAGTGGGGTTGAATCTGGCAACGATCCCTAGCGAGGCGCTCCACCCGTTGCATGATGAAGTAATTGCGGAGTTGAGGGTCCGTGAGCACCATGCTCTATAGGTGATCAACGAGCAGTGGATTAATAATGAGTAGATGGCCCTACAACGAGACTCTCCCATTGTTGCCATGACTGAGATGATCGACCAAAGGAAGCGTATAATTCAGGTCGTGGAGGAGGCATGCTGAATGGTCCTAGAGTTCGTCATTTCTAAGGAAGACCCAGTCGAGGTGTGCATCCGCAAGCTGGCTACAAGGGTGCATGACACTCCTACAGAAATGGCAAGGGTTCAGTTGGAGTTGAACCTACAGATCACTGGATTACAGTTGAAGGCCCAACCTTGAACTCTACCATAAGTAAAGGATCAACGTGCAACTGCTGTCACAGAGGCAATAATGGCAGTTGACAGTGCAATAACAGACGACACACAATTCTTTGAATAGACATTCGAGGTCCTGCCGAGCTTGCAGGAGGACCCTAATGTACAACGATTGGAGACAGAAGCGCACGAGCTATAGCAACGCTATGATGAGGTCAAAGGCACAATGCAGACCATCGCGCTCATACAAAGACTAGAAAAGTTGCAGGAGGCCAAGTAGCTGAAAGAGTAGGTATATCCAGTGCATCACAAGGAGGCAGTGCTGAGGGCATGATTGAAGCCCTAATTGGATGAGGCGTATGCGGTTACGACCTCTATTGAGAGAAATCTTGTGACTCTGCAAGCAACTTAGCATAAGCTTCTAGCCGACAGTTAAGGAGAAGTGACAGAGTAGATGTTGAAGAAGGAAATCAGGCGGCCACATAATGCACTGCCGAGGTTGCGGTCATACAAGTTGAGCTGGGAGGTCTTCGCGCTAAGATCTCCGTGTTTGCAGAGTGACTTGAGGGCGAGTCACGATGCTTGTGTTGGGGGCCTGTTGGGAACGGGATACCCTAAGGACAGTTTTGGGGTTAAAAGCCCATGTTTTGGGTCAAGTTTTGTAATAAAGTTGTAAAGTCTCTGCATTTTGTGGTTGCATAGCATGAAGGTGTCATGAGTCATAAAGGGTTGTCCGCCTTTATTTTGTAAAGTGTAAATTCAGTTGTAAAGATCTACCCATGGTCCGTGGACCATGGGATTGTATAAAAAGAGCTAAGTAAGCTCTAAGAGGTAATAAGTTGGAAGTCTTAAGCGATAAAGAGAGATTCTTTAGAGAAGTCTAAGTTTTAGGTCATACCGTAGGTAGAGGCTCTGCAGCTGCATGCGTAGAGGCCTAGGGTGGAAGTATGCAGCTGAGTGACAGACCCCTGCAGCGGTGTGCGCAGGGCAGATAGAGTCTGTAATAATATGAAGATATTAATAAAGAGAAGCATTCTACAAATTCTATGTCTTTAATGCATCTTTTCATATTGTGTATGGATTTCCTATACAATGCTTGTGATGCACAAATGTATGTAATTACGTTGGTTGATTGACCGCTAGTAAGAATATCTGTTTACGTAGTGCTAACTGTGATCGTTTAATAAGATAAGTAAGACACTAAGATAATTTGGGAATCTGTATGATACACTACCCTAACAACGTGAAAGTACCTGAACCGTAGGTTAGGGTTGCGTGAAGGTCAATTGTACCCTTTCACGGAGGTACCAAAGGGCGGAATAAAGGGGCTAGACTGATAGAGCCCTAGAACTCAAAGACATGTGTGAAAGCAAGAACGAAGGGTATAAACTAACATCACGACCATCTCAGGGTGCAGAAACTTAGTTCCAGCATCCCCCCATACTGCTTCGGGTGAGACTTCAGCCCGCGCTCTACTGGTTGATGCCGAAAGGGCCAATAGTGTAGGGATTTGTTTGGCTAACTAATGCTGAACCTGGGTCAGGCCCCACATAGCCAACACAATGGCATTCATAATGGGGATACGCTACAGAAAGTCCAAATGTAGTATAAAATATAAAACCAATCTTTTTTCCAGGTGCAGTCTCCAGTCCCATATGAGGGTAAGTGTGATTCCATCCATGGTCAATATAGAGTTGACACATGTACTTTTAAAATAAAAAATAAACCAATATTTGTTTAATAATAAATCACATAAAAATTCTTGTGAGAAGTAAACGATATAAACTGTTCCATGAAACCGATGATTTGAATTGTTTACTATTATTTCTACCACTAAAGGCCCTCTTAAGGACTGGATACAAATGTTTGATGTACATTTGACAAAGGAGAGTGAAACACAACCAGCTATTGAATAAGACATATACAAAAATATTAAAAAAATATAAATTGTATTTTTAATACCTAAATAAATTCAAGATCACTAAAAACTCAATATAATTGCATTTTATATTCTAGAAAACAATTTTAGCTATTAAAACTAAAACATATACCAAAAAATTAAAATGATATAGAGAGTACTCTACACCTCAAGGGATTTGGTCCTCTCAATGCATGATAGATAAAAAGTTATATGGATCTAAGATGATATTAGTAATTCCAAGCTTGTGTTGGCTTACATATATTTATGTTTCCGTCTAATTTCTACAATAATAATTAAGTCTATCAATGCATATAGGTCTTTGGCACTGGCCTATCTTGTTCCAATTATCCTAGAGGTTTGATCACAAAGATTTTTGGAAACACCATAAGCCTCCTGAAGACGATTCATGTAGCTTAAGTCCTGATATTTTATTTGGTGGCATTTATACAATACTTGCAATTTCCAATAAAATTGGAGTTTCTAAACATGTAATAAAAACATTCATTTCACTGGTAGGTTGAAACTCCTAATATTTGTGCATGTGGAAATTTACATGAAGCCCAAATTTTACATATCAATCTTTTCTTTTGGCATCAATATGCATAAGATAATGGACACATATATCGACAATGTGAAGAATTCTCCCATAATTGGTTGAATTTGCAATGACATGCATTAGAATCCAACACAGGTTAATTCCTAAACCTGAACTCCATTTCTAAAATTTTTTCCACTGTGGATGGGCCATTATCCTAATATTTTGCTTTATTAATCATCTTCACTAGGCCACAACATAAATATTCTATACTATTTGATTTCAGATAGTTTCTTGGGAAGCATCACAAATAATATTCCCATGGAGCATAAAAAATAAAGTTTGTCACCACTTCTCTATATTTTGGTTGTTAGATGTATATGATAGGAGATTTTACTTCCATTGTTGTGTGCATATCATTTGAAGTGACTTGTGCATATATTTTGTTTTTCTCGTTACATTATTCTCTTATTCAATAAAAGTGGTCTATAATTTATAGCTGAGTGGAAAGCATGTGATGTATTGTTGTAGTGGTTAATAAGAAAAATATATGCTTCTTTTACAACTGAAGTATTCAAATTCAATTCTTTTGATGCTCTTTCCTCTCATATATATTTTTTTGCTTGGCCAATTCCCTTCCTTCTTCCAAAATGAAAATAATCATGTTAGATTCATTCATATTTCCTTCTATCAATCAAATCATTCCTTTTAAGTATATTCACAAGATTTCAAACTATTTTCTTGTATTGTTTTACAAGTAATACCTTATTACTTTAATGGAAATTGTGAGTGCAAAAACTTGTTCTTTACAATGAATCCATTTTCCAATTATTTACAGAAAACATATGGGAAGAGATTTAAGGATACAATATTATCATCTTATCTAGACAATGTAGCAATTATGAGGATACAATTCAAGTGTTTAATAGATGTCTCATTGAAACTGCAACTCAATCTATTTCAAGTTTGGTTCCCATACATTGGTATTTAAAATTTCTCAAGTAATGATGATTTTTTGGAGGAAAATCCTATAATATGAGTATCTTTATTTATGTTCTACGTGTTCCATGCTATTTCCAACTCTCATGTAAGATTTAGATAGGTGTTTTATAGTTTTTATTAATTCCAAGTGGATTTTGATATACATAATTCATAAACTTGAGAAATGAATCAATTTTTCCATTGTCTATGTAAAATGTTTTGCCATTTATATCCGCTATATACTATATATATGATATCCAAATTTATTTTACCCCACATGGATGCAATTTAGACAATGTTGATTAGTTTTATTTTGAAATTCTTTTTCAAGCATTTGGGATGAAACTTCCAATAGAATAACCCTTCCAATAGAATAATCTGAGTTTTAAGTTGCATAACTTTATTATGTTTTTTTAGGAGGTATTGATGAATGAACAAAAATAAATCCTTAATACTATCCATAAATATATTTAATTTGTTATTAATACTTTGAATACATGGTAAAAGTGTGTTTATATTATTATGCCAATGGTTGAATATGATTGAACATGCCAATGAGAAAGAGAATAATTATTGAGTTAATTTAATATACTAGAGGAAATGCATCTGCACTTGCAAGTGTTAATCACATAGACATTGTTATGCATCTTTTATGATTTTATCAAATTTGTATTTGTAGGTTTCTATTAGCATAGATAATAAACACAACATTGTATAGGTTGTTTGGGTAGTTACAAAAGATATAATTGGAGGGAAAGTAATATCAGAATTAGGGCCACTACCAACTACCAATGAGAAGTAACTATATGGAAAATCTATACAACTGTAGGGATTTTATATCATGAAGACATTACCAATCGATATACTTTTTACATGTAAGGTTGTAAAAGCTATAATTAGTCAAATATAGGAAGCTTTTAGGCAATGATGGAGGAAAAAAGGATGGACTTAAACTGTCCTCATAGCATGCTAATTATTTTTAAAGCTACAAGTTCATCAAAATTTCGACAAATCTTTTGACGTTACAATTTCTACACCCCAACATCACAATTTCGAGACCTAAACATCTCAATTTCAATGCTTGAACATCAATTGACGCTTTAACATCGCAATTTCGATGCTTGAATGTCACATTTTCCATGCCAAATAGTCACAATTTCTACGACTAACCATCACAATTTCCATGCCTTAACGTTGCAATTTTGACACAAAAATGCTGTCTTTAAATGAGATGCAATGATTCCATCGAAATTCTAATGCCATGAATTGCAACTACAATTTTTGTCTTACTTTCGAATATCATGGAGACGTCGAAAATATGGCTATAAAATGGTTGACGTTTTGCTCAATCTCTTTTTCTTCATTATAACTACGAATGATCATTGCAAAAGAGACACAGAGCTGTTGAAAATTGGATCAATATGTAGTAGTGAATACTCCTCCCATAACTCTTGAATTTTCAAAACTTACTCTTCCTTATGAGTGTGTTAGTGCCTAAATCTACCTCGGGTTGAAGGAAGGCAAGTCTAGGGTAACATCAAACCATGCTTAACCTGGTAGCTAGCCCTACCAGGTCGGGAGAGGGCTCTCTCCTTGTCAATCTTAATTATAATATGGCAACTAGGGCTTGAGATGACTGAAATGAATTCTGATTTTAAGCTAGGTATAGTAGATTAGGGTTTCTGGTTTGATTTTAATGGTTGGTTGCTAGATCAGATGAGGAAGGCATCTTTGGGTCTGGGAAATAAACACAAATTTGCAGAGGTTTCTGTGGGGTGAGGTAGGTAAGTGTTTTAGCACTTTGAAATGAATGTGATGGTGGGTCTAAAGACTGGTGAGGAGTTGTAGAGGGCATGTAAGATTCACGAGTCCTCTTCAAACAACAGAAAACATTTAGAACTAAATCAAACCCCAAGGTAGAGCACTGAACATCAATGGATTCCACCCTTTAATTTTGATTCATTTAGTTATGCAGAAAAAGAGAGATGGTGGCACATATACACATAAGATAAACTAAATAACAGAGGATAAAACAATGCTAATTCACATTACCACAAGAATCCCACAAAATCCTGCAAAACCCTGGTTTATTTCCTTGCCAAACTGCAGAAGTGATGTACAAAGTAGCTTAATGCATCCACAAAAGTCCAACCTTGACAAATGACTAAGAAAGTACAAGATATAGGCATCAAACCACCTATGCTAGCCATCAGGGGCCGAATCCATGATTCAAGGAGCTGTTTCAACAAGATCTAAACTAGGAACTGAAAAATAGGTAGTGGAATAACTTGCCTCTAAAACTATGAAAACTGATTCATTCATCATCAAAACAACTCTAACTAATGTATCTACCTCCTTAAGTCATTTTTCATCAATTTTACATCATATTACATCAATTTACATCATATTACATCATGAATTTACCAAAGAGAGAAGAAAAAGTCAAACTGGTAGAAAACTAGGCAAAATTTTGAGCAAACAAGCAAAACTGGCAAATTTTTCTCCTATGCGTAGTGCCACTGATCCTATGTGAAGTGATTTTTCCAGGCCACTTTTGGAAGGCTTCCCAATGTCCAAATCAGGTGCAGGATAGCTTTTTGAAAAGCTTGGTGAGTCTACTTTCTATAACAACTTGAATTTTTTGATTTGGAGTTAATTTGCCCCTCCAAAAATGGAATCTCCCAAGACTGCTTCCTGTGTGGCAAAAAAGTGGCAGAGAAGGCACTTTTTGAGTGTTTTTTGGCCCTTTTGGAGGTCCAGAACTTGTCAAAATTTCTCAGCAATTTCTGAGCATGCATAAATTTTCATGCTGATTCCAAAAATGTAAACTTTTTTGCAAATGGAGGCCCCCATCAAAAGCGTAGCGCCGGTGGTGCTATGCACATATTGCAATTTCATGTGTTGAAAATTTCTATGCGCAGTGCCACTGATTCTATGCATAGTGCCACTTTCAAACCCGGTTTTAGAGGCCTTCCCAATGTCAAAATTGGGTGCAAGATATCTCGTTGGAAATATTATTGAGTCTGATTTCCAACATAACTTTAATTTTTCAATTTTGAGTTCATTTGCCTTGTTAAAAGTCAAATATCCCAAGACTGGTCAAAATGTGCAAAATGAGGTTTCCTAAATGCAGAGTGCTGTTGCAGTCAACTTTTGAAGGTCTTCCTCAACTCCAAATTGAGCTCATGATAGCTCATTGGAAATATATGTATATCTAGTTATCATTTGACTCATCAAGAAAGTCATTTGGCCAACCAATATAGGAGAAATATTGATTTTCCCAAGGTCACGCCAGAGGTGCAACAACCCTCTTGAGGCAACTTTTATTTTTGACATTTCTCTACAACCATGAGAACTGTGTAAAAAGTGAAGGAGGTTTTTATTCATTTGGCTATTATGGACAAAAACCTCTCTCAGGTTTTCCAAATTCATTTTTCCTTGTTCATTAACATCATTTGAGTAAAACTTATCTCGATGTGTGGAACAGGGGATTTGTCGAAATGAAGTGAAATGAAGGGGATAAGGGGCTTATAAATTCTTGAGAAAATTTTTGGAAGTAGGGAGGGATGTTAGGAAATAGAGAAAAGTGGAATTTCAAAGATTGAGTGAGGGTAGGGGGTCAAAAAAGGAAAAACACAGGCTTAGCCTAGAAAATTGTCAAATTGTGGCAAGAAGCTAGGGTTTGTGGGAAAATGGTGAATTTTGAGGAATATTAATGATGGGAAGTGTTTAATAAGCTACATTAAGGATAGGGGAAGGTGTATGAGCATTAGGATGCAAGCGTTGTTGATGATTTGACCATACAAGAGAAATTACCTTCAAAACCTTAGGAGAGAGAAATGAGCCTTACCCAGTACAACTGAAGCATGAACAAGGTGTAAAATGATTCATTGGAACCTGAAATGCTGATGAAAACTCTCTAAATGATGGTACAATAAACTGAATGGTGACATGGATCAACATTTGGAAAACTTTCAAAGGAGTGAAAACAAATCCTAGACCTAATCCCTAGTAAGCAATTTTTTTTTGAAGATTCTCTGAAATGACAAAATTTGACTGTAACATCCTAAAACCACTTTCTAAGAGCATATTTGATCATTGGAGGAAGGCTTCAAAGACTGACACTAACAGAGTGGATACATATTGTTACGCAAAAATATCATCACCATGATTATTTGCAGTTAGTATGGGTCTATCATCACTTATACTAGCCTCCTAAGCAAGTCTCAGACCTTAGCTCTTCATGTCAAGCTTTGCAAATGAGAGAAAGACATTGAAAATCAATATTACTATGGTTCCGCACTTTCTCCTACTTTT
>APFE031480624.1:0-12002 GCA_000404065.3 Pinus taeda | reverse complement strand
TGTACTATTTCTCTCTACTGAATTATTGAAGATAAAAGAAGATTTGATCAAAGGGTTTCCCCACACATTGTGGGGTTTGTCCCTGGCTAGCTGCCACATCTTATGTCTCTTGTCTTGGCTTGTTTGCACTTTACTTTATGTACATGTGATTGCTAATCTATGGAATATAATAAGAAAAAGAAGTAAATTGTTATAAGCATAGAACATACCATAAATTAACAAGGGGGGGCTCCATGCCCCCTCTAACGCCCCGGTTTAACTACTGGGGCTAGTTGTGGAAAGAATATAACACAACCCAACAATAATGGCTCTTATACCTAGGAAAAACCCTAGAAGCACTCAATGGGTGCTTGACCTATAAAATACAATAACTTGAGCATGAAACCCATGCTTTAATAATAATAATAATAATTTCTTTTTCATTTTACATTTACAAGAATACATTTCATACTAATGAGTTTTGAACCTAGTTACACATTTTTCAACAGAATGTTGTGGGTATAAATAAGAAAAATCAAATAGTGATAAATTGGATTCATGTAGTCAGATGCAAACAAAACAATAAAGACTTATCATATTATATTTCCTCTTTCATATCAATTGTATATATAATTATCAATAATTCTGCTACTCCAAGAATTATGCCAAAGCATCAGTCCTTACTACAATTGAGAAAATACTCCAAAGTTGGAGTTTGGTTCTTTTTAAAGAATACGTAGAAATAAGGTTATATGGAGCAGAGGTATTATGTTACATGCATCCTTCTTTTGTGTCCATGATAATTTTTTCATTAGAGATTATCAGTCCAAGTTTGAACGTGGATCAAGTACACTTTGTCCTAGCTGTGAAAGGGTTTCTACTCAAATTACCCACGAATATTGGCCTTGTTATTGTAAATAATTGATAGGTAGCCGAAGGGACTGATAACATGTTGTGAGAAATGAATTTTCAATAAGGGGAAAGTGGCGCTATGCTCCACACTAGGTCATTTCAAAGAGGAGGTTAGAAATATCATGTGCTCTTTATAATGTCCATGAATCAAATCTAAAGATTGAGAAATTAGTAAATTATGGTCTAGTGGAGACACAAGAAAGCATGGAGGTGGAAACCCCTCTTCCTATTGAAAAGGGACTCAAAAGGACTATTGTTGATATCATAGATCTTGATGGAGAAAGCACTCAAGGAAGTAAGAAAGAAAAAATGAAAGAGCGTGAAACAGAGTTTGGGAAATTCACAGAAATGCCTTCATGTGCGGTTGGTTCTCAAATGCAATTGGGAGGGATGAAGTGTGCTCCTTCACCTCCGATTCCCAAAGAAGAAAGGGAAACTTCCTTGAATTTTTTGAAAGGTACTTATCAACATATTGAAGAGAGGAACATGAAGATAAATACCAATTCCATGACTTAGTTGGAAGCCGAATCCATTTCTTGTTATCAATCCATAATTCTCTCAACAATTGATTTTGAAAGAAACCAATTGATATTTTATTTCACTCACCCTCTTTCCCAGTCAATTTCTTCTAGAACAGATTTTAAAATAGTCATTTTGTATGTAAATACTAAATATTTCCCATTACGAGATAAAATAAACCTGCATAGTAAAACAAGAGAGTTATGATACAATTATCTCAGCAAAACATCTTTGGTAGTAAATAAGGAAGAAGCTTTACTGGGGAAAGTGATAGATCAGTTAAAACTAGAAAGGGCCTATTCCTGAGCTCTTCATACTCAGAATGAAGAATTTAACAAGTTGATAATAAAGCTGAAAGTAAATCCAGAGGATAAAGCAACTTTCCAAGACTTGATTCAGAGTGCAGAGTCTCATTAGAGGAATTTTGAGGTATAAAATGGGCCTCCTAAGAAAAATGTACAACCAAAATAAAAATTTACAAGAACCAAAAGAATTCAAGATGATGATGTCAACCATGGGGAATGATTCACCTTTTTTGGAGTAAAATAGTAAAAATACTAAAATAAATAAAATAATAAAACTACTTTTTCAACTCATATTTTCAACTTATCTCCCTAATGTTTTACTTCAATTTCAAGTGGCAATACTTGTTGGATGAAAAATTTAATTCCTCATCCAAATAGTACCCATGTTCTATACTTTCGATGGACCCTACTATATGAGAAATACGAAATACATCAACAAAGATGATTGTAGTCACGGTTTTCATGTATTTCCCATTTTTCGTGTAGCAGGGTCCATCGAAAGTATGCAACATCGATACTCCTTGGATGAGGAATGAAATTTTGCATCCAATGAGTGTTCCCGCTTGAAGTTTGAGTAAACCCATAGGGAGATAAGTTCAAAATATGAGTTGAAAAACTAGTTTTTTCTTTTTTCCCTTTAAAATTTGATGATGTAACCTAATCTTATTTTATTATTTCCACTATTATTTTATAATTTCCTTAGGAGGCCCATTTTAGACCTCAAAATTCCCCTAATGGAGCTTCAACCTTTCAGAAAGAAATTGAAACTACCTACAAAAGAATATGTTCAAACACCAGAGTTAGCCCAATTTGAAAAAAAGAAAAAGAAATCTTGACTCATGAACTACTGGAAAGAAATAAGGAGGCAGAAATTCTTAAGGAACTTAATTTAGATTTGCAACAACATATAAACAAACATGTTTGCACAATTGCACTGAATCCAGATTCAGAAGACTCAACTAAGAAGCTTACTAGAGTCATGATAGAGCTGAAGATTTTTGAAGATGAATTGAAAAAACTACAGAAGAATCTAGATGATGTAGAAGACAAATTGAAGCATAAGGAGAGATAATTAAACATTACCAGAGAAAATGCAACTCAACATCAAAATAAGTAGCAATAAACATCTAATGAAATTAAAGAATTGAAAGAAAAGCTAAAGGGGAATATGTCTCTAATTCAAGCAAGAGAGATCATGTAGAATGATATTGTTCAACAAGTCAAAGTAGTTTGGGATCACATGGTGGTTATGGATGAAGAAAAGGAAATAATTAGGGTATCTAAATCTGTTATTTACACCAATAAAATTCAGTCGCAAAAAAGTGTACAGTTGGATAAAAGGATCATTGATTATCAAAATGCCAAATATTCCTAGGAGGTAAGGGAATTAGATATTATAGATATAACAACTGTTGTAACGAAGATAAGCAAGATGGTTCATAAGAACATGTATAAGAGGCATGCATAGAGTAGTTTGTTGGAGGTCAGAGAGTCTATGGCAGCTTTTAATTCTATTTTCGATAAGAGAGTCTAAGCAAGGTTACCCTCATGTAGGGATCAACAAGGAAACATCCTCTCTTGGGAACAATATAAAACATTTCTAATGGAGGCAAAGAGTAAGATCAATTCATCCCATGAGAGAACAACAATTCTAAAAGGATCTACAATAGTAAACTACTTACAGAGATATTTCCAGTTGCTATGGTTAATAAAAACTTTATTTACTGAAAATCCCACATATGCCAAGGTAACCAACTTAATAATGGCTTATAAGAAGATTTTGCAATGCCTAGTTCCTAACTTGGCCTTGTGGAAAAAGTGTTAGAGTTTAGTTTCACTAGTGAAGGTTTGAGTTGTGGAACCTGGAGTTTCATAAAGCGAGCCTATATTTGCACAAGTGTCTTAAGTTCTCAAATAGTTATTTTCAATATTCTCAAATTTCTAGAAGATGCCTAATTTTTTAAACTACACTGTGACCTCATCAATACCAATGAAAAGAAAACATACTACCCTTGGAGCTTTATAACTTAGCTTGTTGCAATGTTTACAGTGGATGACCTACTCAAAAGAAAAACATCATGACAACATGAACAGATAACAATCATACCATAAATTGGAGCTTTATAACACAACTCATTATGGTATTTACAATAACCACATATGCACATTTGCTAAACTAGCAAATAAAATGATACAATGCCCATATCAATTAACAAGGGAATCCAAAGGCTCACACCCTCACCATCAAAGTAATACCAGGATTCACCTCCTTCCTAGGAGGTCCAAAATCCACTACCATAGTTAAAGTTGCATCCAACATCCAATGTTATAATCATGTGCCACTTTTCCTTTTAGTGAACATTTATCGGCTCATTGTTCTAGGGAGCAATCCCAATTTTCATCTAATTCCATTTGGAAATTCTAATGACTAAAACAAATATATCCACGACATTCCCTTATCTGCTACATAGTCCCTTAGGAAATCGGTCACCCCCTTCCGTCTAGTCACTCACTTTCCAAGTTCCTTAAAATCCCCTAACCTGGGCGATCCATCCCTTGGAAAGGATTCCTCACATTGGAAGATTAAACAACCAAGGCATATACTTGCCTCAACCATCATACTAGTCATAACATATGGCAATCAATGGAAACTATTGGGTACCAGTGTCCCACAATGGCCCTGCTCCTCTAGTACTCTACCAACATATTACTACATGTTCCAATTTATTTTTCTACTACTGCTAATTCTTGCAGTCGATTTCAACCATCGATCTGAGCATGTTCACGCATTCATGTTCCAAGCAAAGAATTTCCATTAGATTCAAATAAATTGAAATAACCTCAAATCAAAGCTCATTGGTAGTTTGTCAATAAGGTATACCTACAAACTTGTTTACTTCCCGTCACAACAAGTCAAAATAACTATTTGATCAACTTCATGTATAAACATATCACATTTGGGTAGCTCAAAAAACAACCATCATAGATCAACATCATAAATTTTATGTAACCATCATAAACCATAATCATAGATATCATATAATAATCATATACCATAGTGATAAATCACATGCATAATAAGACTGAAATAGAATGTTGATACTCATCCTTTAATCAATCCTTAAATTCTACCTTTGTCCTTATTCCATATGCACTTTGGATCAATTTCCAAACTAGAAGAACACCCAGTGCTTTCTCCTCAACCATGTGCACATACACATAGTGTGCATCACACACACGTAACTACACACGTCATACACCACCATGCAATACATACAGCTACACCAGTACCATATGTACCACATGTACACAGTACCACTTGTACACTACAATCACCTACACAATGTGTGCACAACATCACATGTACACAGAACCACCTACAAAATATATGCACAACCTCACATGTACACGACACCACCTGCACAACGTGTACACAACGCCACATGTACACTGCACCATTATACAATGTGTATACAATACCACATGCACACTACACCACTATACATGTACACAATACCTCATGTACACAGTACCACATGCACAACATGTACATGATACCACATGTACACAACATCACATGCATGACATGTACACAACACCACCTAAACACAACGCCATTTTTACAACATGTACACAACACCATATGCACACAACACCATAATTACATAGAACCACATGTACATAGCGCTGCATATCCAACATCTACATAAAATCATTTGTACATAACATCGCATATCCAACATGCACAAAGAACCAAATTCATACAATGCCACATATACATCATGCACATAGTACAATATGTACATAACACCACATAGCCAACATCTACATGCACATAACATCACATATGCAACATGTGCACATCAATAATACCCTATATCCAAAACCACACTGTATCTGCCAAGCCATTAAGGTAATTTTGAGGTCTAAAATGGGCCTCTTAAATAAATTATGAAAGAATAGTGGAAATAATAAAATAATATTAGATTACATCATCAAATTTTAGAGGGAAAAAAGAAAAAACTATTTTTCAACTCATATTTTCAACTTATCTCCCTATGGGTTTACTCAAATTTCGAGTGGAAACACTCATTGGATGCATAATTTGATTCCTCATCCAAGGATTACTCATGTTTCATACCTTTGATGGACCCTACTACAAGAAAAATGAGAAATAAATTAACAAAAAAAAAAAACAACAACAACGTGATTGCAATCACATGTTTTCAAATATTTCTCATTTTTCATGTAGCAAGATCCATCGAAAGTATGCAACATGGGTACTCCTTAGATGGCGAATTAAAATTTTCATACAAAAAGTACTCCCACTCTAAATTTTGAGTAAAACCTTAGGGAGATAAGTTGAAAATAAGAGTTGAAAAATTAGTTTTATTATTTTATTTCTTTTTAATATTTTTACCTTTTTACTCCAAAAATGGTGAATCATCCCCCATGGTTGACATCATCATCTTGAATCTTATTGGTTCCTATAAAGTTTATTTTTTTTGTACATGTTTCTTAGGAGGCCCATTTTAGACCTCAAAATTCCCCTAATGAACCTTTCTCCCAATGTCTTATCTATGCTTGTCCCAACATGTCGTAGGACACACTGCATTCATTTCGTTGATGTATCCTTCCACATTACTTGCCATAACATAAACATAGGCATAATACAAGTATAATATATCAATCCATATCCACATGATACTGACCTCGTATATTTTTTGTGAATACTCTTCCCACTTGGTTCCTCATAGCCAGGAATGTCTTCCTGCCATTTGCTTGTGTAATCAATCGTTCCTCCATAAGGATGATTCTTGATGACCCTGTCAAACAGTGACAGAGACATGGATACACGAATACACACACACACACACACACACACACACATATATATATATATATAAACATTAGCATGAAACAATCATGGTCCTATCAGAAAACGATATACATACATACATACATGTATACGTATAAACATCAACATAATCATGATCATAAAATAATTTCCAGATAACGTAAGTTCTAGGTTGAGAGAACTTCCTTATTTTTGCGCAACATGCACAACATTGAGAACCACCATTCCCGACTTAGTCAAACCATCTGACACATCAGGGCCATTTACTTTAACTTTTCTAGTTTCATTTCACATGTTTTTATTGGCATCATCTGTTTACCAATATGGACCAACTAGTCCATTCAAATATCAGAGTCTTACCTTTTGCTATTCTTACTCATGAACAAAGATTCATCTGAGTCTTACATTTCCTATTGGGTACCACATACTCTCCCCGAGCTCCATTAAATTTCCTCTTTCCTGACCAATACCCAAGACTCAAAACATAAAAGGCAATCCAAGAAACAAACAAGAAGTAAAACTATGAAAACCAATAGCAAAATGACACCACAATAAAGTGGCATAGCTATGCACCAGATACACTCAAAATCACACATCAAGCGCAACAATCACAAAAGGCCAAAAGCACAAGACTAACCACAAACACCATGAATCAATCCCCATGGTTCCTAGGGAAAGCTCAAGCAAAGCGTTCTTCAAGATTTTATGGCAACCTCTCTTGTTATGCAACTCCTTGCATCATGTTGTCATTAACACATAATTGTCAGTGCATAACTAAACATAACAATACATCAATTACCTTACCTTGTTGTGCCAAGTATGTTGCCTTGCAACTGAACACTATCTCATGGAACTCCAATTCTCTTGACAGATACACCTGCAACTAAATACTGACTAATATACCTGTCAAGTACATGTTCATGAATCTAGCACATATCCACATAATTTCAAACAAAACCAGGTTAAAAATACTTCATGTATGTGAGGGACTCATTCATTTGAAAATAGGGTTTCCAAACATATCCAAAGGAATTCTTGCCCAATTCCATCCTTTTACCTTTTTACCTTGTTGGAATCGAGGCTTACTGTTGGGCAATTTATTTGCTTAAATTGCTTTCATTAAATTATCAACCAGGGAAACTCGTAAGCTTGTGATGGTGCCAGCAATATATATGCAGGAGTAGGCTACTAACTCTATGTCTAGCTAAATTATTTACGATTCAATATAATATGCAAGGGAAGAGGCTCCTAACTAAGGAGGTCCTGGTTGTCCTTCCCTACAGTATCATAGAGAAATCATTGATTACATAAAACTAGAAACTTGAAATGAAGACAAGAGAATGAACTTTAATTGTTGTTTAGATTCAAAGAGAGAGAAAAACTAACTTAGTCTCTTGATTGTCCTCTCATGTACTAATCCAAACTAAACTAAGATTCATTCATAAGCATAAGAAATGAATAACTTGAAACATAAAAGCAAAAGAATGAATTTCAATTATCATGTGAATCAAATGGAGAGAGAGAGCCTAACTTAGAACCTTGGATATCCTCTCATATCCTGATAAGATTCTAATTTAAAACTCATTCATCAATCACAAATAAATCCTCAAACATCTAAGCAATTAAATGAAATAAGATCTAATATGAAATAACATGTTCCTTTGATCCTTCTAGAGTGAGCTCAATTCTCCTAAGAACAAAGTGACAAGCTATTCCATATACTACATTAAGGCAACTTATATCTAAAAGTACATAATGGAAATATATGTAAAATGAAGCTTTATTCTATTCCATCATAAGTTGGATACATGCTCCAAGAGTCCTCCCTTTGGAATGGAGGAGGTACTCCTATTTATACAATAGGATGAGATAACAAACTCATAATGATGATCCACTAATCTCTCTTTAGTTCCATACATTTCTCAACCATCTAGACACATAACCCTATCCTCCATGATCTCCTCCATGAGGTCCATGATCTTCTCCATCATATCATGATCATTTCCATGAGGCTTATATTTATCAAATTCGAATTTGATCATTCAAGGCCACATAAAGATGCCTTGGAAGCTTCCTTTGTACCTACACATGTCAACAAACTCATTCTAATTGTTAGGTATAAGTATAAGCATATTATTTTCTAAAGTTTAGCCATAAATCCACAAACAATGTTAAGAATTAATAAATTTTGGAAAAGCATAGTTATGACCCAATAATGAGGTAAATTTAATGATGTGGAGGTGGAATGGAGGTGACATGAAGGTAAAATGTGAAGATATTGGTGAATAATGGAGTGAGAATAGGGACTATTTTGAAGCCCAACATACCCCCAAACTGAAGGTATTGCATGTCCTCATGCAATCTATTACATTACTCTTTGGTACTTGAGCTTTTGCTTAAACTCTGCATGATATCATTTACATAACTTTTGCAAAGCGTTATTTTGATGAACTACAACTTGGTTGGTTCTTGTGTTTCAACCATATTTTGTTTGTTGCATTCAATGTATGATCTTTGCATATTGATAATGTGATTTTTATTGCAGAGTATTTGTGTTGGAATGCATCATGGTTGGTTCTTGTGTAACAACCATGATTATATTGGCATCCAATTAACTTTTAAATACTTTTGACAAAGTAATGTACCTCAAAATTTTAAGCACAATCTACAAGCAAACAGGGCTCAGCAAACATACATATCAATCTGCTTCAGATTTAAAAGGCCGATCTACCAACATAGAAAACTCTGTTTCATTTTAAACAACGGACTTTAGTAAAGATAAAGCGATCTTCTTTAACTTGAAATCGCCGGACTATCAAAACAGAGCCTCTATTTTTTTCACATCAAACTGGATTTTTATTAGCATCATATAGACGCTACCATCACACCCTTTTCCCAACACAATTAAAAAAATATGACACCTGTTAGTTTCAAACAAAACAGAGAACGTTGTATTTCCACCTGCGTTAGTGATATTACAGTTACCAATTGAAACGCGTTCATATGTCCATCGTATCCATCGATACAATACACAGCACATCACAGGCTTTAATTCACGCTTAATAGATCAAACCAAAACAAAAGGAAAAAAGACAACACATCTGTTCATCTATTTCTTGACAACGCAGGTCCTCAATTTTCATCGCTAAACGAACAACAAAAAAAACCAAAAGACGCTGGTCCAACACCGCCTCTGAACTAATTCCCACCATCGTAATGATTATGAGTGATTGGATATTGCGCGTTTGGGAAGAGCATCCATGCGTTCCCCTTTGACCGCAATTTCTTCCAATGAATACGTCCCTCCGCCATATCTCAGTTGTATGTTTAATGCAGGTTCGATGATCGCCCGAGAATCCGGTCCAACATAGCTGTAATTTACTTAATTTCATTAACCAAACATCAGTTACACATTGGGCGCAAACACTATATTTTATTCATAAGCACTGATAAAACAGAGATTACCTTTGATGCAATTTCACCAAGAACGATCTCTGGTTTTCTTCAAAACACAGTCTTCTTTATTAACCGGAGCTTTTCGCCCATACAAACAACCACACCATACTTATTACACACGACACACAGTTTTTCACAGGCTCCTAAGCTTTTTCGCTCTACCAGATCACACCCTATCTAACCTATATTTCCACGAAGAAATCTCTCCTCGTTTACTACAACTTCCTCACATTAACTCCACTAACTAATTGATAACACAATCTTCTAATTTTAAAAAAATCCTAACAATAAAATCTCCTACCTATTAGCGCTCTCACACACCTGTTTTAACAAATCTCATCACTAAGTTACTATAATAACAAATTATTTGAGAAATCGCCCTCCTCAATAAACTGGATTTGAACAAATCGTGAACGAAATTCACCCTGTCAGGCCACAACATGTGGACAATTTTCCACATTGCTGGCCAGGTCCGATGCTCCTGCATCAGACTCCCGGGGAAGAAAACTGATCTTGTAGTTGTTTGGAGTTGATCCCCATTCTCTGTAGCTCCGCTGACGTCCTCTACTGGTTCCTCTTTCCACTTGGTCAAATACTGATAATGAGCTTGACTCCTGGTTCGCTTTAGCGCTTTCTTTTTCCTTTTTCCTGCTTTGGGCTTTCGTCTGTTATGACGTCTCTTTGTGGTTCTTCTTCTGGCTTTTAGCATAGGTACCTTTCTGCAATACATAACTAAATCACCTTTTTGGAATTTCTTTTTCCGCCTCCTCATATCTGCTCGTTGCTTGTCTTTACTACTGCATTCTTGCCATCTGCTTTTGACATTTCCCTGAAATATGCTTCTAGGAGTTAGCCAATTCACATCTACTTGGATTTTCTTCGGATCCAATTTCAGCTCTTCTTTAGAGACTGCATATTCCTTCAAATCTTCATTCTTCACCCTGATGGTGATTTTATATAAGTCTCGAGAATTTGAATTCATGCGCCATTCGACTTCTTTCTTCGGATTGAGTATTGTTTGCACAACACATGGATTAAGACTTCCATTGATTTGCCCTTTATCCATCAACTCTTCCATTTTTGTTCCAGTTTCGGCATTTTCCTACATTACCCTGTAGGCTGCTTTATTCGGCGAACTGACTCCAGGTATTAGATCATTATGGTGGCTAATACTTCTAGGTAACAACTCATCCACAACAATATCAGCAGAACCATTCAATAAATTCTGAATTTCTTCAGGTAAATCTTCTAAATTTGTAGAAGTTAAAATTACCTTGGGTTTTCCAACATTAGCAAAATGCATCTCCTTACTCTTCTCATCTTCCTGCAACATGGTCTTCTCATTCATCAACGTAACGTTGTTTCCAAGTGCTTCTTTATTATCTTCAGCTTTCAACGACAGTAGTGTATGCTTATTCCCATCTTTCTCCAAAGTATAAGTATTTCTTCTGCCATCATGTATGGCATTTCGGTCAAACTGCCAGGGCCTCCCTAGCAATATGTGGAAGACATCCATCGACATTATATCACATAAAATAACATCCTGATAAGTGCCAATCTGAAGTCAACTTTACATTGTTCAGTTACAAAAATTTGATGGCCTTTCTGGAGCCACGATACTTTATAAGGAGTGGGGTGTACTGTCCTTTCCAACTTCAGCTTATCCACCATCTCTGTAGAAACAAGATTGTCAGTACTACCGCTATCAATTACCAATTTGCAACACTTACCCTTGGACTTGCATACAGTTCTGAATAAAGTCCTTCTTTGAACTGGTTCTTTGGCTTCCTTAGCTCCTTCCAATAATACACTCTTCAGTAATAGGGACTCTCCATCTTCTGGTGGTTCCTCTTTATCTTCAGGTTGAGGAATCTCCTCCTTGGCTTCTGCAACATTCACGTTGCGCTGGTTTGCTGATCTCTGATGAGGACAATCCCATTGTACATGTCCCCATTCACCACATGCAAAGCACC
>APFE031480622.1:104684-128720 GCA_000404065.3 Pinus taeda | reverse complement strand
TTTGAGGCCCTAAACGACGTTTTTTGGGGAATCCAGGGGCAACATGGGTCCATGCAATGGACCGATGTTGCCCGTTCCAACAATGGCAGTTCTCGGATAGATCTTTCTAACGAGCTATCATATTTCTAACGGAGATCATATGCCAAAGTTATGACCCCGGGAAATTGATGTACCAATTTACCCAAAACGGGGCCCACAATTTGGCGTTTCATCTTCTAAGGGTCGGTTTTGGAATGTGAAGGGTTTTCCATTTGTTTCTCAATAATAAATAGGCTTCGAGCCTCATTGTAACACAATTTCGGAACGTTCAGAGACATGTAGCCGCACATCTCTTCTCAGAGATAAGCTACCATCGTCCTAGCTGGTTTATTTCCAATTCTGGTTGTAAGCATATTTCGGTATTTTCCATTAATGAAATGAAGTATTATTTCCGCGCTGCATCTCTTTATTTATGGTTATCGCATCTCTGTATTTATGGTTATCTCTGTAATCTATTGCGTTCCTGTTTAAATCCGGATCACCACTGATGAATCTTTGAACCTTGGCCTTCTCCTCTCTGAGGTCAGGCACATATCTCAATAACTCCAAAAATATGCTAGTATACTCCTCATCTGTGATAGAACCCATCCACAACTCATAAAACTCCATAGCTGTCATCATAATACCTCTCAGACAAATACTTCTTCTTGAAGAGCCTTTCAAATGCATGCCAAGTCAAATCATCCTCATGTATGTCCTTGACATTCTTCACGTCTTCCCACCAAATGTCTACTTTACGTTTGAGACTGAAAAGGGCTATCCTTGCTTTCATGTTTTCTGAGTAATCATGCAATCCAAATAATTTCCTCATGCTAAGTAACCAAGCCTCTACATCTTGTGATTTCTTCATCTCTCCATCAAAGGTAGGTGGCTTTGCCTTCTTGAATTCACCTGACAAGTATCCCCTATCATTCTTCATGTACGGATGATAATGATGATGATCATGATGTCTATCATAACCAAAATTAAAGTAATACTTGTGTCTGTCACCCCTCCTATCTGAAGTGTCCAACATCTTTCCATCTTTGATAGTGTCAGATCTATCTGACCTATGTATACTATGAGATCTGCTACCATATGCCCCATTAGTTTTGTCCTCATGTCCATGGTTGATCCGAAGAGGTCCCTGTCATTGCAAATCTAACAAACTCTGAAGTAATATCGCATTCACCTCTGCTTGTTTCTCTTGTGCCTCCATGATTTTGTCATTGTCTACTTTGTAACTCCTTATTTCTTCCTTTAGGCTTCTCAATGTGTCTGCCAAGTCAGAAGAGTGCCTCACACCACGCTGCCCATTTGACTCATAAGGAGATTCTATGTAGTCTACCACCTTGCTAGCCATCTGATCTCTTTCCTGCAAGGCATATTAGGTCAGCTAAACCAAATCACCATAGATAAACACACCTTAGCATAACTCGGGGAAGATACCTTGTCTACGAGATCATCAAATCAGTGTGATGCATGTGTAACATAACCATAATAACATATATACATATATCAATAAGTGCATCAACGCATAACCATCATACTAACTAGCATCCATTCGTCAATGCAAGGCCATATCAACAATGCATGCTATGACCTCATGCATGACAACAACCATTGCTCCAATATACACATTGCCTCATGCAACTATCCACCTGCATAATCAATGCCTAATCAACTACACATATGCATAACCGCATGTAGTCGAGCATAAGCGATCAATTCTAATAATCAACCTACAATATTGATGCATGTAATCAAATAACCAAGGATGCAACCCAATGTACAAGGATGTAATAAAGCTGCATATAATTGTATAACCAATCATATGCTCATGATGATGCATTCCATAAAACCGACATCAAGTTCCTCATGATAACCTTACTACTACCATGATCAATATGATGCAGTGCAACAAGCACATGGAACACAAGTGTAAGAGTCACACACGCAACTGACATGCATGCATGACCAACACATTCACCCATATCTGTAGCACTAGATATGACCCAAAGAGAGTGTAACCATGCTCTAATACCAATCTGTAATACCCCCCCCCCAGGTTTACCCAAAGTAACCATGCCAACTGGGGTAAACATGAGGAGAGATGCTACTACAATCAAATTCAGCCTCCTATGTCACCTTAAGGAAGTGGAATCAATGGAACATCATCTACAGTCATCCAACAACATCAACAAAACCCTCAGGAGACAAGTTAACCACTTAGACAACCTGTTCGTAGGTCCCACTGTTATTCTGCAACTCTTAGGCCATAGTCGCTCTCATGTTGTGGGCAAGAGAACGACCAGAAACCCAAAGTCATTCTCACAAGCCTACCTGCCAGCGACTGTGGACCAAAATTTCTACTTCTATCTTACCAACCCAGGGATTTAAGCCACTTTTCTAGCCCAAAATCTTGGCCTCTGCCTAGAACTTGTTGTAACTTCCAGAATTCATTAAAAACATGATAACAATGCTAATAAATCAAAATCACTTTCTGGACTAGGCCTGAGCATTCCCAACCAGGACTGACATTCTATCAAACATTTGGAATCAATGCAACCTACAGGTTTAGGATACAAGACATAAAATAAATGGTTGAAACAACTTATGAAACATAACCAGAAGGATCACCTTCTTCTCCATTGAACTACTACATCATCAATTAGGTCTTGTTACAAGTAAATATATGAAATAACCATGACATAAACCAGTCATTCAACCATTCTTATAACCAGCATAAAACCATATAAATATTAGAGATATGACAACCATTAAATCCACATGTAAATCATAGCAAAAGTAAGAGAGCTTAGCTTTTAGTAATCATAGGCAAATCCGATTAGGTTCGGGACTTTCATGTACCACCCAACCATAGACATGGTTGAACCAAATCTCTCATTGAGCCAGTCACCCCTCGTGCTATATTCCAATCATGAATGTGGGATCTCATAGAACAACCAATCCAAGAACAACCAAGGGAATCTAGACGTTAAACCACATCCACCCTCATCAAATCGTGATAACACCAAAACTGGTTCTCTGATCACAACCGAACAAAACTTGGAATTCCATTCGAAATCCATCACTATCCTTGAGGAATTTTTTGTCTCCTTGTCTCTCAAGCTTTACCACAATCCAAACCTGAATCACTAGGCCGTAAACCAAGACTTCTCCCTTAGGCTTTACCGTGTATCCTACCAAAACCGATCAAGGGATTCCTAGGCCTTTGGGAATGAACCTTGAGACAGCCTCCGCCTCAGATTCTGAAATCCATCCGACAAATACAAAGCTCAAAACCCGAAATAAACATCCCAACATACCATGGCATCTAGAAAAAGGCTAGGCCACGTTGAAATCCATTGTCATAACCCAACAAACCCATGCCACCGACAGCAAGAGAACCATATGCCAACATGCAAAGTCATGCATATCCAAACTAGCTAGGAAATCACAAATGAAAAAGGTTATCCGCAACTATTCTTGTTGAAGTTGCTTGATCCTAATTTCCTTTCCTTGATCCTTGCTTTCTTTTCCTTTCCTTGCTCCAAAATAGAATGCTCCAAGAAAACTCTAAGTGACCAAGAGAGTGAGAGAGAAAGAGAATAATGAGAGAGCTCCAAACTTGAACTGGCAAAAGGTTACATTGACTAAAGCCATGAACTGGTCCTCAAAAGCCTTTTTATTGATGAGGCCTCTACTTTCTTCATTTTCCATTATTTTCCTTCAATTTCCTCCTCACATGCAACTTGTGACCTTTCATCTCCTTTTTCTCATAATTTCCATTATTTTCATAAAGAAATGTGCAAAAATGTATTTTTTCCTTTTAATGCCTTTGCCAATTTTCCTTAGCCAAAACACACATCCAGTGAGGGCCAGTAGGATATCTTTGCCCAACATTCAGCTTGGAATATGTGTCCCTTACCCATGGTCTTATTCTGTCTTTATTAACTTTTATTACATGAAAATTTCACCAGGGTTGTTACATTCTAGATCTACTGTGAACTAGGGCTCCATAACTCTTCCTCCTAACAACTCATTAGTTCTTCAATGATCACTGTACATGAGGACTTCAAGGATTGGTTCTAATGTGAATCCAACTCTGATACCATGTAGAAATTAATGTGTATATTCTAAATTGCACATAAAATTTTCTAAATCACAAGATTAGAAGCTACTCTACTGATTTGCGGAAGTAAATTCATGATCGAGAACACAAATCATTAACATGCATCGAGATTCAACACACATACACAGATATTCATCTAGCAGAAAGCAATTGCTCAAACCCCTTACTATTTTTATTGCATTATTCAAAGAATCTAGATGAATACAATATGCTCTGCTCAAGCTTAAGCTCAACTTGCACATGTATCTTCTATCCTCTGCTTGACTGACTGACCTTGGCCAATACTTAGCAAAGATTTTGAGCCTCCAAGCCCTTCTTTCTTTGCATTGTTCCTTGAGGAATTAGGCCCCTATTATTTCGGAAATTCCCTCAATTGTATTGCACAATTACTTTAGGTTCTTCCTCTAACTACATGCACCATTTGTACACATTGGAATAGTCTACAACTGATAGTACACTGCCTTGGAATATCCATCTCGACGGGGTAACTTGAATTCTCTACATGCATGAGCTAATTTAGGCTAATTGATTTGTTATATGGTTGATCACTAAGTGTGGTTGAAGTTACACTTCCACAACTTAACTTTCCACTAGATCCTCCAACAATTAGAACTATTTTAACTTACCATAACTCAATTTAACTAAATTATATTGCTACAACTGAAATTAACTCAACCTAGGCTCCTAAATTTTAGGATTCACTGCACACAACTGAACTTCATGCCCCTAACTCGAATTAAATGAGCTAGATTCTTATTTTTTAGGAATCAAATCAAGCAAATTGTACTTCAACTCATTAACTTGAATTGAGTGTTCTTAACTGAGTGACAAGAGCCATGTCACCTCAATTAACTCCTCCAAGTTGTCTACTGATGTGGAATTTTGAATTTCCTCGGTTTTATTAAGGCAAAATCAAAATTGAGACTTTCTTGCTGCATTTTCAATAGGAATAGCTACAAATAATGCAACATTAGCTCATGCATTGCTTCAAAATCTCAAACTCTCCAATAATATTAAAGTACCCAAATTAGCACCCAGATTGATAACACTTGGAGACACATATGTCATCATTAGATTTATTCTCCAAAACGGAGCTCCACAATAATATCAATTAGCATCCATCATGGATCAAATTAGTCTAAAAAATGGCAAACATCTCCTCCTTCTAGATCCCATGACATCAAAACTAGGAAGTAGAGTACTTGTCTAATTTGACAATATAAGGGAAAACTATGGTTATTATCATTAATTCTAAAGGTTATGAATAATCCATCCCTTGGTTCATCCACGATCCTCAATTATGGGGGAAACATGAGGCAAAGGAACATCATGTAGTGGCATTATAATATGCCCTTGGTGGGGGATAACTAACAAGTGCCCCCTCCCGACCCCACCACCCTCACTTTAACACTTTTATCGCCACCTTCAATTATAATCCCTAATGTGTGCCCCATGAATATGGATTTAGGATAAACCTTACATGAGTTCATTATTTGGCTTTCTCTCTCACTTCTAGTGAAATTCACTCTAATGTTTTCCCATTTTGGTTTAGACTCATTTTCCTTAGTGTGTTCCATTCTCATCCAACATTGAATGTTTAAAACGCTCAATTATCTAGGTTGAATTGATCTAGCATTCTTGGTTGGATTCCTCTTTCAACCCCCTTGGTAATCATTATTTTTTATTTTCACCACACTTTGTGAATTATGAAGCCAAATCTATGTCCCACTTATCTGAATTGAAGGAGAAGTCCTCAAGTAGCTTGGAATAGTCATCACTTTTCCCCTCTCATTAGGCCCTCTATCTTGAGGCTCAAGCTCCATCCTTCCTCAAATTCTTGTAATGACTTTCATGTGGGACAAGAAAATTTACTAGTGCTCAATAATGGACTAAGTAGAGCTTTGAAGAACGAGGCAATTGTTGGAGAGCCACGAGGTTGGAATAAAGGATTTGGAACAAGACAAATAAGGATCTATAAAGACAAGTTGCATGCACAAGAAAGTAAAATTCATTCTCAAAAGATGGACAATAGCATTTCTTTAGGGAAAGAAGCCCAGCTTGTATTTTCTCTAAAATGTTTCATTGTTGCAATTGTTATCAATATAAATCTTTCCTAATATTTGTTAATATTATTATTCTTATTATTTTCTATGCACACATGTGTGTGTGTGTTTTCTCTCTCATTTATACATATGGGCTATGTGTGTGTTTTTGTTTTTAGGTGTTGTCCTTGGATAGACCTTTTTAATGGGCTATCGTGCATACCAACCAAACATCATATGCCAAAGTTACAACCCCGGGAAGTTGACATTCCAACTAACCCCATCGGGGCCCACAAAATTTTAGCGCTTCATCTCTTAGGGTTAGGTTTTTGGATGTTTAGGACTTCATTGTTTCTTCGTGATAAAAATATCTCAGAGCCTCATTGTAATTCAGTTCAAAAGGCATGTAGTCGTTACATCTTTTCTTAGAAATAAGGTACCATCGCCCGAGCTAGTTTGTTTCTTTTGAACATGTAAACAATTTTCAATAGTTGCCATTTATTAATTGAAATTATGTTTTGTTGTATCTCTATGTTTTTGTTTAAATCTGTATTTCATTTCATTCCTTCATAAATTTGGATCAGTGGTATGAGAGCGAACTGCTCTTTCTCTGTTTTTTTGTGCATGTCCCCAACAAGGTCAGGGTATAAGGAGTTGGGACTTGAACTGGTTGAACCCTTGCAAGACCGGCCTCGTCGACCCCAACGAGCTCCCATGGCAAAAGAAAAGAAAGACGAGGGAGCATGAGATCCTTGCAAAATGTTGCTCGAAGAGGCCCTTGAGCGACAAAGGAATGAGACGATGGACAATTTTTCCTACATCCTTAGGCGGGTATTAGCAGGTGAAGCATCTTCATCCATCAATCACTTTGGAGACACCACCCCCTTTAAGGTACAATTTAATTTTGAGATTTCTATATTTGAAAACGGCTCTGAAAGCTCAAGATTGCTAAAAATATCAAGTATGCT
Organism: Pinus taeda; assembly: GCA_000404065.3. Lineage (NCBI taxonomy): Eukaryota > Viridiplantae > Streptophyta > Pinopsida > Pinales > Pinaceae > Pinus > Pinus taeda. The sequence goes on along the minus strand of APFE031480622.1, from coordinate 121,557 downwards.
AGAAAATAAGAAACTAAAAGAGAACAATGTTGGTGTCCAAATAAAATAAATAAATGACTACTAATATCCACCTAAATCAACTTAATACTCATTTTGTTTGCAATTTTGTTGTTACCATTAAAATTTAAAATTCACAAAATTGATGAATTAAATTTATAATATAATTTTAAACAATTACTATAAAATAAAATTAATAACTTTTAATTCAAAACACCTTTTATTATTCCAAACAACCACATGTTATTCACTACAGTATAATTTTTATAAAAAAATTGAATATCAAAACCACATTAGTCTTTCGTTTAACCATTTTTATCATTATTAACGAGAATTTCTTCTATGCATTATTAAAAAAGACAAAAATCTTTAGTAAATTTCTAAATGTGAAATCTTTTAGCTTTGATTTTTGAAACATATAATTGTTTAAAATATTTAATATTTATAACTAAAACTGAATTTTAAAAAAGATGCAATAGAAGTTCAATTTCATTTTAAATTATCAAATATATATTTTTAATTATTAAATATTTGTTTGCCAAAAATTTAAAAAATGGAATATCATAATATTAGCAAGAAATTTATTACAATTGGTTTTAGGGTTAACTTACACTTCGGAGAAAAGATTAACCTTTTAACTCAAATCAATATTAAAGGTTTTTTAAGATTATTTGTTTTTTTAATATAATATTATTTTTAATCATTAACTTTGCATGAGAGGAAATCTAGATTTTATATAGGATAACTTTTTTTATAAATCCATAAATATGGGACATGTTATGAATGTGCAATAGTATGGGAATTTGTGAAAATTTAGTTAAATTTTTTTTAAAATGGAGTTTTTTTTATGATGTATAAATTTGTTGGTTGATTTGTATGATGCTTAATTTTTTGAGTTTTAAATTTAAATTTTATAGAGAAAAGTTAAGGTTGGAAACTAATTATATATAAATCATTTTTCTATAATACATTAAAATTAACGGCTTCAAAGGTTAGTTCAATTGGTTAAATTAGTGCCTTTTCGATAAGGAGGTCACAGGGTCCATTCTACCCGAAGCCCTAGGGGTTAGGCCTAGTTATTGGCCGCCCCGAAACCCTTGGGGTTAGGCCTAGTTATTGGCCGCCCCGAAGCCCTTGGGGTTAGGCCTAGTTATTGGTTGTCCCGAAGCCCTTGGGGTTAGGCCTAGTTATTGGTTGTCCCGAAGCCCTTGAGGTTAGGCCTAGTTATTGGCCGCCCCGAAGCCCTTGGGGTTAGACCTAATCGTCCCGAAACCCTTGAGGTTAGGCCTAGTTATTGGCCACAGAGCTTGATTCCATTTTTACGTGAATGTAATGGCCACCCAATAACCCACCCAATAACTAAGGTATTCGTGAACCACAAATTCTTCTTTTCAATTTTACACAATAAAAAGAATCTACTTAAAAACATCATAAATCTAAAAAAAATTAATTCCCTCACATCAATACACTATAATGATAAGGCGAGAAGCCCAATTTTAAAAATTACTTTAGAATAATTAACTCCCTCACATCAATACACTATGATGATAAGGCCAGAAGCCCAATTTTAAAAATTACTGTAAGCCCTATCACGTCCAAAAAGCCAAGGAGGTACGCGAGGATGTAGAATTAGGTATGATAATTCAGATTACTTTACCAACGTGAATTTCGAATGAAGAGGGCAGTATTTTGGATTTAATTTTTAATATATTTAGTTAAGGAAAGGTTTTTATTCCAATATTTTTTAAACATTGAAATTATTATTAAGTTATTGTTTCGAATAACTTAAAGCTACAAGATTTTAACTTTTTTATAACGGAGGAATAAATAAAGTTAATTAAAAACAATATTTTATTTATAAAGTAATTTTGATGTATTATATAAAAATATTTTTAAATATAATTCCTGTTTAATAATGAAAAAAAATAAAAATTTATTAAATTGATAAATGTTTATATTTGCTTATGTAAATATGATTTAATTTATAGTATAATATTATTAATATTATAGAAATAAATAATATAAATAATAGGGAAATAAAATTATATAAAATATAAATATATATTTAGAGTTTAATATGTATATTTAATATAAAAATTGTTTTATTGTTATAAGTTTTTTTTATTAGTCCCTGCCATCTGGCAATGGCTAGGGACTATAGTAATTGAAATGCGATGCTATAGCATTAGTCTAAGGTGCTATGTTATTAATTTGAGCTGAGTATCGCGGGGGTAATCAAAGTTTTTAAATACATTGTTGTTTGCCATTGATGGAGTAAGCAAAGTTCTTAAATGCATCCTTGATTGCCATCTTATTTGGCCTCTTCCCAAGGCGAAAGAGGTTGGACCATAGGTTTGTTATGTTTTACCAGTTTCATTATTAATCGCTATGAAACAGTGGATATTAATGCTAGCATTAGTTTGTAGTTTGAGCGTTTATTTGCACGTTGGCATTTTAATTTGAGCATAGTTTGAGCGTCTATTTGCAGTTTGGCAGGTGTAGATGTGCATGCAGGTGGTGTAGGTGCCACCCGTGCTTGCCTCTGTTGCCACTCGTTACTGCATGGCGCTTCGGTGTTACTGCAGCAGGTCCAATATGAATAGGGTCCTTCTCATCCCATTACTAATCTTAAATCGGTGGTCGTTCCTTCTTGGGGCGTGATGCGGCAGTAGCAGCTTTCAGATCAAGCAATTTGGGCTTCTGAACTTTCCTCAGCTACATCCTGCACGAATGCCAGAGATAATATTAACTTACTGTACATATGAATATACGTTATGAAACATCTGATATATGAAACATCTCATATTTGTTTTTATAGTATGAAACATCTCATATTTGTTTTGACATTAAAACTTAGGCCGAAGGAGTCGATGGTTTCGAGGGAGGGAGACCAGTTGATCATCACCCCTCTTGGTGCGGCGAACAAGACCATTCTGGTAACCCCAATTCACTTGTTTTCTTTTTGCTATATTTTTCTCCATATTTCAATTGGGTCTCCCCTGGTGCGCGTTTTTTCCCTGCGCCTTTCTATTCACTATACTAATTTTTTCTACGCCTCACTGCTACTTCTTCGTCAAGTATTGAAGAGCATGGGGTTACCTAAAAATGGAAAGGGATTGCATGTAGGGCAAGGGGTGTTACAACTACAAAATTTCCAGAAGACGCCCACTCTACAAGACTATGTTATATGGGATTTAAGCTGTTTTGCTGGAAATGACTGCAACAATAGCAACAAACTAATACATTTTCAAGCCTGCCAGATTCATAGACTACTAAAATCTGAATAGTATATTAAAAAGTACAGACACTACATTCTATAAAATCATTGAAACAACTAGTATAGGATAGTACCTTTCACCTTGTCAAACTGAGTGAGTGAGCCAATTTTTAGGAGAAAAGGGCGTTCGAAGCAGTTGCCTAATATTTTAGACTGCCCATGGAATGTGTAGGAATTCCACTCCCATCTGGAATATTATGTATACTCGAGCCACTTCATTTGCCTCTTCTCCTTCGCCTTAATTTCCTAATTTAGCTTCTTTGGCTGGATTTGTTTTGCCAAGCAAAAATTCACAGGTTCAAACCCCAGGCGCCCTTGGAAAGACCATTTATTGTTCTTCTTCGCAGAACATTGACTACAAAGCTCACTACTGATTGAAAGGGTAGGGCATTTTCACAAGCCACTGAATCTCAAGGAACTAAAACAACCCTGGTACATCATGGGCATAAAACCGCGTTCAAGGCCATTTGCGTTTGTTGTATCGACGCCCCTAGAAAGACCATACTGCCTACGGACTGTCCGAGGAATTCCACTCCCATCTGGAATATTATGTATACTCGAGCCACTTCATTTGCCTCTTCTCCTTCGCCTTAATTCCCTAATTTAGCTTCTTTGGCTGGATTTGTTTTGCCAAGCAAAAATTCATAGGTTCAAACCCCAGGCGCCCGTGGAAAGACCATTTATTGCTCTTCTTTGCAGAAGGCATGCATGCGCTCTCCCACAAATCGGCGCCCCTGGAAAGACCCTTTATTGTTCTTCTTCGTAGAAGGCGTGCATGCACTCTCCCACAAATCATCCAGGTTCTTTCCTTTGTCGGGTACATAGAAAATCAAAATAAAGGAAATTCGTTCCCAAATTGTAATTGATTAATACCCGTCTTAAATAAATTTATGCCCGGATTTATTTTTATGGTCTAACATCATAATCAATGACTCAAACTATGACTGTTTTTCTATTTAAGTCTGGATATTTATCACTAGCGCACACAAACCAGGTAGAATGAAATAACCAGACATGTAATAACTATGGATGATTGATGCTCTCATCCGCGGATAAGTATAGGGTTTAATTTACTTGCTCTCCTTCGGGCTTAGCGAGAAATCTTTCTTCCAGGCCAGATCTGTGGCCTGAGTTTCCAATGCGATTTCATTCTCATTGCTCATTTAGTGACATTTGAAAGACAAAATCTGGATCACAAGGTCATCTTCATGGATATCTATAATTGTAACCGAAGACAGATGTTTTGGGTTGTTACAATAAATTTGGTGACATGAAAGCGAGCATGCAAGCCACGTGCGCCTTTCATATGGCTCTACCTCTTGCCTAACATCCTTTCCAATGGAGAGTTGACCATAAAATATTTGCATGCAAATATACGAAACGTGGCTACGTTCCCATTCAACCTATAAATGTCGTTGCAATGTTACTTGGGTCCTTGCATTTTTGGGAAACATAAAAAACGTGGTTGCGTTCCAATTCAACATATAAATGTCATTGCAAGTGTTACTTGGGTTATTGCATATGTGGACATGTGTTCTTACGCTGGCGAACAAAGGGCTACTACCAAACAAAGGGCTCCAAAGAAAACGCCAAACGCTTTGGTCAAATGGGATGGACCATGAAGGCGAGCTTCCATCGGAATTTGATGATTCACAATAAATTTGTTATAAACCACTTAAAATCAAGGCTTTAAATATCTCAATATAAACCAGATGGCTTTAAACGTCATCATACTCAAACCTGACTATCATCATATGCCGCTCGTTCAACTCCGCTTCCGCTGGATTGACCCGTATGGCGCAGCACGTCGTTTCGATAGATCTGAAGAATACCTCAAAATAAGGAGTATGTATAAATTATTATGATCTCCATGAACACGAATCCAAACAGAAACGTAAGACATTATTGCTATGATTATTGGTCACATGACACATGAATTGTTGGAGTCATGTTACTGACAGCTCTAGTCAGCACAAGGTTTAGAACATAATTTGAGCAGTAAACAACTAGAAGTTCACCTTATTCTATTGATTCTTAGTCGAGCCACCTTCTACTTCGAGTCCTTTTTGAACCATAAATACATGTTTGAATTCGACCTGCTGAGTATAATAAGCAAATGAACTGATCTTCTATGTTATGTGAAATTGCTTTGGTGGTAGGGTGGAGATTTGATGATGGGACAAAACACTAAAGGAATGAAAGATTGATCTATCTATTGATTATTGATTTATTGATCGTCGTTTGAACGTCAGCTTGCTTTTATCCACTATTGAATCTTCTTTCCATAGCATGAAATATCGCTAGCTCCTCCTTTCAACACTCATTGATGCAAATAATTCTCGCTCATTGAATCTACGCTACTCTCAACACCTAGAAGGACTCACTTCACCCCGGGGAGGCCTTTTCAAATAAACTGGGGATAGGCTGATTCGATTGATGAAATGATTTTTTCCGCCATCTTTCACACATTGGCTCTTACTTATTTTACACTAGTGCTTTGGGACTTAGCTGCCACCTTCTTCACTGCGGTCAGGACTTCTTTTTCCTAAATTCAATATGACAAAAAGAAAGACACTTTTGATCTTCCCTTTTCGTCCTTTCCTTAGTTTGTTTCCACCAGTCTGGCTACAATCAGTCCATCAACATCAGTAGCACAGTCTGTGTACATGCTCGGTGCCAATTCGGTTAAGTCTTGAGCTTCACCACAAATGTATCGACTTGGGTGCATTGCTTTGACGGCCTGATGATGAATTGATCTACGATCTCCTTCGTCAGGGTTGTGAGTGATTGGATTTCTGCCTTTATTGACTCTGATTGTTCACTTACTGCGTCTAAGCATTTCTTGATCGGAGCAACACCTTTTTCTGCTGGCAGAGGTGGTAGCGAGTGCTCCTCCAATATTTCCCTGATGTGGTACATTAAATTGCATTCTACTGTTCCTTGTAGAGCTATCTAGCTCAACACAGGGAATTGCTGCCATGCAACGTCTCTCATTTAAGTTAAGGTGGATGAGGATTTATTGACTTTTTTTTAATTGATTGTTTAGATTGATTCTCAAGGGAATATATTCAACATATGCTTAGTCTTAATGCTTATCAATGATTATAATGTGTTATAGAGTTTGTTAGGTTGCATTGATTTTTAATGAATTTAAATTTGACATGGCTCCCTCCCCACCAATTTCCCAGGGATTTGAAACTATTCCAATTCTAACAAGTTCATATTCTAATTAGATGAGGAAATTAATATATAAGTAAATTTTATTTAGTAAAATGGTTCATTTTACAATAAGATATGTAAATTTTTTTTTTCAAATTAAATTAGATTCATGGCACATGGCTCACCACCCACGAATTTCCTAGGGAGTTGAGATTATTCCAATTATAATAAGTTCATAATAAGATGGGGAAATGAATATATATATATAAGCAATTTTTATTTAGCAATGGTATTTTACAATAAGATCCGTAATTTTTTTTTTTATTTTTTTTTCAAGTTAAAGTTGATCCATAACCTTTTTTATACATGGTTAATGGTATATGTTGCAATAGTTTTTTTATTATATTTATAAAGCCTTCGGCTATATCAACCACATTAATATTTTTAATGTGGCTGTACTAGTATAAATATAAAAGGAGATATACATTTATAACATAGATAAAGAGAATATAAACATATGAAAAGAAATTTAATATGTAGATATAATTCTAATAATAATACTATATTTATTTTTTAAATTAAATTCTATTAATTTAAAAAAACATTTTACATTAGAAAGTCTAACTATCTATATACATTCTCTATAGCCCTAGTGTCACATACTAGGATGAATCATGGGTTTTTCTTTTCTCCCCTTCTCCTACAAACATTTGTCCATCTTACAAAGCTATCAATAACAACTGCAAAATAGAGTTGAAACCTCATTATTTTGAGGAGGCTTCATAACTGCAGGATCAGTTGTATTCTCTATATCTTTCTTGTTGTCCGAGTGGTCAAACTCATGGGTGTGCTTTTGCCTGCTAATTGTAGGCACAATTAAAGATAATGTTTTCATTCTTTTTTATCTGTTGATTCTCCTCAGCTAAGGGATGCATCGATGCCACTGGGTGCTGCACTGGATCTGGAGAGGCAAAGTTGCCAAAAGAAGTATTTTGTTGTTGAGGGTTGTCCTTCTTTTGACCTGCAGAGTTCTTGGTACTTATTGTTGCCTTCGGGTCCCACCATCCATGAATAGTTTTCTCCGGCATCTGGGTGTTGAAAGCCCCTTTTGAAGGACATGCATTCTACATGTGCCCAAGCTGTTAGAAAGTTTTACACTTGAACGCAATATTTTAGCAATCTAGTGGTTGAATATAATCCTTACCCTCCCACTTGAGAATGATTTTATCTAACAATCATTCACTAAGGTCCACTTCAACGCATATGTGTAAAAAAGTGATGATATCTTTGGACAATCTTTCATTGTCTATTATAATGAAGCGACCTCTTGAATCTTCGATATCTTATAGGATCTCTAGTTGAATCCATTGTAGAGGTAAGTTGAGGAGTCTTACCCATACAAGAGTAGCGAGAGATTTCATGGTAAGCATATTGAAATCTGGGAACCAGAGTTGAATCAAAAGACTAACTCGGCCACAAAATTAAGGACCTAGGCAAAAAACCTTATGTCGATCTTTATGTTTTTGAAGAAAACCACAAAATATCCTTTCAAGCAACATATTAAATCTATGTTTTGGAACCAATTCTAGTGAACCAACTCCCGAAGGGTTGATGTTGAGGGCCAGAATCCATTAAAATGACATATAATTTCCCGTCATTTATATTATGCCGCCATTATCTTGGACGTAACATTATTCACCTCTAACATAGAGATATTTGTAGAGTGTTCCACCACAAAAGCTTGACCTAAGAGGTCTTTCAATATCTAATACTATATAATAATTAAATATAAATAGTAAAGGGAATAAAAAATATATAAATATAATATATCTAGAAGAGAGATTTAATAAATTTATTATTCTATGTAATATAAACTACATAATAATTTAAACAATTTTTTTTTGTTAATTGCAGTACTTGAAATTCATTAATATAGCAAAATTACACATCTATCAATCTCAGATTTACAAAGAACCTTGCATTGCATACATCAACAAATAGGGAGACTGAGTAGTAAAGCAACTCAACAAGATGGTAATATACAAAAAACTAAGACCCAATCTAACAAACACCCAATAAGACAACATACTACATATTTCCAAAGTGACAGAAACTCCATATGTCTCCATAAACCAGACACCACAAAGGAACGAACCAAGAATACACAAATAACCATAAGTGCATTTATTGTCACACGAGAAAAATAAATAGGAAATGCTTCGCATAGCAACCACAAGCCCGGGCCTCACCTGCCATAAGCATTGTAATCGAATGATCATCAACACATTCAAATACCTATCCAGGGCACCATGGAGACCAAAACCAATACCCAAACTAACACAACAAATTTCATGAATGCCATGGACACGATAGTGAAAATATGAAGCCATGGGAAGACATAATAATAAAATTATTGAGCGTCTCAACCCTACAGATAGTCTTGAGAGACCATAAGACCATCTCATGTTTGCCAGAGTCATGATTGAACAAAAATGAATAGCACATAAGATACCATAAATTTATAAAAAGATAAATCAAATTTCTCCATGACAGTGGAATCCCAAAACACATACCAGTAACCTTCACATTGAACTTATGATCTGAAACAAGTTGAAACTGCCATAATGAAGCCATACCTGGAGAAGGATTACCAAAATAGAAGAAAAAAGTAGAAGATTAGCGAATGCTAGTCCTAATCAAAGGAAATTGTCGTCAAATCCTGGGAACTTTCCACCAGTGGGATAGTGGGATCACCAAGAGGGTCAATGAGGTCAACTAAAGCTAAATATGACACTATAAAACTTTCAATTTTGTCCAATCATGAATCCACATTGTCTAAACAAAACCTTTAATTCTTGAGCATACGTTTGATATATTTAAGTGAAGAAAACACATTATAATTTTCAACCTTCTTATCCTTAAAAATTAAACACAACAAGGTATCCATCTATTGGTGAAGAGCTAAGGAATTTAGGAAATGAAGCCTTCCTTTCCTGAATCTACTAGGATTAGGGTCCCTAACCATATCTTCTCCAACAATATATGAATCTAAGTGATACAGATGTTCACTAGACTCCTTAACCCTGACAAGAGGATTTCCTTCCTCACTTCTAAGGGAACCACATCGAAAAAGGTCCCAATTGAATTATAAGCAAAATGACGAATGTGTTTATGCCCAACATTACCAAAGGAAACCCTTTGAGACATGAGTATAGTGACAATGGAAAGCAAGATGAAAAATGATGCACTGGTCCTTGAAACCCTGACCTACACATCAACAGGTTGCCACCCACTTGCCACACCAGAGGCCCAAATCCCAACAAATTATCAAATTCCCCACAACACATAGACATAATGCAATAAAAACACCAATACCATACTAGGCAGAGATAATTACGTAGACATAAGATAAGGGCAAACCCATCACTTATACCAAGGGAAGGGGTGAAACCAATGCTCAAAATACTTAACAACACTAGCAAGGAGAAATATGGATTAAAAGAAAAGGAGAAACCAAACACTATCATATAGAAACTCCACTTCACAGAGTTGAAGAACCACAATAGAGTGATATATATGCAACCAAAAGAAATGACTTGGAGAAGACATACCCTAATTGACCAAACTAAGACCCACATAGAGAGATTAAGCTCTCGTAAAATAAAAGAGCGACCATTTACACAATTCAAAACTAGAAAAGAGAAATTATGTACCTCCAAACTCGCTTCTAGAGGCCTAGACTCAAATCGAAGTGGGATCCAAACTTTGCATCCGCCAAATATGAAACAAAACACAACAATTGCAAATGAATCTAGAGGAAGGAGGTCAAGGGTAACTCCTCACTTATAGTCTCATGCTTCACATACCTTGACCACCCAGCGTCATAAACATGCATTTAAAACGACAAAATTAGCATTGTGAAAAGCCAAATCCATCAGTTGGCGACCGCCACGTCTCCCCCAAATTATGACACTTGTTACCTATTCTATACTTCTTCCAACGAGACTTCCTTTCTGCGCACAATAATAATAATATTATTATTATTATAAAAATAAATAAATGTAATAGTAAAGGGAATAAAACATATGAATATAATAGAAAATAATATAACATTAAAATTTAAGATTTAAAAACATATATAAATAATCTTTCATATAAATATAATAGGAAGTATAAATTCATAATGGAAGTAAAGGGAATATAAACATATGAATATAGTGAGAGATATATTATATATAAAAAAGAGATTTTATATATATATATATATATATATATATATAACAATTTTTTTGGAAATATATATATAAAAGATTAATAATTTTAATATATTATTATTATTATTATAAAAATAAATAAATGTAATAGTAAAAGGGAATAAAAAACATAATGAATATAATAGAAAATAATATACATTAAAAAATTAAAGATTTAAAACATATATAAATATTCTTTCATATAAATATAATAGGAGGTATAAATTCATAATGGAAGTAAAGGAAATATAAACATATGAATATAGTGAGAGATATATTATATAAAAAAAGAGATTATAATATATTATTTAACAATTTTTTTGGAAATATATATATAAAGATTAATAATTTTTTTCTTGAAAAAAATCATAAATTTATTGTAAATTAAAAAAAACAAAATTAACATTTACAAATGCTAAAAGCTGCATTTTTACTAAAGACTAAAAAAACATAAAAATAATAAAATACATGAGAAATTAACTATTATAAAAATCACTTTACTTTTTTTTCTTTTCTTTTCTCTCTCTTAACCTTCTACCATCCCAACCTTCTACCATCCCATGAAAAGATCAATAAGTAACATTACCAATTCACTCATAGTCAACAGTGTTGGTGTTCTTTGTCCGAAGAACTTTTTATAGATAGACCCACTTTGTCTAAATCTAAACTTTTTATACATGAACCCTCTGTACCCGCTATCACATCAAGCATCCAAATTTGTGCTCCTTTAAATATTTTAAATATAAATACTTTAATAAAGTCGAAATGTTACACATGTAAAAATTGTGAATTATAATTTTATAAATTTGAATAAGATTATAACTAACATAATCTATTATAAATTAAAAATATTATACCTATAAAATTTCGCTCAATAAATCTAAGTTAATAAAAATCTACTTCGATTTTAGACGTTTAAAACATAACCAAGAGACCGCCCATACATGAAGCCAATGCAATAATTTAAAATCTATTAACCTATATAAAATTATCACATCATTAAATTAGTCTTTGTCTTTACCAGGGGTTTCTATTATAAGGGGAGTTAAGTGCATTTTTAAGTTATATATTTATTTTAAAATGTTTAATGAGTTGTAGTAGGTGGTTTTGGTTGGAATGATATTAAAAATTAGTTTAATAATTTTTTAGATAATAAAAAATATTATATTAAAAGTTAAATAATATGAGAGGATGATTTATTTAAATTTCAAAAATCAAAAATAATTTTCTAATGTAAAAAGAAATTATTGTTAAAATAAAAACAAATTCGTTTCATAATGAAATTGGTTTCCATCCATTTGTAAAACATTATAAATCATAAAAACTCTGTTACCAAGTATATTTAGAGTTGAAAATGAAAAACATTTTCTTTTATATTATTTAGCATATGTTGACATTAATTTTAAATTTCAAAATATTTGTCATGCTACTTTTTCTAACTTTTTAACTAAATAGAAGTATAATACCATCATTTTTATAAATGTTTCTTGAGTACTAAAATAAAATTTTAAGGAATTTGAATAATCTCAAACAATCTTAAAATTAGATAAATCATATTGTATCTTAATGGTGATTATAGATAAATCATATTGTATCTTAATGGATACTAATCACCATTATCATCATAATATACTTAAAAATAAAAAATTAAATTCTAAAATTTACTTTAAAATTATAATTAACAGTAGCACAACCTGTTAGCAAGTTGGCCCGTGTTCAAATCATAATATACTTAAAAATAAATTCTAAAATGCACTTTAAAATTATAATTAACAGTAGTGCAACTAGTTGAGAAAGGGTTTCGTTAGGAAAGCAACCTGTGTTCAAACCTCACCCAACCTCACCCAACCTCACCCAGTTGCTAAGCACCTGCTCTGGGAGGAGACATATGATTATATATATATATATATATATATATATTACAAATTCTCACAACTTGTCACTTGCCTTCCAATCAATCTTATGAACTACTTATGAATTAAACACTCAAATAAGTAGGAAGAAACTTGTCAATTGAGTGTATCCCAAGTGGTAGTGAGGGTTTAATGATAACACCTCCCTAGATTCAAGTTTCATTGTGACATAATGCTCCATTAGGACCCTCCTTTGAACTGATTATAAATATTGGAGGTTTATGTCTAGATTGACATATTAAAAGTAAAAAATGTCCTAATTTAATTATAGTTGAATATGATAGGTTATGATCAACCATGGTTGTTTATATTTGACCATGTAAACCATAGTTGGGTGTGTTGACTAGGGTTTGGTAATGTTGGCTAGGTGTGGATGGTCATGGTACCATGGTAATTGCGGTTGGACATGTTGAGCATGGTTGAGTGTGGGTTGAGTATGGTTGAGTGTGGTTTTACCATGGCAGCTATGGTGACTATGGTGGACCAACAATAGCTATAGTTGACTATTATTGACAATGATTGACTATAATTGATCATTGGAGTCTATGGTTGACTAAATTTAAGCATGGTTAATTATGGTTGACTATGGTGACCATACTTGACAATAAACTATGATTGTTGACCAAAGATGACCATGGTTGACTAAGGTTGACCATAATTGACTACCGTTGACTAAGGGTGACCATAGTTGACTATGATTGACCATGGTAATCATAATCAATTATGGTCAACCTTGGTTAATCACGGGCTACCACAGGTAATCATAGTCAACCATGATGATCAAGTTGACCAAAATTAACTCTAGTGACAATGGTTGATAAAACATTGATCATGATTGATTAAAATTAACCTTGATTCCCTAAAGTTGACCATAGTTTACCTTGTCAACCACTCTCAAGTCAAGTATGATAAACTGTGTTCAATCATATTAAACCATAATGACCATACTTGACCATGAATAATTATGATTGAAGATAATTTTTAAGTCCATTCCAACTTATCTACAATCACAAGTATTTATTCTTCAAAATTTTAAAATAAAATAGAAAATTAATTAATGTAATGTAAATATTTTAATTTGGTCAAAATAAAATAAAAATTACAAAAATAAAAATAACTTTCAAAATAAAATAGCTCAATTGGTCGAGTTTGAACTACTAAGTACCTTACTTTTTAGAAGAGTTTTCAACGAAAATCACATCATAATTAGTTTATCCCGCATCGTCAGGACAAGTTGAAACGAACCCCCGTCTACAAACAAATTATGATATGATGTGATTTCCGCTTTGTCAATTTGGAGGACACTGGGTCAAATCGAGTAGTCAGGATAAGAACGCCAAACAAATTATGATGTAAATTCTATTAATCACATAATACTAAGTACTTTCTCAATTTGAAGGTCACAAGGTCAAAGAAGTCAAATTAAGATTAAGGATTAAATTTGATCTCTTTCTGCACTTATTAAATCTAGATTTAAAATCAATCTAAATTCTAATATTTTAAAAATTTAAAAATCATAAAATAATTATTAAAATGGGCCATAAAATTCAATTTGACTATAGAGTTTTTTAGGTCATAGTAAAACTAATATTGGACCGGACCTCTTCACTGTACAGCGGAGCCTTATACACGTTAAAATACTAATGTAATATTTGACAGCACTTCTTTACGGTATATACTATTTAAATTCAGAGTATGCACATTAAATAGGAATTGTTTATAATGTTATGTTTTGGAATCCGTGGAAAAAATTAAGGTTAAATCTTGGTTTATATTATTTAAAATGGGTTTTTAATTGTATATTTGGATTCAGCGCTCTGAAAAACCCTTGGGATGCTCTGATTGTGCAGAAACTAGCTATTAAACTTGTGATTCTAATAAATTGCTGCCAGATTTTGAACGAAAAAACTTCCAAAAAATTACATTATAAATAACTGCCATTAAATATCATAATGGTAATAACAAGCTGGTTTCCTAATCGCTACAGGTTTTGGAAACCGGAGGAGCATTGTAGTCAGACCCCACACTTCCCTCGCCGCAATGGAAAGCGTGGAATGCATTCCTCGGTTCAATTCTGACAATTCCACCTTTTAGGCCGTACCAATATAAGTAATTTCGATTTCTGGCCTTCTGCTTCAATATTTAGGAAAATGTTCGCGCTGTGTCAAAATTTTTTGACGAGTTTAATAGTTTACCTCGAAATTTCCTCCAACAGCTTTAATTTCCCCAATTTGTACTAAATATTGACCATGTTTGGCTTTTGTCAGGGAAATCGTCGGTGACTCGGTCCAACTGAAAAATTTATCACAGTTTACACTTTTGATTTCTTCAAAATTTCTGCAAATTCGATAAGCACGCACTTTATTGCTAAAGTCGCTTGCATCTGGAATGTTTTTTGGATTCCTTCAGATTTTACTTAAATCTTAATCTTTTACTTTTTAAAAGATTTTTCGGTTTTATTAATTCAAAATTTTAGAGAGCGAAAACTATATACAAAAATTATAAATTTATGTATTTTGAAACTAATTAGTGTGGTATACTTTCAAAATAAAATGAAGATTTAGATCATAGTTTTTTGTTTTTTGTTTTTTGTTTTTTGTTTTTGTTTTTGTTTTTGTTTTTGTTTTTTGTTTTTTGTTTTTTGTTTTTTTTTTTTTTTTTTTTTTTTTGTTAATTTATGCTACTTCTAATATTATACAAAAAAGGAGTACAAAAAGTTTACATCTGCCATGCTGAGATGGTTACAGATGAACATTAGTACAGACCATGACTGAAAAAGAACCTGAGAGACTGAAGGACTATGAGACTGTCCATGAACACAAACCGGAACCCATGGAAAACTAGACACATGCCGAAAACTCCCAATCCCTGCCGAGGCGAGGGGAAACTTACAGACATTGAAGTACCAACAGACGTAACTACATACATACTTCGACGTGAATCGACCCAAAAAGAACAGGATTGACTCATAACAAACATTGCGCACTATGACCACCGTGCCGACATCCTGAAACTGTAAGAGTGGTCTCCAGAACAGCCAAGCAACATGCTTAAGCATCCACAGAGGTGGATGGTTGCTCCTCCACCACTTGACAACCATACTGATCGAACACACTCGAATCTGTATATGGGGCATCGTTCTTTGTTGGCTCGCTTGTTCCCGCCACCACACCCGAGGCTTCCGCAGGCTGCAGTCTTGGACACTGAACAGGCGAGGGTGGCCGTGGCTCCGCAGGGACCTCTGGAGAGGCTGTGTGTTCACATTTTTCAATCCGAACTGATACATAGTAAATGGCATTGTCCAAGGCGCATGGGAACCGGAAGCAGGTGGAGGGGTGAGAACCAAGCAAGCACACAGCTGCTCGTCCCCGCCCTCTTCCTCTGCCGCGTCCCCGCTTAGCTCCATGGGAACTGATTTCTTCAGAGGGGGAGTCAAATGAGGCTGAGGATCGCGACGAGGAAGCTCTTCCTCCTGTGGCTCCCCTGGAACCACCCCGTCGACTGATGAGGCGTTGCCGTTCACGCGGCATCCTGAAGCAAAACTGCACACAATGCTACCCAGAAAACTAGTTTTCCCCTCGCCACAAAGCGTCGTGGACCAGTTGTCCTTGTCCAGGGGCGGATTAATGCGCAGAAGCTTACAAGGAAGAAAATAAACCTTTGAAATAACGCAAGTGAGTGGGACAAGACTTACCACCCTGAACTGAAGCAGAGGATCTCCCAGAGCACCGAAGGGTGAATTGCACACAGAGACCAGAACAAACCGAAGCGGGCAGACGAGAAAGCCCGGGCGCCCCAAGGTAAAGACCAAGGCCTTCTGTACAAAGGGCCGAGGTCTGAATCTTGGCAATCGCAACCACGGCTCAATCGTCGCCTTGGTCGCCCAGGAGCAAATCATCCATGACCAGAGAAAACAAAGCACAGACCACAGAGACTTAACATCCCAAGAAACAACATTCCAGACGCTTAACATCCCAACGCACTCCAACTGCACACAGTGCACATGCGGGCCGAGGTAAATCACTGATATAGAGCTGTAAACAACTGATCGCCCACGCGAATTAAAGGCCGCATTGATCATGGCCAGACAGAGGAAGCAGGTTCGAGGATCGCCTGGCCATCTGGCGGATTTGGGCGGCCACTTGCCCAGTAATGAGGCCGCCCCCGCATTAAATTGCCAATTAATCACCCGCAGCCGGGGTAGATCATAGTGTTAAATTAAATAGATAAAGAGAGATTTCTAGCCATTAAAATATTATAACAATTAGTTTTGA
>APFE031480622.1:13972-103814 GCA_000404065.3 Pinus taeda | reverse complement strand
TTTGAATTAACTAATCATATAAGACTTTTTATATCCGTTTTTTTAACGTTTACTTAATAAGAATGCATTTATTTAATTATACAATTTTTAGCTCTTTTAAATAATTTTATCTAAAATCTAATCAAAAATTAAAAAATCATTATTTTAACTATTTATTTTTCACTATGTAACGCTAATTAATAAATGCAACTAGTGTTTAGATTATCCCTAGATAATCCCACATAATTCTACACCTGACATTTAAAAAGGCTTAGCCAACTTAAAGACCATTTTTTTTTAAATAACAAAACGTAATTATATCACAACACACAACAAAAATCGCATATCCGGAAAAATGGGTCCAAAAGAAGTTACCTTGTAACACTACGCCCATAAGAATCCGAGGCCGCGGTGTACTTTCATATTTATTGGAATGGTCTCTGTCTATTTCTCTTTCAATCATCATAAAAGTTGGTTAATGAAAGGCGTCTACCAAACGTCAAATTTGCCTTAAATCGCCCATTTTTTTTTTCTCAAATCTGAGAGTGGTATTGAATCCTGTGTTCATTAGTGAAATTGGATTAAAACTGCCAAAATTTCCCTTGTTTTCCAGAGAACTAGGCGCTTAAGAAATGGACCCCAAAAGGACAATGATTCCCATCTACGGAGAGACACGGAAAGCTTGCCTGGTGCTTGGTTTCAGATGCTGGTATTTTCGATGAAACTCATTGTTGTCCGCCATGTACTTACCCTGGAAATAGACCCGATATTTAACCATTATCGACTCTTCAAATTCATCTGATTGTAGTGAAACGAGATCAATATATTGTGCGTGTTTGCTGATAAATGTGACTGACTGGCCAACACATTTTCAGTTTGGGCATTGGCTTTTAACAGTTTGCATCCAGTTTTTTCGCATCTCAGCCTTCTGAATAATTCTTCACACGATTTCAAGAGCCGTGTTATGCATCAGGTATGATGATCTCTCAGCCTCGTTGAGTATTGACAGTCTTGAATTATGATGGAAGATTGTGGTTTATTTCAAAATTTATATGAAATTTTTAAGTAGGACGAAAAAGGGCTTTGATTTTATTATGGCCTATTTGTCTATGGTAGCCCTTGCCCTGTTCGTTAAGATGTTGTACTGCCAAAATTTATGAACTTAAAATTGCCGTCCTCGCTTAATTTCTTAGGCGATGGGCATGGTAGCGTAAAAGCTCACTATACCATTCTTATGAGCAACTGGATTTTACACCAAAATTATGCATCTTTTAAGCTTAGTGTCTGTGAGGATGCGAGTGACGGTGATGGGAAGTTCTGTTCCTCTCTCAATTCCCTCTGGGCACTGAACAAGTTGCAGCTCCGAAAATTATGAATAGTAGATAGTTGCTCGTATATCCTGTGTCATTGTGGATTCCTCTTACATGTGATGAATAGATGGATCGATGCTTCATACTCTACAGTTAAAGATTGAGTTCTTTGAAGAGTTTAAAACATGCATAAGTTATGAACGGCAGTGGCTACTTTTGATGCTTGAATCCATGTAATTAACAACGTGTATAGAGTTGCCTGCTTAAATTATGTTAGCTATTAATTTTGTTTATTTATTCTTTGATCAAGCTTTTCTTTATTTAATTCACCTTTTTTTAAAGATTTTTTTGTTCAGAAATTTGGAAACCATAGTGGTATGGAAATCCTAAAATGATGAGCGGGAGGCAAAGTGCCTTCCTAGTGTGATAGAATATATATATAATATGTACTTAGATGCTTGGACTCTATGCTGTGAAGATGGATGCGTACACATGACCCTTTGGCTGAACCAAGTGTTAGAGTGTTACCTGTGTAGCTCTGTCATCTTTCAGCAGCACAGTAGTTTTGGTGTGTGTGCAAGTGGGTTGAAGGTGAAGTCAAGAGCAGCATCAGCATGATGCAGTGGTCATGGGAGAGTTTACCTGTTGTTATGAAGGTATTTCTCCCTCAACAATTCTTCAGTTCAGCAGATCTGTACACCCTGAACCTTCAACATATCCGTACAGTCACTAGATCCATGCAGTAGATTGCAGTTTGTGTGTGAGGGTGCAGTAACATTAAATGAGGCGCATCAGTGATAGGTATTTTATGGCTGTTGTATGCATGCATGCTTGTCTAACGCTAAAAGCGTTTTCCAGACTGGAGAGAGCCATAAGTAGGATGCATTTCTAGATTGACTTGTGGATACTGGCTTTTCATAAATTAGAAGTGCTTTTATCAGTTCTGTTTTAGGCACAGATTTATCTTTAAGAAGAGCGCATGGTCGAGATCCGTCCCAGATTTAGAGTAGGGTGCACTTTCCTAGGTAGGAGGCCCTCGATTCCAGACAGAGTATCTCAGACGGGTTATTTGCTTTATCATAGGCAGATTTATTGTTAGGGTTACTTTAAGTTAGGCATTGTGCATGGGATGTCATTAATTTGCAAACCCCAGCCTATTTGCTTCTATAACAAAAGGGCAGGGTGTTGGTGGTTAATCATTCAGTGAGCGCATTTAGAAGTTTAGTTGCACTGTATTTATTTTTTTGTTTAATAAATAAAACAACAATGCACAGTACCTCAGTTCAACAGATCCATATATCCTGCACCTTCAACATATCCATACAATGTTTGTGTCCATAAACAGATTGCAGTTTGTGTGAAGGTGCAGCGACATTTAAAGAGGCAGATCAGTTAATAGGCATCTTATGGTCGTTGTATTTATTCATGCTTGTTTTAAATTAATAGTGTTTTCCAGATTTAGAAAGAAACTTAGATGGTAGCTTTTATAAAATTAGAAGTGCTTTTATCAGTTCTATTTTAGGCACAGATCTATCTTTCTAGGAAAAGCTCATAGTACAGACAGGTTCCAGATTTAGAGCACAGTGCACTTTCCTAGGTAGAAGGTGTGTTACTATAGGCAGCCTCTCTCATGCGAGTTAGGCACTTTATCCTAAGCAGCTTTAGTGTTGGGGTTATGTACTCTAAGTTAGTCTTTGTGGATGTCTTTATTTTTGTAAACACTACCCATTCGTCTTCCACGAAGAAAGAAAGGGTAGAGATGGTTAATCATTTAGTGAGTGAGTGTGTTTAGGAGTTGAGCTAATAGCATTGTATTTCCTATTTTTAAATTAATAAAAATAATGATGAGGTATCGAGAGTTTAGATCTGTGTGTACTTGCTATTCATACTTCTTCCAGAGGCATGTGTTTGTAGTTTAATGTACTCAGAATCTGCAGTTTTGATGGAAATCTAGTAGATCTGTTTCCTAGCTGTTAGGTTGATTTTTCTGTCTTGAACTAATTGCATTGTATTTCTTATTTTTAATTAATAAAAAAGTGATGCGGTATTGTAAGTTCAGACTTGTATACTGGCTGTTCATACTTGTTCTAGAGTGATGTGTTAGCTGTTAGGTTGATTTTTCTGTCTTGAACTAATTGCATTGTATTTCTTATTTTTTAATTAATAAAAAAGTGATGCGGTATTGTGAGCTCAGACTTGTATACTGGCTGTTCATACTTGTTCTAGAGTGATGTGTTTATAGTTCAATGTACTCAGAATCTGCAGTTTTGATTGAAGTTTAGTATTTCTGTTTCCTAGATTTTCGTGAGCAGAATCCGGAGACCATTATCTGAAACTATAATGCTAAGATGTGTATCCTTGTGGAGAAAATCTTCAGTTGCCATCAGAGGTTGGCCATTGATATTCACATGATTTGTTTGCATCCTCATGTATGTATATTACATACTCTTGGTTATATGCATGACAATCCATATGCATGTTTGGACATCATAATTACTACGGTCCATGGGTGCACATATTGGTGTGGTTGCAACATTCAAGAGAAAGAAAGGAGAAAAGTTTACACAGATTTCAATCGATTCAGCAATGATAATTTTTGGTTGTTTTTTTAAATTACCTTTGGGTTTGTTATAGTTCCCTGTAAGAGTTGGGGGCAAGCTTCCAGACCACACTATTAAGTCGGCCAGATATAAGATAGATTATTAAATATTTTTAGCTTTTTTGCTTTTATGTCACAAGGTTCGCCAATTTCAACATTAAGGTTCAAAATTTGGCAAACCTAAAAAAAAATTGAGGCTCTGCGAACCTCATCGAACCTCATAATCATTGACCAAGTCTATAGCTCAAAACTCATAACCTTTTGTGACAACTCAGATTTGTAATCTATCCTTAAAGTTTCCAAGTCTGTAATAAGATGTTGATTTCTTATTATTTTATTCTATGTTTCATTTTAAAATTAATATATATAGATATAGAAAATGTATACATCACCTTATCAAAAAGTTTGAACTCAAATCCAACCTAAACATCACCGAACCCAGAACGTGTGACTTAGGTTTGTTTTAAGCATAACAATGACTTCTATACAATATGGGATTGTGTTCAAACCTAGTGGGCATGTTCAATATCCAATAAAATAAAAATCGTTGACTCAAAGTGTCTGGCTTGTGGAGATGAAGTGGAAGTTGGCTGAATTTATGAAATAATAATTTGTATTGCTGCATTTCATGACAAGGTTGGGTCGTTTGGATGGCTTGGCCTTGTAAAAAACCTTCATGTTGTCCATTCCTTTGAAGCAAAGCACATGATGTTTTCGCAAAAAGAAAAAAAGGTTTCCTAATCATCTCTAGTGATATACTTTATTATATAAAAATAAATTGAAATACGTCCATTCAACAAATGCATTATAAGAACATAAAATCTGAACGGGATGTGGCTTCTATTAACAGCAGATGTACAGTTGCAAGTAGGTATTTTAGTTGACCAGTCGAGGTGCTAGACTGTAGTGCTTATTAAATTGCCATTTTCCGGATTCCATTTGTAAATTTACTGTCTTCTAATAGAATTAAGTTTTTTTTAAATGCCTTCAGGCTTTAGAGAGCCTTCAACTCTATTTGTTCTGTCAAGTAGGTACAACAATAAAGAAAATAGAAAAGTCATTCTGTTGTGCAAAAGTCTAACGTTGAACAGTGGATATGAGAGAGAGATTTGGATGTTTTGATAAAGTTTTTGAGCCAGGCAACCAATATTCACTGTGCTATTGACTTATTAATGCGCGGGGTTGTATATGCCCACCGTTGGATTTAAGCAAGTACATTATCCAGCGGTGGGCATATACAACTGTTGCGCATTAATGGGTCAATAGCACTGTAAATATTGGTTGCCCTTGAGCCAAGCCTCCACTGTTTGCCATGGGTTTTTGGGAGTCAATTGGAGACTATCTTTCCTTACGGGTCAAAAGCTAGATGTGTGATGTGAAACAAAGACAAAAATATGTAGCTTAGTACTATTCTATGGCATGATTATAGGTTTTATCTACTAGAAAGTCCTCCTCTATAATTTTCCTAGGAAGTAGATAAAACTATATAAAGAAGAAGTAGAAGCTATGTAATGAGATGCCTTATGAAGTTTATTGTAATTGGAGCTCTGCTCAATTGGAGGTTTCTCCCTTGAAGAGGCAAGTGAGCATTGTTTTCATCAATAAAGGTATAACATTGAGTGGTATTTCGGTTCTTTATTTGGCTATTGAGATTGCAATTTGTCATCTCTATAGTAAATTTGGGTAAAGTTTATTATTTCTAATCTGCGTCTTTAAATTTACTAATAGAGAAGACCACTAGTGGTATCAAAACACTTTTTAAAATGCATATTTTAGAGCATTTATTTTACACTAGAGATGTGTTTCAACATTTATAAGTAACACGATGATTTGTCATTTAGTGGGTAGGAGATGCATAAATGTAGGAAATTTGAGAGGTTTCCCCTAGTTGGACACCCACGTTACCCTATTGGTACCCCCGCAGATAGTACCACATCAAACAACACTTTTATATGGTATTTCGCTTCCACATACCCTAGGGTATGTTGGAAGTCCCTTGGGTCACTTGAAACTAGCTTTAGAAAAATCGATTGATTGTCTTGCCACTATAGTGACACTAAGAATGACACTCTAGAAGGTTACTCTCTAGAACCTTGATAATTGGGTAGTAGTAGTATGATTGAGGGGATGGTCGAGCCTTCTTAGTTAGTGCCTTGAGTCGGGTTGAGTACTACTAATGGACCCTACACGTATATCAAAGAGATATAACCCTTGGCACCCCCTTGCTCTTAGGACCTTTGAAGCCCTACTCCTTGTTGTTAGTCCACAAAATTACTATATACAAGATTGTACTGAGAAATTGTGCATTTGGTCATTGGAAACCTTGCTTCCTTCTACTAGTCGACACAATTACCCACAAAAATTGCAATATTGAAAATTTGAGCATTTTGTCAACACAATATTATTGAAGAGTATATAATAAGTAGTAATAATAACTACACCCTTATTTCAAATCTATCTCAATATAATCATTGTGTCAAGTTGATCGCCATGGTACCTCTCTCTAGTAAGCCTTTCTGGTGGATTTGCTAGCCCCACTACTAGGCAACTATCTCAATAGCCCCAAAATGTAGTGTTGATCACTTGGGTACTGCTATTTAGCAACCTTTCTCTTGTGGAACCGTATCTCTATGGCTATTTGAGGCAATGAGCTAGCCACCAAAGTCTCCTCTTTGGAAACGTAGTGTAATGAGTTACAACACAAAATTGAATCAACCAGTCCTTTGCTTAGTAAAACGTTAATTTTATCAATGAAAAGCTCACCAAATTGGACTCAATTCCAAATCAACTATCCCAACTCATGGTGATGCACAAGGGTTATTAGCGTCATGACTAATTGTCACAACAATGAGCTAAATCATCCAATCCCATTGGGCTTCACTCTAACCCATTTGTTTGTGAACCTATGACTCAAATACGACATAGACCCCCTAAAATTATCTAAAAAAAATGATGGTTGTAACCCCACAAACTGGGTCATTCAAATGGAGCACTATTTTCCCTATACGAAAACGTCGATGAATTAATGAAACTTTGTGTGGGTGCCTTATATGTAGATCGTGAAGTCTGGCAATGGTGGTAATGGTATAAGAACTCCCACCATGGTTATATTGCTTGGAAACAATTTGTCTTCGATCTTTATGGATGCTTTGAAACAAACATTGATTATTTGGGTTGACTATTGAAGTTTAAACAATCTGGTACAATTTAAGATCTCATCTCAACGTTCGACCAACTCTCCATTTGCACCAAAGGCATGCCAGGTACCTTCTTTTAGGAATGCTTTATCAATGGTTTGAAGGAATATATACATGCCCAAGTCTTAATGGCTTGTCCTACCTCTTGGTTTGAAGCTTCTCAAAGAGCCAAGGAAGTCCAAAAGATGGTGAATGCCCAAATAAAAAATACATCATTTATTCCCCACTCCTATCCTGCTATTTCTCCCCCTACCAATCCCTCTCCATATGCTCCACCACTCAACATACTCAAGTTAACCCATGCTAAAATGATGGAGTGCCAATTTAAAGGTCTTTGTTTCAATTGTGATGAGAAATATTTTCCTAAACATAAATGTTAGGAGCAAAAACTCTTTGTGGCAATTTTATAGGACATTTCAAATGACGAAGTTGAAGTTGTGCCTTAGAAGTCTCTACCTACACATGTTCACAACAACCCTCCCTATGCTTCAAAGGATGTGGAACCGTAGATCTCCTTACATCCCCTGAGTGGTATTTTGGCTCTCCACCTTCAAGTTGATTGACTACATCAAACATCACAAAGTCATGATCTTAATTGATAGTAGCATTCCCTATAACTTAATTCACTGATGTGTAGCCTAAGAAACACACTGTTATATTGATGTTGTGAATAACTTCCAAATCATGATTTCTAATAATGGTTCTATGAAATGTGAAAATGTTGGTTTCAATTTGGTGATTATTCTTTGAAAACCCACATGTTTTAGGTTGAAATGGTTGTCTGTGAAATTGTTTTGGGTGTTGAATGGTTACAAACGTTAGGTCTCATCACCATGGATTTCCATTAATTGTACACAAGTTTCCAACAAGCATGGCATCACTACACTTTCAAAGGAATCACAACCAATTTGCTAGTGATCATCAATTCAAATCACATGAAAAAAATTCTTTAAAAATGGCATTTAGGTGTTGTGGTCCAATTCCATGCCATTCAAGCCTTTAAGACACCTTCTTAACCCATCCATCTTGACATGTAGTTAGCCTTGGCCAAACACCAATTTGTCTTCGAAACACCCCAAGGACAAACTCTCTCTCAAGGTGAGCGTGATTATACCGTTTTGCTCATACCAGGTATCCTCCCACCAATTGTACACTCTTATCACCATCCATTTCCCCAAAAAAATGAAATTAAAAAGATGGTTAAGGAGTTTCTATCCATTGGTGTCATCCACCCTAGTACCAATCCTTATTTGTCACTAGTTGTTATGGTCCTAAAAAAAGAATGTACTTGGTGTGTGTGTCCTAACTTTTGAGCTCTCAAAAAAATCACAATGAAGGATAAGTTCCCCATTCCTATTATCAAGGACCTCTTGGATGAGCTCAAAGTTGGTTTGCTTTTTAGTAAACTTGATCTTTTGTGTAAGCTGTCACCAAATTCATATGAAGGAGGTAAACATTCCCAAAACTACATTTTGCAATCATGAAGGCCATTAAGAGTTCTTGGTGATGCCCTTTGGCCTTCACAAAGCACCTTCCATCTTCTCGAATCTCATGAACAACATCTTTCAACTCTTTCTCTGTCATTTTGTCCTCACCTTTTTTATGACTTCTTGACCTATAGTAAAACTTGGCATGCTCATGCCACCCATGTGGATTAGGTCTTGTCATTGCTTATTAATCATCAACTCTTTTCAAAGAGGTCCAAATGTGCCTTTGGTGTCTCCATTGTGGAATATTTGGGCCATATTGTTAGTCATGTTGGTGTACGTGTGGACTGGAAGAAAACTGAAGCAATGGAGGATTGGACATGTCCCAAAACTCTTAAAAGTTTAAGATGTTTTCTTGGTCTCACTGGTTATTGCATAAAGTTTATCAAGAACTATTGTAAAATTGCAACTCCCCTCATTGTGTCACTTAAAAAAATGCTTTTAGTTGGAGTGCAGTCACAAATCGCAAATCAAGCCTTCCAAGATTTGAAGAATGCTATGTATACCACCCTAGTACTTGCTCTACTAGAATTTGATAAGACCTTTGTTTTGGAATGTGACACTTGTGCTAAAGGCATCAGAGTAGTACTCATGCAAGAGGAAAGTCCATTGGCCTTTACCAACAAACAGCCATGTGAGAGGCACTTTGGAAAATCCAGTTACAAAAATAATTGATGGCCATATTGCATATTGTGGATATATGGTGCTAATCCCTACTTGGGCAGTGTTTACAAATTAAAACGTACCATTGCATCCCAAAATACTCCATGGAGAAAAGGATTTCATCCCTTAAACAACATAAATAGCTCACCAAAATATTGGGATATAAGTATGAGATGATTTATAAGAAGTGCAAGGAGCTTGCGGTTGTAGATGCTCTCCATCGAAAAAATGAAGCGAAAGGGTCCCTCTCTTCACTCTCCATAGTAGTATACTAGTGGAATGATGTCTACAAAGAATGGTTCACAAATCCCTAGATTGTTTGCCTAATTTAACAACTTTAAACGACCCCCCATGCATGTTATGGATACACTTGGCACAATGAAGAGCTTCACTATTTAGGGCATCTCTATTTGAACAAGTGGGATGCTTTTAAATCAATAGCGTTCTGAACTCCATGCTTCTCTAATAGCAAGTCATTTTGGCTTTCATAAAATATATAAATGATCAAATGCTCCATTTTTTTTGGATAGGCACGTAGAAGGACATCCACAATTTTGTTGTAGACTGCGACCTCTACCAATGCCACAAGGATGAAATAGTCCAAACTCTGTGAACTATAACCTCTGCCCATTCTTCCATCTGTATGGATTGATACCTATGGACTTCACTGTGGTGTTATATGAATCTGGCAATAAAGTTATCATGGTTGTGGTTGATAACCTTTCTAAATATGCTCATTTTTGTGTTCTACAACATGCTTTTAAAGCTTCCACAATTGCTCAAGTCTTCATGGATATTAGTTTCGGTTGGTAAGAAGGCACGAGGAAATAACTCGCAAGTGAGGAACAATGGCCTATCAATTCCCTGTTAGCTAGAGGGTGGAGATGGCTTTCTCTAGAATCCCTTGATGGCTAGGGTGGAGGATCGCTCCTTGAAGCCCTGAAAGGTGGATTTCTGAAGGTTTTTTCCTATTGTGGTTATTTCTACAGTGGGTTTTGGATAATTAAGCTCAGTGAAACCACTATGTTGTAGTTTGAAGGGTGGAGATATATATCTTTGGACTCCCTTGACATTTTGGGGTGGAGAAGAAATCTCTAGATTTCCTAGAATTTACTAGTTGTTGAACAACTGAAGGGTGAAGGCAATAGGCCTCTGGACTCCTTGTGCTTTTGTTAATTGCTAAATAGTTGATGGGTGGAGGTGGGAGAACCTTTGGAGTCCTTGTTTCATTTAACAGTTGGAGTAAATCCCTTGAGCAAGAACCACCTAGCCTTTAGAATCTAGCTCGGGGGTGACCACTGCAAGTGAGGACTATTTGTAGCTTGTCTATGGTTGGATGGAGAGTTGTTGTCCCAGACTCAGTTGCCCAATTTTAATTCAAGATAAGTTTCTTTATATGTAATACGTGACATGAAATTTATGTTTATACTATTAAGTTGATTTTGTATTGTTTGCATGGAAGGTGCATGATTTTCCCATGTTAAAGGAATGAGGTTCTGATAAATGTTTCCTTGTGGTTGTGGTTCTACACTAATGTTCTTCAAACAGGGAAATGTTATACCAATTGTACCAATGAATTATTAGTGTTGTGAGGATGATATAGGTTTCCCTGTATAGGCCCATTGTGGTTTTGAGCCATCATTGTTTCAACTCATTGGTCAAACTAAAGGTTAGATTAGACTAACACAAAGTATTTTACCTGTGCCCAATATTTCCCAAACCAACAACATAGTTGTAACCAAAGTATTTTAGTCATGTATGTA
The DNA here is from genome assembly GCA_000404065.3 of Pinus taeda. NCBI lineage: Eukaryota > Viridiplantae > Streptophyta > Pinopsida > Pinales > Pinaceae > Pinus > Pinus taeda. The sequence continues at coordinate 92,816 of APFE031480622.1, read as the reverse complement.
CAAGATGGTTGCAATTGTGTTGTTAGTGTGGGTAAACATTGGGCGCAAGTATAATACTTTGTGTTAGTCTAATCTAACCTTTGGCTTGACCAATGAACTGAAACAATGATGGCTCAAAATCACAATGGGCATGTATAGGGAAACATGTATCATCCTCACAACACTAGTAAATTCATTGGTACAATTGGTATAATGAGGTGCATACACCTCATTGAAATGAATGTAAGCATGCATGGAAGTTTTCATACTAGTAGTTGTATGATATATAAACATTGTTAAATTATGTGTTGAGGTTTTGGGCTTAATGTCTGCAAATCATAGCCATGACTATGTATAGTGAGTCTGATACGTTAATAGTATAAGGGCCAAACACTACAATTGAAATGGCCCTGTAGCATTAAATTAGTCATTGGCTTGCGCCGAGTAGTTTAGGCTTGTGCACAAGTGTATTATTAAATATGCGTGTATATATATACATATCAATGTTATGGAACATTAGGGTTTAGGGGCAGGCATGGTCCAGGAGTAACCAACATTAAGCCCAAAGTCGAGACTTGTATGCACTGTATTGAAGGCCTTAGCCCTAAGGGCTAGGTTGTGACCCATATAACCACATATCATGGCCAAGGGCAGAACCTAGGCTTGATCGGATGGTGGATATTGGATGGAGTAATCGACGGGTGTGGCAAATAGCGCAACACCCCACTCTCCTATGACGTTAGTAGGGGGGGAGTCCCATTTCGATCATGACAGTTGAATGCGGTGTGGGAGATCGACGACTAGGAGATTGATGGGGCCTCCCCCCTGTGATGTTAACGAAGGGAGGGTGCGCCCATGCAAACCGTCAGATGCCCTGATTGACTATGAGTCATCGGATTGTGACCCTAGAACTGTGAAGGTGGAACCAGGATAGCAGACCCCTCTGGTGACGTTAGTGAGGGGAGGGGGAGTGTGCTATTGAACACTAGTTGTATGATACATCAAATGAGTGGGAGCCATTGGATTGCTACCCTATAACCGTGAGGTGGAACTAGGATAACAGACCCCCTAGTGATGTCAGCAAGTAGAGGGGGGTGTGCTATTGAACGATGGCCATCGATTGCATGGTTTAATGTGCGTTGTTGATGGCGGAGGGTCGTGTGTGTGTGTGTAATGCTTTACATGGGGCACCACTTATTATATATTTATAATTATACGGATGGTACACCCATAGGTAATGGTGCGGAATAAAACAAGGAGTAATGTATTGGGACATGCCATGTGGGTACCAAGCGGGTGCCATGTGGTAGGATAAATGAAGTGGTACTTTTGAATTATTAAGACTTTAGAGGTCCATAATTTACAACTGTGGAGTTCAAATTGGACAAAATTTACATTGCTAGAAAAGTCTCAATGACACAAATATGATGATGACATCCAAAATGAGTTTTGAGGAATTTCGAAGAGAAAAAAAGAGATATTTTTTCACCCCATTTCTCTAATTATACTAGAAAAATTAGTTTAGCATAGTAAACACATCTCCAAAATTAAGAAGTGTGTTCACCTAACCTAACGAACTAAAATGATAATATAATACAATTGATAATGGTACAACTTTAATAACTCCCTTTGAAAAAATCTATAAACAAAACCCTCATCAATACTATCCTACTTATTAGAGCAGTAGTCTATAACGCGACTTTTTGAAAGCCTTTCCGGCGGATTTTTCTGGTCAAAATCCGGCAGCAATTCATTGGAATCCCAAGTTTGATAGCTAGTTTCTGCACAATCGATGGCTCCCAGGGGTTTTTCAGGGCGCTGAATCCAAATATGCAGTTAAAAAACCATTTTAACTGCTAACAATCAAGATTTAACCTCATTTCTTCCGCCAGATTCCGTCACCGGAATCTCCAAAAAGTCGCATTATAGACAACTCCCTTATTAGAACCATTCATATAATTTTATTTTTAATTCAAAAACAAAAATTCTTATTATCATATTCTAAAATAAAGATATCTATTCCAATAATTATCCCAACAAATAAATGTCAAAAAGACTAGACACACGTCTCTGTCGGCTGTCAATGCTTCAGAAATAAAAATAAAAATATGTGGATTATAAATAAACACATCCATTCGCACAATAACACACGCCTCTTTCAGAGGTTGTTCAGACTGTCAGCTGTCAACGATTCAGAATTAAAAATAAAAATAAAATATGTGGATTTTTAATATTCACAGAAGTCCTGATAAGGTAAAGGATCGATGGGAATTTTCTTAACATTTTCTGTAAAATTGAATTTGGCGATTTTTTTTGACATTTTATATAACATTAAATAAAGTAAAAAAGGTGGTCCGTTAAATTACTTTTCAATTAACATATGTTTTGGCCACTTTTAAGGATCGATAGGAATTTTCTTAACATTTTCTATTAAATTAAATTTGGCGATTTTTTTTTGACATTTTTTCTGTTTAATTTAAAATAATATATAATTTTGAATAATATTGTGTGATTTTTTATTTTTTTCATTAAATTTATATATATTTATTATTATCAAATTTAACTAAAATTGTGATTTTTAATTATTTTTCATTAAATTATATAATTTATTAATATATATATTATATATATAATATATATATATTATTATTATCAATTTTAAATAAAATTAACTTTTAAATTATAATCGTTTAGAATTTAAACATTCTATTTTTATTTTTTTTTCTATGTAAAAAAATATTTAGAACATTTAGTGATTTAGAGAATAATTTTGGCAAAATCACATAGAAAACCATTTGTCGATGCGTTTCGAACCAACCAGTGTGGTTCATCGTCAAGACAAGTTGAAGAAACAGATCAGCCTAGCATGTTAAATAGTCTGAGCAGAGATTCCAACGGCTAATGGTTCATCGTCAGGACAAGTTGAAGAAACAGATCAGCCTAGCATGTTAAATAGTCTGAGCAGAGATGAGATTCCAACGGCTAATTTAACGACTAATTTTGACTAAAAGACCCAGGTCAAAATTAATTTAATCTTGCTAATATTATAATAATATTATTAATAATTTATAATTCATTTTATGGAAATAAGTTAAATCAGGGAAAAACTAAAATAAATTCATGATTAGTTAATTTTTTTAATAATTCATTATATATAATTTATTTTAATATTATTATTATTATTTTATAATTTATTTCATGAAAATTAAGTTAAATTAGGTAAAAAGTATATAAAATAAATTCTAATTTATTAATTATATATAAATATTATTAATATAAATAAATTAATAGTAACAATAATAATATATTTAAATCATTTATATATTTACTTAAATTAATATATATAATTAAATTATTAATGGAAAAAGTAAAAATTGGGTGAACAAAAAAATATATAATAAACTAAATTATGATTAGTTTTAAAATTATGTTAAGAGAATAATTATATTAATGTGAATATTAATATCTTAAAAAGTCTAATTTTACCTTAATATATATACAATTAAACGGAAAATATTCCTCTAACTACCTATTTAACCAAATTCTTATTTTTACTATTATAAATCATATAAATATAATATTATTTATTTCTACTATTAATATGAATATTATTATTAATGTATTTTGTTTACCATTACCCTCATATAATCATGTTATTATTAATAATTATTTATTTGAATAAATTTTTTATAATGGTGATTCTCATTATTATTTATTTAATTCATATACTTTAATCTCATTAAATCCTATCCATATATATTTTTCTTAATACGTCAAAATCTTAATCATATTAGAGTAAACCCATTTGATAGGAGGAGATTTACTATAAGAATGAAAAGGAATATGAACTACACTAGTTGGTTTGAAATGCGTTGACAAATGATTTTCTATGTGATTTTGCCGAAATCTAAACTCTTTAACATTTAGTGATTATTAATGATTTTGGACCAAAATAATTATACAATATAAACATATTTAATAATATTTCCTACCCAATCAAAAGCAATCAAAAGGATAAAAATGAAATGAATAAAAAAAAACAATTTAAACAACCAAACACAACATTATAATGTCATGCAAATTTAAATTTGTGTCACAAAACTCAGTGAAAAAAATAGTCCGCCTTACCAGGTTACACATAAACTTAACCCCAACATAAAAATTGATAAGAATAAATACACGTCTCGATCTGAACTAATCCGAAAATGAATATGGAGGAGATTAAAGACGCGATTACCTCGTAGCAGATCAGATTGAAAGCTCTTTCTTCAATAAGGGAAGAGAGGATCGATGTAAACCTTTCCTAACATTTTCCATAACATCAAATTTGGCGATGGGATCTTTTTATATTTAATTAAATGTTTAGATTACGTCGTACGGAAAAGTAGTATTGGACAGAACTTCTTTGTTGTACAACAGAATTTCCATACACGTTTCCAAACCGCTATAGCCTACAGGGTTTCGAAACCGGAGGACTCTGTCAGAGCAGAGGATGCATGGTATACGATCCCCACACTCCCGTTCGCCTTAATGTAAAGCGTGGAATGCATTCTTCGGTTAAATCCTGACATCTCCACTGTTTAGCCGTATCAATACAGCTAATTCTGGTCTCCCGCTTTAATATTTAGGAAAATTTCTCGCTATGCTAATTTTGACCTAATCCAATAACGTATCTTGAAATTTCTTCTCAACGGCTTTAATTTCCCCAATTCGGACTAAATATTGACAATATTTGGTTTCTATGTCATTGCGTTTGCATAACTTTTCTTAATATTTAGGGAATTATTCGTACGGAAAAAGTTTAGGGGAATTCAGTTGGTTCAGCTAAAAAAATCATTCAAGTTTACACTCTCGATTTCCTCGAAATTTCTCAAAATTCGATATAAGCGAATCTTCGAAGCACACACTTTATTGGAATATTAGTTGCGTCTAAATATTTTGACGTCACGAGTCTAAACGTTCTTTTATCAACTTTTTTCTGTAATCACATGGAAATACAGCGATGAAATTATGGGCGAAATCGCTAGTTTATATTTAAATTATTTTATAGTTAAATTACTTTTTAATGCATTATAAGAGTTTAAACGTGTTTTTATACCTTTTTTCTGGTAATTAACGTGTTTTTATACTTTTTTCTGGTAATTATATAGGAATACAGTGATTGAATTGTTAATGAAGTTGTTACTCTACATTTTAAATTACTGTTTAATATATAAATTTTATACTATTTAAAATATAAATTGATGAATCAATGCCCTCATATCTTTCTGAATACTTGAATTATACAATCTCAATTTCAAAAGTTAAAAATATGGCATTTCAGTAAATTTTCTACAAGATTTAACAGATTTCATACAAAGCCATCAAAAATACATTCTGAGAAAGGTGAAAACGTAGAACGTCTCGTCTACCCTCTTATTAGTTCAAATTAACTGGCCGTTCCACCTAATAAACACTTTCCATATACGGACTGGTATTTAGGTTTGTTTTTCTTTTGAGTTATAGGTTGTGGTGAATACATACCGAGAAAGGTGAAAAACGTGGAACGTCTTGACTGTGCCGTATTCCTTCGAATTAACCGTCTGTTCTACCTAATACGCACTTTCCATATGCGGACTGTTGTTTAGGTTTGATTTTTCTTTTCGTTTATATGTTTTTCGTGAATCGACGGCATAAGAGTCGGAGGGCGCTGTTTATCTTTAATTTTTGCTGGAATGATCTGTGTGTGTATATTTGTCGTTGAATTATCATTAAAATAGGTGAAATCGTTGGTTAGTGAAATGGACAATGTAGTTAGATTTGGACTTGGTTTTTAGTTTTATCATTCCCTTATACGGAGAGATATACATAACACTTGCCATGCTCTTCCACGGAGAAGCTTTGACTAAAGCTTTCTAGTTACTGGAATTTTTCAGGAAGCTCTTTGTTGCCCAACGTGTTCTTAGTGTTTGCACTTGGAAAAACTCGCAGACATAAGGTAAACCCGATATCTGAGTATTTTTACTCGTCAAATTCATTGTGCACATTTGTGGATATATGTAATTGACCGGCCTACACATATTTCAGGTCGGGAATCGGCTCTTAGCAGTTTGCATCGTGTTTTTTGACATCTCAGTCTTGTGAGTCTTTTTTCATACGATTTCAACAGCTTGTTACGCATCAGGTATGATGAGCTCTCAACCTCTTTGAGTATTGACAGTTTTGAATTACGATGGAAGATTGTGGTTCATTTCAAATGTTAAATGAAATTCAGAAGTAAGATGAAACTAGTGACTGGCAAAGGGCTTTGTCTTTCCTGTGGCCTATTTGTCTAAGATAGTTCTTCCCCTGTTCGTTAAGATGTTGTACTGCCAAACTATGTACTCAACATTGTCATCTTCGGTTATTTTCTTAGACGATGGGCATGGTCTTGTTAAAGCTCGGCGTACCATTCTTATGATCAACTGGATTTTACACCAACCTTATGAATCTCTTAGGCTTAGTTTGTTAGGGTGCCAGCGACGATGATGGGAAATTGTGCTCCTCCCTCAATTCCCTGGGGCTGCTGAATAAGTTGTGGCTCTGAAAATTACGAACAGTAGATAGTTGCTCGAATATCCTGCGTCATTGTGGATTCATCTTACATGTGATGAATAGATCGATTGATTGTTAGATACTCTACGGTTAAACATTGATGTTAGATACTCTACGGTTAAGCATTGAGTTCTTGAAGAATTTAGAACATGTATAACTTATCAACACCAGCGGCTAATTTGCCATATAAGTAACAAGGTGTATAGAGTTGCCTTCTGAGATTATTTTGACTAGGAATTTTGTTTATTTATTCATGATTCACGCTTTTCTTTAATTCACATATTTTTTCTATAATTGGAAACCGCAGTGGTATGGAAATCCTAAAAGGATGGGCTGGAGGTGAAGTGCCATTACTATTGTGGTGGAATGTTTAGTACCTATTTGCTTGGACCCAGTGCTGTGAAGATGGATACAGACACATTATGCATTGGCTGAACCAAGTATTAGAGTTTTACCTCTGCTCTTCTGAAGGTGTTCATCATTCAGCAGAACAGCAGTCGTGGTGTGTGTGCAGGTGGGTTGAAGGTGCAGTCAATAGCAGCATCAGCATGACACAGTGGAGACGGTAAAGTTTACCTGTTGTTTTGAAGGTGTTTATCCTTCAGCTGTACTTCAGTTCAGCATATCTGTACAGCCTGTACTGTCGGCAGATCTGTACAGTCTCTAGGTCCATGCAGTAGATTGCAGTTCGTGTGAGGCTACATCAGCATTATAGGTATCTTATGGCTGTTGTATGCATGCATCCTTGTCCTAATTTGAAAGTGTTTTCCAGACTTAGATAGAGCTGTAATTAGCATGCTTTTCTAGTTAATTTAGATGTTGGCTTTAAATTAGAAGTGTTTTTCTCAGTTCTGTTTTAGGAATGGATCTATCTTTAGGAAGAACGCATAGTAGAGATACATTCCAGATTTAGAGTAGGGTGCATTTTCCTTGGTAGGAGGCACTTTATTCTAGGCAGTCTCTCAGATGCAGGTTACGTGCTTTATCATAGGCAGATTTATTGCTAAGGTTACTCTAAGTAAGGCATTGTGCGTGAAATGTCTTTATTTTGTAAACCCTAGCCTATCTGTAATGTCCTCGAGGGATGGAGTAGCCTATCGATCCCTGTAAGCTATAGTCCTCAATAAAGGGGAAAACCCCCAAAATACCCAATGTTGGGCAAGTTTTGGGGGCAGCCAGGGGAAAAAAGCCCAAAAGTTGGGGCTTGGCTTAAACATCACTCAATTAATTTAAGAGAAAACCCCCTCGTGGAAATCTATTAATAGAAGAGGCTTAAAAGAACTTGAGGCATGATTTGGATTGGATTATTTTAATCTTTGTTTTGTTGAGCCTGAGGCTCTGAGGTTTTAAGACCTCAACTTCTCTTTTGGAGTAGTTTCGGTGGAGGTGATCCCACCCTACCTAGTCACTTTCCTTTATTTTTCTATTGTTTTCTTTGTTTTGGCACAAGATTATTGGAGGAAGTTTTATGGACTAAGGAAGATTATCAAGCTAGTTGAATCCCTCTCTAAGGCAGCATCTGAAGCAAGATAAATCGAGTCTAGAGGTCAAGCAAACACTAGCGAGGTTCCATGAATTGCTTGACATAATTCTTATTCATGAGACCAACAAACCTCCTGAGGCCAACTGAAGGTCATTCCAACTCAATTTGAAGGGTGTTTGTTCCTTGTGGAGGACTCTTATTTTGTTGTTAGAGGTAGAGGGTTTTTTGTGTTTTTGGAGTAGTCCGAATTAATTGAAGTAGGCCGAGACCCTCTGAGATCAGTCAAGGCATTCTATGATTTTGTTTATATCAAGGCTCTTGTAACCCTCCTAAATACCCTGAGGTCATACGAGGGTCAAATTCTGTAAGTTTGAGGTACATTCTGTGTAGACCATCACCTCCTTATGGCAGTTGAAATTCCTGAAGCAGTCTGTGCAGGTCAAGTTTCTGTAGTAGTTTTCAGATGGTAATCCAAGCGTATTGGAGATTGGGTTTGGTCCTCTAAATTGTTTTGGATTCCTGTCGCAGATCAGTGTACAGACACGAATTGACCCTTCTGAAATAACACACATTTTCTGAAGCTAGTCCCACAGGGCTAAGATCTTGAAGTATACACGGAACTGGTAGCAGAGTAGACGAGTGCCTAAGGTAATAGGTCCGAGATCATTGGAGTGGTCTGAGGCAGAAAACTGAGTGCAGACCTGAGGCAAAAACTTGGGTAAATTGAGTAGACAAGGGTTGTGTAGGGTCAGTGGTTGATAGAATTTGGATTTCTGGTTAGGGCATCGTTGCACAGTCAAATTTGGTTTTGGTCAGTCATTAAGTGTGGATCATATCATGTGTGAATCTGTGACATTGTACCATATTATTGTGTGGAACTGGTGAATAACCCATTGTGTTGTTGGGTTATTACATTGTTGATTGGATGTTTGAAAATATTGTATGCTACATTGCTCTGTTCAGTCTAATGCATCAGCAAAAAAGTAAACACTGCTCATTGAAGAGTACATTAATTGTATAAAATTAATTGCTGTATTGAAAAAAGGAAATTCGGTTGAAATTTTCTTATCTTAAGAAACCCTAGGGAAAAGATTACCCTAGATCATTACTCTATCTTCTTCTATATAAGAAAGGCACTAGGAAGTTGGTTAATTCAATGAGTGAGTGTTTCTAAGAGTCGAGAGGTAGTTTTCAACTTTTGTGGGAATGATGGTATATCTTTTGTGATTGAAATTAATCTATGCGTATGACTCTGTGAGAGGCACTAGGACCTGTGATAGGTTTTTGGATGAGATGCCTAATATCTTCTATTGAATGGAAGGTTGTTTTGGCCTATGATAGGTGATCCACATCCGGGATAGGTTGTTGATTTGATTTTCATTTTTAGCTGATTTGTGTGGTTTTAGCCTAAGTTGCATGAAACATGGAAATGTCCGAAAGTTTCCGAAATGGGAATGCTTGGAAATGTGATGCCTCCAAAATGGAAATGTTGTAACATTGTTGATTTGATTTTCATTTTTATCAGATTTGTTTGGTTTTAGCCTAAGTTGCATGAAACATGTAAATGTCCAAAAGTTTCTGAAATGGGAATGCTTGGAATTGTGGCGCCTCCAAAATGGAAACTTTGTAGACACACAATGTTATGCCTCCAAAATGGATACGTTGTAGACACAATGTTACACCTCCAAAAATGGAAATGTTGTAGACACACAATGTTATAGGAACTGCCTCATTGCTCTAGACCATGAAACCTTGCTTCGAGCGTGAGCACTATAGGAGCATGCTCCCAAAAAATAAAACCACGCTTCGACATCAATTTTTGTGCTCCCTATAAATTTGGAACCGCCACACTCCCGCACATTCTCCCATGTGCCAAACCACACTCTTGTACACACCACACTCTCATCACGCTCCCTGAACACCCCCTAAGGCACTGCCTGGATCCTCCTTGGGCACTTCCTAATGGTATCCTTTTATTTCACTTTTTAACATTACCATTAATTGTTTCAGGATGTTTGAGAGTGGTTCCAACCTCATCAGACTTCATATGGAGAAAATGAAATTTCATATCCCGTTCAAAATTAACTAGACTTGGCCATTTTCATGATATCAAGATTAATGGGATAATGAAATTTCGTTGGATTCTATTGCGTATGAGGGTATGTGATCGGCATTTAATCAAGAACAACAAGCCCTATATATACCCTACTGTTGATTGTTAAACTCCTTTGTCATGGCCTTAGCAAAAATATACTCTTCGCTCAAACCAAAATCATTGATCAGGCATGTTGAGCTTTTTCTACCATATTTTAAGACTTGGATTAGGTAGCTTGATCCAAAAATCAGTGATGTCAATTGATGTCCCTAGAGAAGCAAAGGCTAGACAAGAGGAAAAGAATGAAGGATGATACTAATGATAGAGATCTCAATATAGCCGATGGTGGAACATGCATGGCAATGCTATCCCACAACTACAACATTTGGCAACATGGGTGCTTTCATAATGGGCGAACACTTCTTCTGGAGAGAGGTGTTTAGCAACTAGCTTAGTTTATTGTTTGGACCTTTCAGTCTTCATATTTTGGTGTGTAAATGGCCTATTTTGTAAACATAACTATTTGGTCATATTATTGTCGACAATTGCTAGATAACTTATTTCATTCCATAAGTTAATGGTCTACTTTCTATTATATGCCTTAAAAATTTGTATATTCGTTTGTAATTGATAGAATCTAGGTTCTTCATGGTTGATGCTTGAATGACTAATCTTTAATGCACTATGGATGCCATTTCTATCTTCATTAATGTACAATTATGCATGTTTTCATATATTCTATAACTAATGTTTCCATGGATGGCTTTGATACCAAATTTGCAGACATTATCACATTAGGGTAGATTGACCTTGAGAAGATGCGTCTACAAACTATGGACTTCGATTGAAAGATTGAGAAACATATTTCTCATATAGCAAGGTCAAGTTATATCTGCGAGATATAGATGATATGTCTAATTTCACTTACAGAATCCTCTTGACTAAAATTGACTCCCCTAGTGAGGACTATGAGGATCTATTTATAACTTCTCAATAGGTAAGCCCATTCGAAATTACTTAGAAATCCCAGTTTCTAAAAGATGCTCACACAGTGCTTAAAGTGGGGTATTGGGTAAGATTCGATATTATCTCATCCCTTAATGGTCTTTTGACATATGAGGACCCACGTAGCGTTTAGTACAAAACATCTAGTACCAACAAAATATTAGACAATGGAGATTTTCTTGGATTCCCATGGTACCGTTCACTATCACTAACAAGTGAGATGTGAGCCTCAACATGAGGTGGCGTGTAGTTGTAACAAGAAAATAAGAGTTGCATTGTTAATTTTTGATATGTTCTATGCTTAGAGCAATTTACTTCAATTTTTCATATTAGTCCAATGACAATATTCAGATTGGCAATCACATTAGCATGATAGTAAAGTGCAGATAGAACATAAACATAAATAGTAGAAGACAAGCCAAGACAGGAGGACACAAGATGTGGCACTAGCCAGGGACAAACCTAATGTGGGGAAATCCTTGATCAATTCTTCTTATATTCCTTTAGTTCAGCAGAGAGAGAAAATAGTACAAATATACAAATCAGATATTGTATGACAGCAACACTAAGTCCATCATTCTGATAATGATGACTGTTCTAGGATGCAGCATCGACAGACTTCAAACATTCACACAGAGTAGTGAAGCATATCCTTTTAGTTGATCATCAATGCAATTGCAATATTCTTTTGATTGCTTGCTCTTGCAATTCTAGCACAATTCTAGATAGGGCACAAGAAGAAGCCTTTTAACCTTCCACGTTGTTAGACAACTAAGCCCTTTAAGGGTGGCAATCCACCTAGGAGAGTCTCTCGTAATCCACGCTATCTCCTAAAATCAATGTACACAACAATGCTACTTCAGAACAACCTTAGCTGCTTGTTATGGCTTGCAGTCTGGCAAAGCAGCTAGTTGTAGCTTCAAATTCTTCCAACAGGCCCAAATAAATCCTTAACTCATGCCTCTATTACAACGTTGTCACCTACAACAATTCATGTTGCGTTAGGGCTCTTTTGCTGTGGCTTAGAGTTTCTCTTAACTGTGTCTTGAGGCCTCTCTTTAGACTGTGTTATTAGGGCCTCCTTCCAGCTACAGATTAGAACCTCCTTTGCTGTGGATAGGCCTCTTCTGGACAACATCTAAAACTCTCTTGTCTATAATTAGGTGACCTTGCTTTTCTTGTGGATAAGGGCTACACCTTACAACGGATTAGGGCTAGATAGAAGCCTCTTGAGACTGCGTATAGGAGCTTTTCTGTCTACGGATTTAAGCCTTCCTTAATTGCGGATTATGAGCCTCTATGTAATTGCGGCCAGAACTCTTCTTCAGCCTCCTTATGATAGCAAATAGATCTCATATGATCTGCGGCTAGGGCTAGCTTTAGGACTGTGGCTGGGTCTTCTTAAGATCTCGGATAGGCCTCCTCTATACAGTGTATAGGACCTTCTTCAACTGCGAATATAGGGCTGCATTAGACCTTCTTTTGCTATGGCTAGGGCATGGCTAGATCCCCTTCAACTGCGGCTAGGTGTTCCTTGACTTGCTGCATATAAAACCCTTTCTTCACTGTGTCTAGGGCTTCTCCCTCTTGATCTCTCTAGCCACCAAACTCAAACGAGTGGAGAGAGATCTTAGGAGAAGTGTGTGTGAAAATGACTTGAAGGCCACCTCTATTTATAGTGCAACGTTGAGGTTGAGTTGGGGTAATTTGGTTGCTGGCTGACCTTGACAAATTGTCAAGTAACACAAATAAATTCATATCTCCGTGAATACATGTTGGAATCAGATGATCTTTAGATCAATCCCACACCTCTCGATGAGATGAATCCAAGAAAAATATCAGCTGCCATAAATAAGAAGACCCACATGGAGTTTGGCCCTAGTTGCCAATTTTAACACTCCCTCTCAACTAGGGAGAACTCCATCTGCTAATCCATTTGCCAGTTTGTACTTTCTTTGCCATCAATGCAGTGCTCTGCACTGCCCTGCTCTATTAAACTATGAAGAAGAAGTGATCGAGAATGTATCATACCATTCTCTACTGACCCGGAGTCAGTCCTATATAAAGGGAGTGTCTCATACCACTCTTACTAATCCGAAATCAATTCCAAATAAAGAGTGTCTCATACCACTCTTACTGATCCGAAATCAGTTCCAAATAAAGAGAGTGTCGCATACCACTCTTACTGACCTGAAGTTAGTTCCAATTGATCCCAGATTAATATCATCTTATCATAGGGAGTATAGTAGTACACGATGCTTCCATCGGTAGTACTATGGTCCCTATCCTCATTTCCCTACTCATTGGCTAGATGAGAGGTACTTCCCATGAGTCCCAGACTGCATGGGTAGGATGTCTCAGCAGAAGAAGGATGAACCACTCATCTTGCCTACATGTCGCCATGGGGTATCCTAGGGGAAGGCTGAACCACTCACCCTATACACAACAAATCACTAGGGGAAGGTTGAACCACTCACCCTGTACACAACAAATCATTAGGGGAAGGCTGAACCACACCCTATGACTGTGTCTTAGCAGGAGAAGGATGAACTGCTCATCCTACCTACATAGCAAGCCACTAAGGGAAGGCTGAACCACTCACCCTATGGTTGCTTATCGCTCTAAGAAGTACCCCATGCCCCCTGGAGCTTCCAGAGCTCAATATATCATACAGGACCCTCAGGAGAGGGTCTCTCCACGCCTCCTAGTCTTTCTCGTAAAGTTAAGAATTTGACCTTTCCCAGGGGCTTCATCTGAATATCTGGCGACTTGCACATCAGTCCCAATCTGATAGATCCTTATTGCTGCTTGCTATACCATATCCCGGATAAAGTGGTACCTGATGTCTGTGTGCTGGGAGCGATCATGAAATACTGGATTCTCTGATAATCGGATCCCACTTTGGTTGTCATAGAGGATCATGATGGTATCCAACACGTGTCCAAACAACTCACTAAAGAGCTTCCCCAACCAGAGAATTTCACACGAGACCATACTCGCAGCTATGTATTCGGCCTCAGCAGTGCTCAAAGCAACTGACTTCTGCTTTCTGCTCATACAGGATATCGATGCAGAACCCAAAGAGAACCAACACTCATAAGTGCTTTTTCGATCCACCATACTGCGTGCCCAATCAGTATCAGAATAACCAAGCAACCTCATAGCTCTAGTAGTGAATGTCAGTCCATGAGTGATTGTTCCCTGAAGATATCTTAGAAGATTCTTGGCACCAATCCAATGTGGGTGATGAGGCTCAGCCATATGTTGGCTGAACATGCTAACTGCAAAACATATATATGGAGAGGTCTATCATCCACAACATTATAGCAATGGTTTGGATTGGCTTCACTCCTAGTGAATCTCAGCTTCATCAGATAGTTATCAGTTCTCTCAAACTGAGCACGTGATGCTTGCTTCAAATCAAGGAGAGATTTCTTCAACCTGCATACATGAGATTCCCGATCATGAATCTCAAACCCCTCGGGTTGTTCCACATTTTTGGTCTTGCTATTACATGAGGGGAATGGTCCCCTTGTAAGATTTCCTTCAATACATCTCGGACATGTACCTTCATACTCTTCTTTGAATTCAGGGGTCCCTGTCACCATCTGTCTCACATCGGGAAGGGCCTTACAATGAAGACGGGCAGACCTCTAGTGCCATTGAAGAGATGTGTCACACGACAAGATTCCCAATGGATTTCCTGCAACTTGATACAAAGTGCCAACCTTGAACCCAAGAGTAAAAGCATCTTTAAAATTCCTTTTCCAAACACGTACCTTTCCATCAATGAATGCCACCTTGTAACCTTTGTCTTCCATTGCCGAAATGGACACCAAGTTCTTCTTGAGATTAGGTACATAAAGAACTTCATGTAAATGAATCGTGTTACCCTAATCCAATTGAAGAGTAACATTCCCTACACCCTTCACGAGATAGGTGGCATTGTCTCCAAGAATAATCTTCAAGTTTGTTTCCTTCTCTATCAGATTAGAGAGCACTTCCTTGTATCTAGTGAAGTGCCTTGAAGCATCACTATTAATAAGCCAATTTCCCAAAGAGTCCGGAGGAGAAGTAGTGGAGAGTGCCGAAATAAGATAATACTCCTTTTGCTTGTCAGAAACAACATTTGATTCTTCATACCTAGAGTTCCTTACTTTCTTGTAGGGTCACCATTTCCTTGATGTCTCGCATTCCTTTTTCCTTTGCCATTGTACTTGTCATTCCTTCGATCATTGTTATTGAAATTGCCCCTAGAATGATTGTGATCATCATCATGTGATGTGTCCCTTCTATTTGGACACTCCCTTGCATAGTGGCCAAACTTATTGCAAGCAAAGCATCTGCCTTTCCTTCGACCCTTAGATCCAGGCTTTCCATTGAAATGATCTTTAGACCCTGCATTATTTCTCCTTTTGGCATGAGCGGAGAAAGCAGTAGGGTTGCCTTTATTAGAAGACATTTCTTGCTCCACCATCCTGGTTTCTTTTTGAATTCATCTCGACATCAATTCTTCAAACCCAGGGATTCGATCATTATTGAGAATAATGGTACTAAATATATACCACTCGGGTGGGAGTCCTCCAAGGGTAGTGATAGTAAGTTCTCTGTCAGATATGATTTCTCCCATCGAAAGAAGATCAATCTTGATCTCAGTGATCCTTAAGAAGTAGGATTGAATATCCTCATCCTTGCCCTTCTTAATATCCTTCAACTTATTTTTGAGGAACCAAATTTGATTTGCATCACTAACCTTGAACATGCTTACCAATCTGTCGTAGATCTCCTTAGAGGTGTTTAGATCGGAGATGTAGGCCACCAGACGCTTGTCAATGGAATCTCTGATAATCTTCTTCGCTTTGACTTCACCCTTTGTGTACTTGTTCTTTGTAGAAGCCAATGCATTTGATGGAGGCTCAGGGATGTTACACTTCACAGAGTCCAACACTTCTTCTTCTTCCAATGTTAGATCAAGAGACATCTTCCATCCGTGATAGTCAGACTTTTCATGGAGCTTGTCTTCAGCCAGGAAGTGGGATGAGGAACCCATTGAGCATTTTGCCCTCTTCAACTGTCTTTGGTGATTTCTCTTCCACTCTTGCTTGGGCTTTGTCTTCACCTCACCTCTGATACCATGTTAATTTTTGGTATGTTCTATGCTTAGAGCAATTTACTTCAATTTTTCATATTAGCCCAATGACAATATTCAGATTAGTAATCACATCAGCATGATAGTAAAGTGCAGATAGAACATAAACATAAACAATAGAAGACAAGCCAAGACAAGAGGACACAAGATGTGGCACCAACCAGGGACAAACCCCAATGTGGGGAAACTCTTGATCAATTCTTCTTATATTATTCAATAGTTCAGCAGAGAGAAAAAATAGTACAAATATACAAATTAGATATTTTATGACAACAACAGTAAGTCCATCATTCTGATAATGATGATTGTTCTAGGATGCAACACCGACAGACTTCAAACATTCACGAAGAGTACTGAATCATATGTTGGCTAAACATGCTAACAGCAAAATATATATCTGGAGAGGTCTATCATCCACAACCTTAAAGCAATGGTTTGGATTGGCTTCACTCCTAGTGAATCTTAGCTTCATCAGATAGCTATCAATTCTCTCAAACCGAGCATGTGATGCTTGCTTCAAATCAAGGAGAGCTTTCTTCAACCTGTATACATGAGATTCCCGATCATGAATCTCAAACCCCTCGGGTTGTTCCACATTTTTGGTCTTGCTATTACATGAGGGGAATGGTCCCCTTGTAAGATTTCCTTCGATACATCTCGGACATGTACCTTCATACTCTTCTTTGAATTCAGGGGTCCCTGTCACCATCTGTCTCACATCGGGAAGGGCCTTACAATGAAGACAGGCAGACCTCCAGTGCCATTGAAGAGATGTGTCACACGACAAGGTTCCCAATGGACTTCCTGCAACTTGATACAAAGTGCCAACATTGAACCCAAGAGTAAAAGCATCTTTAAAATTCCTTTTCCAAACACGTACCTTTCCATCAATGAATGCCACCTTGTAACCTTTGTCTTCCATTGCCGAAATGGACACCAGGTTCTTCTTGAGATCAGGGATATAAAGAACTTGTAAATGAATCGTGTTACCCTGATCCAATTGAAGAGTAACATTCCCTACACCCTTTACGAGATAGGCGGCATTGTCTCCAAGAATAATCTTCAAGTTTGTTTCCTTCTCTATTAGATTAGAGAGTGCTTCCTTGTATCTGGTGAAGTGCCTTGAAGCACAACTATTAATAAGCCAATTTCCCAAAGAGTCCGGAGGAGAGGTAGTGGAGAGTGCTGAAATAAGATAATACTCCTTTTGCTTGTCAGAAACAACATTTGATTCTTCATACCTAGGGTTCCTTACTTTCTTGTAGGGTTACCATTTCCTTGATGTCTCGCATTCCTTTTTTCCTTTGCCATTGTACCTGTCATTCCTTCGATCATTGTTATTGAAGTTGCCCCTGGAATGATTGTGATCATCATCATGTGATGTGTCCCTTCTATTTGGACTCTCCCTCGCATGGTGGCCAAACTTATTGCAAGAAAAGCATCTGCCTTTCCTTCCACCCTTAGATCCAGGCTTTCCATTGAAATGATCTTTAGACCCTGCATCATTTCTCCTTTTGGCATGAGCGGAGAAAGTAGTAGGGTTGCCTTTATTAGAAGGCATTTCTTGCTCCATCGTCCTGGTTTCTTCTTGAAATCATCTCGACATCAATTTTTCAAACCCAGGAATTTGATCATTATTGAGAATAGTGGTTCTAAATATATACCACTCGGGTGGGAATCCTCCAAGGGGAGTGATAGTAAGTTCCCTGTCAGATATGATTTCTCCAATCAAAAGAAGATCAATCTTGATCTCAGTGATCCTTAAGAAGTAGGATTGAATATCGTCGTCCTTATCCTTCTTAATATCCTTCAACTTATTTTTGAGGAACCAAATTTGATTTGCATCACTAACCTTGAACATGCTTACCAATCTCTCGTAGATCTCCTTGGAGGTGTTTAGATTGGAGATGTAGGCCATCAGACGCTTGTCAACGGAATCTCTGATAATCTTCTTCGCTTTGACTTCACCCTTTGTGTACTTGTTCTTTGTAGAAGCCAATGCATTTGATGGAGGCTCAGGGATTTTACCCTTCACAGAGTCCAACACTTCTTGTTCTTCCAATGTTAGATCAAGAGACATCTTCCATCCGTGATAGTCAGACTTTTCATGGAGCTTGTCTTCAGCCGGGAAGTGGGATGAGGAATCCATTGAGCATTTTGTCCTCTTCAATTGTCTTCGGTGATTTCTCTTTCACTCTTGCTTGGGCTTTGTCTTCACCTTACCTCTGATACCATGTTAATTTTTGGTATGTTCTATGCTTAGAGCAATTTATTTCAACTTTTCATATTAGCCTAATGACAATGTTCAGATTAGCAATCACATCAGCATGATAGTAAAGTGCAGATAGAACATAAACATAAACAATAGAAGACAAGCCAAGACAAGAGGACACAAGATGTGGCACCAACCAGGGACAAACCCCAATGTGGGGAAGCTGTTGATCAATTCTTCTTATATTATTCAATAGTTCAGTAGAGAGAGAAAATAGTACAAATATACAAATCAGGTATTGTATGACAACAACAGTAAGTCCATCATTCTGATAATGATGACTGTTCTAGGATGCAGCACCGATGGACTTCAAACTTTCACGAAGAGTACTGAATCATATCCCTTTAGTTGATCATCAATGCAACTGCAATATTCTTCTGATTGCTTGCTCCTGTAATTCTAACACAATTCTAGATAGGGCACAAGAAGAAGCCTTGTAACCTTCCACGCTGTCAGACAACTAAGCCAGTCCACCTGGGAGAGTCTCTCCTAATCCACGTTGCCTCCTGAAATCAATGTACACTGCAATGCTACCTCAGAACAACCTTAGCTGCTTGCTATGGCTTGCAGCCTAGCAAAGCAGCTAGCTATAGCTTCAGATTCTTCCAACAAGCCCAAATAAATCCTTAATTCATGCCTAGTCATAACCTTTATTACAACGTTGTCACCTACAGCAATTCATGCTGCATTAGTGCTCTTTTGCTGTGGCTTAGAGTTTCTCTTAACTGCGTCTTGAGGCCTCTCTTTAGACTGAGTTATTAGGGTCTCCTTCTAGCTACGGATTAGAACCTCCTTTGCTGAGGATAGGCCTCTTCTGGACAGAGTCTAAAACTCTCTTGTCTGCGGCTAGGTGACTTTGCTTTTGCTGTGGATAAAGGCTACACCTTACAAATGATTAGGGCTAGATAGAAGCCTCTTGAGACTGTGTATAGGAGCCTTTCTGTCTACGGATTTAGGGCTTCCTTAATTGCGGATTATGAGCCTCTATTTAACTGCAGCCAGAACTCTTCTTCAACCTTCTTATGACAGTGAATAGATCTCATCTGATGTGCGGCTAGGGCTAGCTTTAGGACTGCAGCTAGGGCTAGATATGACAGCGGCTAGGTCTTCTTAAGATCTTGGATAGGCCTCCTCTATCAACGTATAGGAGCCTCCTTCAACTGTGAATAGAGGGCTGCATTAGACCTTCTTTAGCTGCGGTTAGGGAATGGATAGATCCCCTTCAACTGCGGCTAGGTGTTACTTGACTTGCTGCATATAAAACCCTTTCTTCATTGCGTCTAGGGCTTCTCCCTCTTGATCACTCTAGCCATCAAACCCAAATGAGTGGAGAGAGATCTTAGGAGAAGTGTGTGTGAAAATGACTTGAAGGCCACCTCTATTTATAGTGCAACGTTGAGGTTGAGTTGGGGTAATTTGGTTGCTGGCCGACCTTGACAAATTGTCAAGTAACACAAATAAATTCATATCTCCATGAATACATGTCGGAATTGGATGATCTTTAGATCAATCCTACACCTCTCAATGAGACGAATCCGAGAAAAATATCAGCTGCCATAAATAAGAAGCCCCACATGGAGTTTGGCCCTAGTTGCCAATTTTAACACGTATATACTTGGCACTCTCTCATCAACTGGATTATATATTGATCCATAAAGTTGTGATATTTCTTTATATGCAGTTTACTTTGGTGGTATGTGTCTTGATACTTTGAGAACACTAAACAGGGGTTCTAGCTAGAAACAAAACCATGATTCAAACTGGGATATTGTTCAAATATCCTGTTGAAGATAGTTGATGAAGTCTTTATGTGTGATGTGACTGAAGCATTCATCCTTTGGACACCATTTGTGTAAGAGTATTCTGAACTAGGGTGACCAATCCTTATAGGGATTATACATTGAACTACATTCAAACATCGACCATACTTTCTTGGCATGTTTGAAATACATAATTATATTACAGTAGTCTGGACTCTGTATAAGACAACCATGACTCATATAAACAAATATAGCTTGCAAATGGTTCAAACCTAATAGCCCCTTGATACATTTTGGGTGAATCACTAAAATACTGGACATTACTTATATTACTATGATTGTTGTTAATCCATTGCTCAAAGATACATTCATATGCGGAACTTCCTTTGACTCTTTCTAGTTGACAATCAAAACAATAATTTGCATAACAATATTTACATAGGAGGACTTAATGTAATCCATATGGAGCAGGAGGTGGTGTTGGCATAGCTATTGAAGATGATGCATTAGAGTATTTGAACATATTGATCTCTTTTGGTGCTGCTTCTCTTGTGAGTAAATCTGCTATGCAATTATCTTTGCCTTTTTGTATTCAATCTCAAAATCAAAAACCATCTAGCCATAGGCTCCATCTCATTATTCTATTGTTACCTTGCTCAAGCAACCTTTTATTTTTTAACATTCCTGCCATGTGTTTAAGATTTGTTTTTACTAGTTTAATGAACAATTTGAGTCTTTTAATTCCATTTTTTACAACAAAAGTATCTTTATGAGATGGGTATTTTAGTTCAGTGTCAATGAAACACCTTGAAGCATAAGAACATACTTCTCTTTTAGAATGTTTTTGCATCAAAACACTAGCGCAAACCTCATTTGTGGCATTCGTCTCTAGTACATATGACAACTCATGTCAAGAGAGAACTAGGCTAGGTTGATTTTGGACTATTTTCTTAATGAATTGAATTGCTACTGTTATAGCAAGTGTCCATTTAGCTCTTCTGAGCCTTTTCTATAACATCTTTACATCTTTAGCTTGATTCTCATAGAATTGTCTTATGTAGTTGAGACTACATAAAAACCTTTCTAACTATCATCGATTGTGAATGATAAGGCCTTCAACACATGATCCTGCAATTCAACCTTTCCTTGAAAGAAGATTAATCCTAAATATTCAATCTGGGTCTTAACAAACTTAAGTTTTGATTTGCTGAGGACTAATCCATGCTTATAAATTCTTTGATGGACTAACTACAGATGTTTCTTATGTTCCTTTAAATCAAATGAACAAATTAACAAATCATCTATGTACACAATTACAAAATGGAAATTACCAAAAATATCCTCCATTCTTTTCTGGAATTCTGAAGGAGCATTCTTCAATCCAAATGGCATAACTCTCCATTGGAATTGTCCATGTGGCACAATGAACCTTGTCTTATACCTATCAAATGGTTTGATATCTGCTAAAATCCACTCTTTAGATCAAACTTGCTGAATACATTGTTATTGATCTTATTGAACAATGCTTCTTTCGATCGTAAAGGATACCTGATTGGTAAGAGAGCACCATTGAGTGCTCTGTAATTGATAACGATACGAGGCTTTCCTCTTTTCTGTTTTGAATGTTGTTCACACAAAATGTCAAGCAAGCCCAAGGACTGCAGCTTGGATCAATCAACTTTCTTGCTAGAAATTCAACAATTTCTACTTTAGAAAGCTCAAGTTTGGTGGTGACCTCTAATTTGTAGAGGACATCTAGGGAGTACCTAAGTAGTTTTATTTGTATGGAAGATGAACAAAGTATTGTTCCCTTTGCCAGAAGGCATTAGGAGAATCTGTAGTACATTCTGTTAAATTTTCATCAATTTGTTTTGTGTTGCAACTATCACTTCAGCAAAATCCAATAGCATCCAATTTAACAATTTACTTCTTCAATTATCCAATCACAATAGAGCAATAGTAGATAGAACAATTAGACAAATGCACAATGAAAGACAGCCAAGGGACAAGAGACACAAATTTGGTCAATGACCAGGGAAAAACCCCACTAGGGGAAAAACCCTTGCAAATCTTCTTCTATTAGATTGTCTTCAAATGTTCAATAGAGAGAGTACATCATCCAGGAGTCAAAGTCAAACTTTGACTAGCCAATATCTAATATCCAAACAATCAAATCAATATACCAATGTCAAAGATGATGGGAAGAGTCAAATTTGGTCAACCACAAAGAGTCAACAACAGTTGACTACCCTAACTAGTTAAGTCAACAATAGTCAAATCAAGGTCAAATCTGCCCAATTTAATTCGGTCAATGCCCAAGCAATGCGCCCTTTTTTGCTGGTCAAGGATCAGTCAAAACAACTCCCAAAACTTCAGTCAAACTTGGTCAATGGAGAGAGAAAGTCTCTTGTCATAGTCTGCAATTTTCTGCAGTCAAACCAGAAAGTCAATGTCAGTCAAACTGCTCAGAATTCCTCGATTTGTGTGTCCTTCAATGCGGCCTGCAAAAATAAAAAATTTCCACCTAAAACTGAAGTCAAATGATGTCAATTTCACCATGGTCAATGCTGGTCAACACCCTACATTAGAGCTGCAATTTTCTTGCAACTTGGCCCAATGAAAAACAACCACCTGGCCTTTGCATGAGAGAGAGAAATCCTTCCAATCTGAGTTGTACGAACCAATAGGAATAGGAGAGAGGAGATGTGATGTGAGGTGATGAAGTGCCAAATGAGGATGAAGATCTCTTGAATTTATATGAATCAATGAGGGTGAAAAGAGATGTCGTTTGTGCTTCATGAGCCTTCATGATGTTGAAGCCGACCTTGATAATTTACATACGAGTGGGTTTTAATTCGAAAACACACTTCTCCTTGTCCGAATTGAGTGATCTTTAGGTCGATTTTGGTCTTCTTGAAAAGAGGGATTTAATGCAATAATTATCTCCATTAAATGAGTTGTCCAAAGTGGAATTTGACCCTAGTTGCATAATTTAACACCCCCTCTCAACTAGGAAGAATTCCACTTGTCAACATTTGTCTGTCGAACATCATGTCAACCTGTTATCATGTACCATCTCTGTTTGTCTTTGCTCATTTCATGTTGAACATTCTCAAATATAAAGAAGAAGAAATGCTGCAGGGGAACTCCAGCTACCACCCTGTCTCTATCACCATTGGGGAGACTCAGCTACAACCCGAAATCATCATCATCGTCGTCAGGGAGCCATGGCTGCGACCCAAAACTAAAGACAATGGGTGAGACCAACCTAACCCAAGTGTAAGGATCACACTCTACCTTATTGTCCCTCATCGTCCATCTTAACCCTAAAGAGTCAGATGGTAGAACACATGCATCCATCGACTTGGGCGAGATCCACCTACTCCAAGGGGTAGGGATCACACTCTATCCCAAGTCCCTCAACCCATTGGCTAGATGGGAGAGGTTATCCCATTGAGTGGGCAGGATGCTAACTGGGGCATGCTCAACTAGGGGAGATCCCGGGTCTCAACATCCTATAGGTCAGAGGTCTCCCATCCCCAGGAGCCCTATAGCTCCATTCCACACCTTGGGAGCTCAACCAAGGGGGAAGAGAACTGCTCAGTGTTCGTGATAAGCCTGGACTCTTATTTGAAAGGGTCGTCTGAACCAGTCCAAGTTGCTCTCTGAAGACCAAGAACTTCCCTTTCAGCAAAGCCTTGGTGAGGATATCAGCTATATGCTCATCTGTCAAAATGTGGAGGAGTCTCACGGCTCCTCTCTACACCATATCTTAGATAAAATGATATATGATCTCTATATGCTTGGACTTGTCATGGAAAACATGGTTCTCTAACAGACGAATCCCACTCTTGTTATCACAATAGATAACTGTCGTGTCTAGAACCTGCTCAAATAGTTCTCCAAAGAGCTTCCTCAACCAAACTGCTTCACAACTCGCAAGGCTAGTTGCAATATACTCGGCCTCAACAATGCTAAGGGCTACAAATTAATGCTTCATGCTTCATGGTAGATCCCAGACTAAAACAACATTTGAAAGTACTCTTCCTGTCGACAACATTGCTAGCCCAATCTGCATCTGTATATCCTTGTAGTCTAAAGTCTCCAGTGACATATCTCAGTCCAAGGTTAATTGTCCCTTGTAGATATCTCATTACATGCTTGGCAACGACCCAATGTACATTGTGAGGCTCGGTCATAAACTGACTCAAGGTGTTAACTGCAAAACATATGTTGAGGTGAGTATTCATGAGAAACATTAGAGCATCAACCAATTGTGTATACTCAGAAGGGTTTGCTAGGTGTTGTCCAATAACTTTTCCACACAACTTCTTGAAATTCATCTCCATAGGTGTAGGCAAGGACTTGCACTCAACCATGCCAAATCTCTCTAGAAGTTTCACAACATATTTTCCTTGTGAAAGGAAAATCTCGCCCAACTTTTGCCATACTTCTAGTCCCAAGAAATAGTGCATCAGACCAAGGTCTTTCATCTCGAATTCAGAGGCCAATTTCCTCTTACATTCTGGAACGAGAGGGTCTGCACCTGTGATGAATAAGTCATTGATATATAATACCAAAATGAGAGGCATACCTTGGATTGTTTTGAAGTACAAGTTTGGATCAACATTGCTCCTTGTGAATCCTAACTTTATCAAGTAATTGTTGATACGAGCATACCAACCATGGGGGGCTTGCTTCAACCCATAGAGAGCTTTCTTCAATCGACATACATGGGTCTTCCTATCACGAACTTCAAATCCTGGAGGTTGTTCAATGTACACTTCTTTTTGAAGCAAACCATGTCAGAAAGCGGTCTTCACATCCATTTGATGGGGAGTCCATCCTTGACTTGCATCAAGCACTACAATTGAACGAATGGTTGTATATCGGGCCACAGGAGCAAATATATCATCGTAATCTTCTCCCTCTTTCTGAGAGAAACCACGGGCTATGAACCTTGCCATGTATTTTTCAATGCTTCCATCAACCCCATCCTTGATCTTATAGAGCCATTTGGAGGTTACCATAGATCTTTCCTTAGGTCTCGACATAGTATCCCATACATCATTTTTCATTATAGACTCATATTTTCGGCCATTGCATCCTTCTAGACTTGTTCCTTCATGACTTCTTCAAAGGTACTAGGTTCAACTTGGATCATTGCTGATAGCTACGACATATGCTTGGTACCTGCATGGCTTCTTGCTTTCCCTGGAAGTTCCACGAGCAACAGGATGTTTCTCGGCATCTTACAGTGTGTCTTTAAGCCAAAGTGGTCTTTTCCTGGTAGGAGGATTTAAGGCGTCCATAAGCTCCATGGGATCATCAATGATGCCCTTCTCAGATTAAGGCACAGAAGGACCTTCTAGAATATCCATATCATCATTCTTGTCTTTAGGAGGAGGTGGCGGAGGGAGGTCCCTTGCTTTTCTAAGTGCAACATCTTCATCAAATGTTACATCCCTGCTAACTTCAACCTTCCTTTGACCAAAAATATATATTCGAAATGCTTTGGAATCTTCAGTATATCCAACAAACGTACCTTTCCTTCGTGTAGCTTCTAGCTTGTTTCTTTTGTCCTTCA
The DNA here is from genome assembly GCA_000404065.3 of Pinus taeda. Classification (NCBI taxonomy): domain Eukaryota; kingdom Viridiplantae; phylum Streptophyta; class Pinopsida; order Pinales; family Pinaceae; genus Pinus; species Pinus taeda. The sequence continues at coordinate 66,913 of APFE031480622.1, read as the reverse complement.
ACACATGGAAATATGCGGGGCAACCAAAAATTCGGAGATGACCAATATCGGGCTTGACACTTGTGAATACTTCCTTGGGAGTCTTGTTGTCCAAAGCTTGATGAGTCACCCTGTTTTGAACGTATCCCACTGTGTTTGTTGTTGCTTCAACCCAATGGAACTTTGGCAACTTTTGATCTTGGAGCATGTCTTAAGCAACTTCTACAATGGACCTGTTCTTTCTCTCAGCTACTCCATTTTGCTCGGGAGTGTAGGGCACAATGGTCTCCTTCTTAATTCCTTCTTGCAAAACTCTATAAATTCATTTGAGATGTATTCCCCACCGCTGTCAGACCTGAAGATCTTTATTTTCTTCCCTGTATGATTTTCAACCAAAGCCTTGAACTCCTTGAATATTTCGAACTCCTCATCCTTGTGCTTCAAATAATATATCCATGTCTTCCTTGAGAAATCATCGATGAAGCTAATGTAATAAAGATGACCCCCAACTGAATGCACGGGCATTGGACCACATATATCAGAATGAATAAGATTAAGGATGTCTCCTGTCTTGTTTTTGCTAGAGGGGAATAGTCCCCTTGTCTTCTTTCCACTAGCACACCCAGGGCATACTCCATCATGTTGGGCTTGAACATCGGGGATCCTGGAGATCAACTTCTTCAATTTTGGAAGAGCATCATAATGTAGATGGGCCAGCCTTCGGTGCCACAGCTCGCTTTGAAGATTTATATTATGGACCAGAGCTAGAAGAGGTCTTCCTTTGACTCTATAGAGTCCTTCAAACCTAGATCCTAATGTGAAGGCATTTCTCATATAGGATTAAATAGGCCAAGAAAGTACTTTTCCTTTAATGAATGCAACCCTCATTCCTTTATCCTCCAAAGCAGATATCGAAACCAAATTCTTCTTTAATTCTGATACATACATCATGAAGCAAGGCAGATTCCCCTGAGTTCAAATGAAATTTGACAAACTGAAATCCCTTTACAGGATGAACCTCTCTCTCTACCAAATTAGAGAGAACCTCCTTATATCTAGAGAAGTGATGAGAGGCCCCACTATCAACCAGCCAACTATCCCAAGAATACAGAGGAGATGAACTAGATAATGCAGAAATAAGAATATATTCAGATTGATTAGTAGTATTGCCTTCATACCTGGAGTTCCTTGACCTCTTTGGAGGACTATAGCTATCTTCACGACCATCGGGGGAGTCTCGTCTTTTTTCATTCCTTCTTCTATCGTCTCTTCTTTCATATGACCTCCTGTTGTTGAAGCCACGGTTATTGTTGTAGGACCTTGAAGAGTTTCTTCTTGGAGCATCTCTATTTTCGGGATAATCTTGAGCATAATGACCCTTTCGATAACAATTGTAGCACTCAATATCTCTACTCGCCTCCTTGAATCCTTGGAATCTCAATTAGATTGAGAAGGTTTTCTTGATTTAGATGGCTTTCTCTTTCCTTTCTTTGCATTCTTTTTCTTTCCTTGAGCAACGTAGGCAGAGCGCTCTCCTTCCTTTGATCTTTGAATTCTTCCTTTAGATATCATCCTTGATTCTTCTTGAGTGAGCTTTCCAACAAGCTCATCAAATGACGGCAAGCTATTGTTGTTGATTATAGTAGTAATGAAGGTTTACCAAATGGGAGGGAGGCCTCTAAGAGTTACAATCACCAATTCCCTGTCAGGTGTGGTTTCCCCAATTATTTGCAATTGATCTCTAAGACGAGATATCCTCATAATGTATGCTTGTATAGATTCTCCTTTGTTCATCTTTGTGTCTTTGAGCTGATCTTTTAAAGAGATGACTTCATGCATGCCAGCTATCTTATCATACATATCCTTAGACCTTCTCAAATTTCCAACATACGCAAGTAGATTATCTTGTAAACTATCAGCTATAATTTGCTTTGCTTTTAACTCACCTTTCTTATGCTTGGTTTTGACAGCAACGGAAGCATTTTCCGGATTCTCAGGTACTCTTCCTTGAATGAAGTCCAAAACATCATTGTTGTCAACTATGATCTCCAACCTAACTTTCCATGCAGCAAAGTTAGATGAGTCACCCAACTTCTCATGCTCCTTGAAGAAAGAGGAAGACATTTTTACTGAAAGATTTTCCCTTTTTCGCTCAGCTGCTAGAAAAATGGATGTTCTTGATCTATGTCTCTTGGGCTTGTCTTCACCTCAGCTCTGATACCGTGTGATATTTTTCATCAATTTGTTCTATGCTGCAACCATCACTTCAGCAAAATCCAATTATATCCAATTTAACAATTTACCTCTTCAATTATCCAATGACAGTAGAGCAATGGTAGATAGACGAATTAGACAAATGCACAATGAAAGACAACCAAGAGACAAGAGACACAAATTTGATCAATGACTAGGGGGAAAACCCTTGCAAATCTTCTTCTATTAGATTGTCTTTAAATGTTCATAGAGAGAGTACATCATCCAAGAGTCAAACTCAAACTTTGACTAGCCAATATCCAATATCCAAACAATCAAATCAATATACCAATGTCAAAGATGATGAGGAAGAGTCAAATATGGTCAACTGCAAAAAGTCAACAACAGTTGACTGCCCCAACCCATAAAGTCAACAACAGTCAAATCAAGGTGAAATCTGCTCCAATTTAATTCGGTTAATGTCTAGTCAATGCGGCGTCTTTTGCTGGTCAAGGATCAGTCAAAACAGCTCCCAAAACTTTGGTCAAACTTGGTCAATGGAGAGAGAAAGTCTGTTGTCACAGTGTGCAATTTTCTGCGGTCAAACCAGAAAGTCAATGTCGATCAAACAGCTTAAAATTTCTCGATTTGTGTGTCCTTCAATGCGGCTTGCAAAAATCGAATTTTTCCACCCAAAACCGAAGTCAAATGATGCCAATTTCACCCTGGTCAACGCCTTTCAACAGACCTGCAATTTTCCTACAACTCGACCAAATCAGAAACAACCACTTGTCCTTCGCATAACAGAGAGAAATCCTTCCAATCTGAGTTGTTGAAGTGCCAAATGAGGATGAAGGTCTCTTGAATTTATATGAATCGATGAGGGTGAAAAGACATGTCGTGTGGGCTTCATGAGTCTACATGATGTTGAAGTCAAACTTGATAATTTACATATGAGTGGGTTTTAATTCAAAAACACACTTCTTGTACGATTTGAGTGATCTTTAGGTCAATTCTGGTCCTCTCAGAGAGGAATTTAATGCAATAATTATCTCCATCAAATGAGTTGTCCAAAGTGGAATTTGACCCTAGTTGCATAATTTAACACCTTCAGCTACAATCTACAGTACATTCAGAAATTAGGAGAATTTCTTTGATATATTTAGGACCTTGAAGTTCGACATTTCTAATTACTTTATTAATCTTGGCTAATCTGTCAAAAGAACACTCTACTATATCTAGAGCAAGATTTGCTACTCGATTGACGTAGTTAGATATACTTGCTATATTTACAATACTTCCTTGAATATCGAGACTTATATGCTTGGAATCTACAACAAGAGGCAAATGTCTTCTTACAAAATCATGGCCTAACAATACATCACTGTGAATGTCAAAACTGTACAAATTGACTGAAGTTGCTACTCCATTTAACAGTATTAGGAAATTTGGAGCCATTGCTTCTGATAGACATCAGGGTCTTGTTTACTGCTCTAAACTGCAAGTTTGTAGGCTACCGATGATACTTTGGTATTGCATTATGCTTTGCACATGAAGTCATTGCTCTTGTGTCTATTTGGGCATCAGGTGAATACTGTTTATAACCAACTTTTACATCTATCTTCATCACTATTGTGTCTTCAAACCCTTTCACTTGTAAGATAAATGTACCTTGTGTTGGCTATTGTTCTTTTGGTATGCACTACAAAGCTTGCTATTCTCGTTCTTGATCATCTGCTTCTTTGAGTATATCCTCAAATTCTTCAACCATTAATGAATTTTTCAATTCTGATAGTTGTCTTTGTTTATTAGCTAGTGTCTTCTGGTCTGTTCTTATACTAGCAAGAATTTCTTTGACCAATTTGCTTTTTTCTTCAGTAGTGGCCTCCAAGTGCGGTATCTTTGACTGTAGTTCACTAGTTAGATCAATTTATTCTTCTTCAGATAAGTTTTCAATGATTGGAGTAGTCTTTTTGAATCCATAGGATTTCCTTTGATGGAGGAATTCTGCCTCATCTCTTCTTATAGTGGAGCGGCGAGGAAAAGGTTTTCTTGAATATACTTTGGATGAGGAGGTAGGAGGAACATTTTTTTCTTGGTAAGAGTTATCAGAGGTGGTAGGTATGTCAGATGGATAGTAGGCACCAAGATTCACCACACTTGGCTATGTGAGTTTAGAAAGTTGGTGCCAAAGAAGTGAAATTCTTTGAGAAAGATGATGACGAAGGGCGAAGTCACTGGGAGTAAGTGTAGAAATGCAATTTTGAAGGGAAGAAATTTCAGAATGGAGTTCAGAGGGATTTTTTAAATGGAACATTTTAACATCAGTGATAAAGTCAAAATCAGAATTTGTATCAAAACAAGATGATTCTGTAGAGGGTGGAGATGGAAGATTAGAATGATTAATGTCAGTTACTAAAAAATATTCTTCATTAGATGGGCAAATCAACTGTTTCCCATTCAGTGTGATCATAAATCTTTGATAAATATCAAACAATTTGTTTTGGAACTGGGATTTGCCTTTCAATGGGCAATTGCTGGCCCAATGTCCTATTTTTTTGCAAATAAAACAAGTTCCTATTTCTGGCCTTTGATCATTAGAATTTCTTCTTTTGAAATAAATCTTTCTGGGCTTTTGGAACCGTTGTTGTCTTGGATAAAATCTCTGGGGTTCCGACTTTCTTGTGCATTTATTACATTGACAATATTTTTCCACAAATTTTTTCTCCTTGCATTTTTCTTCTTATTTCGACAACCAAAATGGTATGTCTCAGCATATATATTACAGATGCTTGGATTGAATCCAAGTTGCTTCTTTACAGATTTTGTTGTCTTTTTTCTTAGACGCTCCTTCTATAGTGTATAGGTGATTTGCTCATGGAGCCCTGCAAAAGCTAAGTTTTCTACATCTATAGATTCAACTTCAAATCTCACTCATACTAAGTTTGGTATTCTACCAGACATAGTTGATAAATATTTTCTCAGATAAGCTATATTTTGAGGATCTCTTTCTTTATAAAGGTCTTGTATAGTACAGAAAACTATGGAAAATCTTTTGTCGCAGAGTCTTTGGCTCATATACATGTCAACATAGTGTCGACCATCTATCTTGATTTCTCCATAGAATTCATGGTATACAGCCTTAGTGTGCTCAACAACAAGCTTGTCACTAATCATAATGTTAAATTTATCTATTTCATCCACACGTGCCCATTATAGTTCTAAATTACCTTGGAATCCCCAAGTGATCCTCAAGGCTAATTCAGACCAAGTGACCCTTTATGATGTATTAACTTGTGGGTGCTTGCCCATGCACTCTAGGTGTGGTTGCCATCAAAATTTCATTTTTTGATTGAGAACTTAATTAGTATTTGCTCTGCTAAGTGTAGGGGATACATCCGTATTAGAAAGGTCATAAGGAGCTTTACCATGGGATCCATATTTAGCATTGCACATTTTTCCCATGCTGATTTGGCTTATCACTTTCAGCACTTCTTGGTCTTTTACTGCTTGATCCTTCTTCCTCTTCATGCTGTGGCAAATTTATGACAAGTATTTGAGACTGGACCAAAGACAATTTTTATTTGGCAAATGTGATAACCTTTCAAATTGTAAAATCCTAGGGTTATGTACATAGAACTGCTTGTGTAAAAGTGGAGAATCTTTGGAATCTTTCTTTTCATCAAAATGAAATATTTGGCTATGAATATCTTCTGCACTTAGAGCCTCATCTATTTCATGTTTTCTTTTTCTAGATTCAATTTCACATCAACTACCACTTCCATAATTTTATCAAGCTTTGCATTTTATCAAAATGAACAGATGTCTTAAATCTTAAATCATCGAGACTTGAATGTAGTCCTGATGTATGAGATTGTATTTTTAGCATGTCTTGTGTTAGATCATCTAGGTTCTAAGCTGCAAGTTGACTGGTAATTATTGTAGTTCTGTAGTCTGACTATTTGTTATGGTTTTTCATCCAAAGGTTTCCTATAATTTAGAAAATCTAAGTCAGCTACTACACTACCATCTTTGAACTTGGAATCAAAATTATCAAGAGCTAATTTTCTTTCTTGAAGCATATGCTTTCTTGGATCTTCTCTTGCCTTTTCTCTTGGCAGAGTATATCTGATGAGTTTAAATCTCTCGAAGAAGTAATTCATTGGCATTCTTGACATCTTGCATGCTGTCCTAAATGTTCTTCTTTTGTCATAGTCAGAGATAGGACATCTAGTAGCCAAACAAAATTTACATTGTGAAGATGACTCATGCTTATGTTGAGCAATATGCCTTGTAAATTCTAATGAATCGTCACTTTTAAGAGATTGGTTTCTAGTCATTCTTGACATCTTGCGTGCCGTCCTAAATGTTCTTCTTTTGTCACAGTCTGAGGTCTATGGAACACTTGAAAATTTCTCTCAGAGATAGAACATCTAGTAGCCAAACAAAATTTACATTGTGAAGATGACTCATGCTTATGTTGAGCAATATGCCTTGTAAATTCTAATGAATCATCACTTTTAAGAGATTGGCTTCTAGTCAAAAATTTCAATTAAGATACTATATTCAAATGTTTAAGAGAATTTAGTCTAATAACGGGGCCTTTACTTGTGTCAGAGATTGATTATCTTCTTGGCTCTGTAGGTAGCAAATATTTCTGGCTTAATGGATGGTACTCAACATTCCATTCTTTTGGAATTGTTAGTTGAGAAAATCCTAAAGTAACGGAAGTTACATTACAGGGTCCAATCACCACACCTTCTGCAGTGACTCTTTGTTTAAGCTAAGGATTGAGATCTAGGAGAGTTGTTGAAACAAAATGCAAGCAAACAGTTGAATGCAACTGGGATATTTCAGAATGTACAGACATATCAAAACCAAACTGATGGATATAGGCTTGCAGGAGTTCATTAATGTGTGGATCTATTAGAGAGAGTTGATAATGAGGAATAATTGATGACCATATTGTTCCATTATGCAAGGGAGCCTCAAATCCACCAATTAAAGCATCAATAAACTGGCTATGTCTTGAATCGATAACACATGCTAAACATGAGACATTTAATCCAGGTCGGATTAATGGATTGATATACCAAACTGTATTAAACCACAATGAACAGATTTATAACCATACTTGAGACCCCACTGAAGATTAGAAGTTTTTATCAGAGGGTTCTGATATATAGGCTGGGTAAGATTGATGGATTTATTAACATATGTGTACCTGATAAGCTTGGTTGCTTGAAACTTAAACATAGGGAGATCATAGATCTTGCTTGGAGAGATCTGAGGGAGCTCCTTGTTTGGATCAGGCTCATATTCTTGAACTATCAATCTAGTATCATATGAAGGATTAGATTGAGACTTGTTCATTAATCTACCAAGCCACTTGTTTTCATGGATGATTTCATTTCACTAGAATAATCATAACTAGATGAAGCCATCTCTATTGCGCTTAATTGCTCAGTGGTACACAAACAGGTAAGAGTAGCAATATGCAGAGGCAAAATAAAGAGCTCCTGAGGAATGGAACACCTTCAGAGATAACAACTCCCATCTTTGACAACACAAGCTGCAGAAACACAGTCTGCCTTATCACTGCACTACTAATCACATCTCGCTTGCTGTACTGATAATTTGTGTGGCTCAAGATGCACAATCAACTAACCAAGAATCATTTGGAGGAAATGACATATATGCAAAATAAGTGGAGTGGAATTTTATTACTGGATTGCAATATTTTGGCTCCGATACCAAATTTTCAAACATTGTTACATAAGAGTAGATCGACCTTGAGAAGATGCATCTGCAGACTCTAGATTTCGATTGAAAGATTGAGAAACAAATTTCTCATGTATCAAGATCAGGTTAAACCTGCGAGATGCAGAGGATGCATCCAATTTCTCATATATATATATATATTGTTGGAAATGTAATCCTTAAGGATTATGTAAATCTATATTATTTACTTGAGAGGAAGGCAAGGCTTAAGTGAATTTGAATAGTCATGAGGAGTCCAATAGACCTCTTAAAAGGTGAAACCAACGGTCATAAACTGATGTATTTATGTTATCATGTGAATCAATAGTGCATCACACCATTATCAATTTCTCTTGCTTTTTCGTGTGTTCTAAAAATGGTATTAGAGCAAGGTCGCTTAACTCCCTTATTCTCGCTCTTTGTGTTTTCCATTCCTTGCTTTACCTGCAAAAATATCTCCTACCATTCTGAACCCTACTTTTGGGCCACCCTAACATTGCCATTGTTGCACCTAAATCCGTTAGACAGCAAGGTCAGGCTTGCAAAGAATATGTCAGATCTGTCTGGAAATGTTTCCCCACATTGTTAGAGACCTAAAATAAAACACAGGGATGCCAAAGCTAAAATGTTACTAGGAGAAGAAAATTATAGGGAGAAGCCGCCAAAAAATAGGGTGACAATGTGCTAGGTGTTCATTGTGTAAAATGCAGAGAGCCTTGTGAGGCTGAAGAGCTTATTTATATCTAAAACACCAACCTCTGGCTAATGATAAATGTACATTTGCTGAGGGAAGGCGGTCTTTTCATTTCCGAGGAGATGTTATTTGCTCTTATTCAATGGCTTTTGGTGTCCCACATAAAGTTGGTAGCCCGATTTTGTTTGTGACTTGGAAGTTTTTTGCTTGATTCTATTTGTGGCTTGAAGAGAAAGAGCATTATGGCTGACCCCCGGCCCAATTCCATTCCAGACAAGAAGGCATCTGATACAACAGAAAGCCAGCTTTCTTGTGAAGTCAATTTGTTTCTGCATTTCCCATTTCTAGCCATTGGCATGTGCCTACGCTTGTGACAACAATTTCAAACGGTCCATCTTAAAGATGATTACTTTGACCATTTGACAAACATTTTTTATGTTCATTTGTAGCACGATTTCCGAGGGAACAAGTTCTTAGTATGGTGTATATCATAGTCCTCACATCGTTGAACATTGTGGCAGTATTACTGAATACAATAGCATCCCAATCGTAAGCATTGAGAGGTCGTCTAGACTTAAAAAAAGTTAAAACATCTTTCAAGCTTCCATTCCTCTCTGGAGAGTAGTTCTTTCATTGTGTTCGGCTCTAATTCATTTACTGCTAATGTTCTTGCTGCTAATTTGGGCTTTGGGATGAGCTGGCCAGCTATAAATGTCATTCCCAAAGGGTTTGACCAAAGGAAATATCTATCTATCAATTGGTGGTCCTTCTCATTTCAATCAGTTGAGAAACGTGAAATTTTCGTGAATCATTTGATGCTGCCCCTTGGCGTCACCTCTTGTAAATTCCATCAACTCTTTGTCGATTTTATGGCCTTACCAATTTGTTGAATAATGTTTAGGTCTATGTGTTCTACTCACATGACTTTCTTTTATATGGTTGCAAAATTGCCCTTGATTTCCATATATTATGTCTTTCAGTCTATTGGTGTTAGAGGAGATATTGAAAGGATGCATTGACATAAGAGCATCCATTTAGTTGATTTCCATAATTTTTTATTATTTTTTATTAGGCTATGTTACTAGGTGATGTTGGATGTTGTTGTCATTGATGTCCACCCTTGGAGTTTGATTGGGTTTGACTTTGACTAAAACACTAGCCATTGATGTGAAATTGATAATGAACGCTTCTTATACTTGTTTGGATTACATCAAGTTAGAAGCACCACTGTTGGATGGTTGACGACCCTAGTCCTAGGGTTTGGGTTCCCTGGGCGAAGGACATACCCCAAATTTGTCGAGGGTTTTTGAAGTGGCAAATCATTGAGTTTTGCTCGGATATCCATGTCACTGGATTCTTCTCGTTGAGATTTTTTTGGTGATATGTGGTATGCCACAAGAGGCCTCCTGGTTTGAGAGATATTCACATTTGAAGTCAAAGACCCCAGTTCGTGGGCTAACACCTCATGCATGGTGACATGGCACCCTACCATGGGCCAACAATTATTTTACTCAATGAGAACGATTTCTCCATTGTGGATGTGATTAAAATATTTCAAAAAAAGACCTCAAATAATATCTTGAACTTGCAAGGGACTTCGACATTTGTCAAATGTCAATTTTCTCTCTACAAGCGCAAATGGTTGGGTCCTAAGGAATTAAAATCTAAATATTTAAATAATAATAAAAATCCTCCAACTGTCGCCTTCAAGGAGCCCTTCCCAAATCCATTATTCAAAACACATACACAAAGATCATAATGTAAGGTTCATCACCTAATATTAAAATAATATGCTTTATGACAAATAGGGCAAACGAACTATTTGTGAAAGGTTCCAAATTAATTAAAATCAAAATTCCAAATCTCCAACGTTTATCTTGAAGCCCCCTTAAAACTATATAAAGGATTAATATCCTTCTCCAAAGGCAGTCGAACTAAATGATTATACTTGCTTTGAAATTAGACCTCTGTAAAAGACAACGAGTACTTCAGAAGTGAAACTTGTAACGGCCTAGGGTTTCCACAAAACTTTGACATCTATACAGAATAACAAAAGAACTTAGGTAAGGGTTAGGTTCTTGTTTTACTTTGGTATCTTTGAATTCGTTTGGGCACCTTTTATTGCAGCTCCAAGCTATCTCAGAAGTTCCGTCATTTAGGCATTTTTGTTTTTGTTGGAAGATCAAAATTTTTGTGACATAATCTTTTGCATTATGGTACTTCGGCCCTCATTAGAACCACCTTCTGTGCATTAACAAGTCCATCTTTGATATGCTTTAATTTTATCATAAGACCATTCAGCCTACCATCTGTGTCCTCCAAGGTATCATCTCTAGCAAGCGGCCTAGGCTTTTAGACCTCTGAAAAGGTTTGCGACCTTAACAATTTCGAAAAGGCTTCATTTGTGTACCAAACTTGTGGTTAAAGTGTAAAGACTGTGACAACTTAAAAGTATCTCATTACATACAAGACCTTTGAGGATAAGAGTCCATGGTTCAATAAGAATAACACTGTTAACCCTGTGGTCCTGTTTACAAAGATTAGTGACTTATTTCTCTAAGACAAAACTAACTTAAGGACTGTGATAAGGCTACTTTAGAGCGAGAATTGGTTATTATGACTATTATTATATAGTGCCATAACCTTGAATATTTGTACACTTAGTAAGTTGACTCGAGTGTGAGCTTTTGATACGTGACTTAGTTAACAGTCAATTAGTGGGAGTGAGTCCTTTATATATTTGTGATTGTATCACCTCAACAATGACATTTTATACCTCCTTAAGGCTATAGGATTGCATGATGTTGTTGACAGTAAGTCAATAATTCATATGTCAATATATGATAGTGATTCTCATTGCAATCTCGTTGTATATCAGTGAACAACTTCAAGAACCAAATGCACGAAGCCAATCATTGATTTCCTGTTCAGCACCTCGGTAGGATCAAATGCATTAATCCAATGATTGATTTTTGATTTTATTGAAATACTTAGCGTGAGCTTGCACACATGTATTAATAAGCTCTGATACCAAATGTAGGTTTTAACCCTGTACATAAATTAACTACACACGAATTCTAAAAATGGAAAATAAACAATAGCGAGAGCATAAAACATAAAACAAATATACACAGAGATTTTCGCTTGGATCCCAAAATCGGGACTACCAGATTGATTTTTCATTATGTTCCTTTCAATGTTACAATACATATATACACATGACGAAGCATCCAATACCATGGATTAAAAACTATTGCGCGCAAAACCATGTGCGAAAACCATTGCGCCCAAAACCATGTGCGAAAACCATGCACAAAAACCATAGGTAGGTCCACCCACCTAATATAGGGTCCAAAAAAATTTTCCCTGGGGCACTGCCCCGGACCCCATAGAGGGGGCTAACCGCCCCCTCAAACCCCCTTGTGACCCCCCCGCTGCGCAGTCGGCGCAACGAATGGGGGGCTTTGCCCCCCCTCTAACCCCCCGGGTTAGTCGTGGAAAGAATATAACACAACTCAACGGACTCGAGTGTGAGCTTTTGATATGTGACCTAGTTAACAGTCAATCAGTGGCAGTGAGTCCTTTATGTATTTGTGATTGTATCACCTCAACAATGACATTTTATACCTCCTTAAGGCTATAGGATTGCATGATGTTGTTGACAGTAAGTCAATAATTCATATGTCAATAGATGATAGTGATTCTCACTGCAATCTCATTGTATATCAGTGAACAACTTCAAGAATCAAATGCACTAAGCCAATCATTGATTTCATGTTCAGCACCTCGGTAGGATCAAATGCATTAAACCAATGATTGATTTCTGATTTTATTGAAATACGTAGTGTGAGCTTGCACACATGTATTAATAAGCCTACGACAAATTCATGTATAGTGATGGTGAATACTTATCATTACACAACTAAAGAGCATTAACTATAGAATATCAGTGAACGATAGTGATGTAAAAAACATAAATATTTGTTGTAATATGAGACAGTGACCTATTATCCATATAGTGCATTATGACCTATAACCAATTGTAGTAGTGTTGATTCATGTAATAGACTTGACAATGGTCAACAGATTTCACTTGATGGTTGGACAAATAATGTGATTGTTTTATAGACTCAAAAGTGATTATTGTCTTGTTGAGTATGTTTCAAGATGCTCATTACAGTGAAGAACATTTTGTATCGGTGGCATTGATTACTCATTGATGTGACAACAACACAAGATGATGTTATGCGTTGGTATGACAGTATTTATGTAACAATATCACAATGGTCTGTAATAGCTTATTGACATGAGACAAGGACAACAATGTATGATTAGTGAACAACAACAGTAATAAGACATATGTTGATAGCCATACTTGGGCAGTGTCTGAGAGCATTGCAAGCAGGTCAGGGATGACCTAAGGCATCTCAGTTTGAGCCATCGTCACACATCAGTGCCCAATATTAGAAACAACATAAGCAACTTGGTACAATGGTTTGGGTTGACTGCCTCATGAGCTCTTGAATGCTTATTCATATGTGAGCAGTGTAGTGTAATGAGTCAATGACAATGTATGCAGTGATTAGTTTGAGTAGTGATGTGCAGTGGTCAGATTGAGCAATTGTCAGTTGATGTGACAACATTGATAAACAAAATTTGATGTGCAACTTGTCTAGTGGCTTGATTGGGCAGTGGTCAGTTTGAGTAGTTTTGTGCAACGTAACAATATCTTCTTTACAACTTTCTTATATTGATTCAGAGCACAAGGGAATCTAGTCTGAAAATTGTGAAATGAGGTTCGTTGGCTCTTCAGGATGGTAGGGTGGTACAAGGAAGGTGATAGGAGTCACCTTCAAGTTTGTGCTTGAGAACACTTCAAGGTGGCAAGGTGATGTTAGGGCAAGTTAGAGCCTACAACAGGGCATTGGTGTGTCCTTTGAGTGGGTGTTGATAAAACACAGGGCGTTGGTGTGTCCTTCAGGTTGATGCTTGTAAACCAGGGCGTAGGTGCATCCTTCAGGTTGGTGCTTGTAAACCAGGGGGTTGGAGCTGAAAACTTGATGTAATTATTTCTTTTAAAGAGAAGAAGACAATTACTAAGAATCGTTCAATGGTTTTTGACCCAGAGGGGTTTTTCCACCTAAAAATCTTTGTGTCTACTATCTCTATCTTTCTGCATTGTTGTATGGTGTTGTTTACTGATTTTGCTATTTGATACTAAATAATAATAATAATAATATTATTGTTGAAGATTAACCAATGCTCTAAAAAAGATAACTAAAGTGCTAATTGTTGAAAAATGTCACTAGTGTCGGTCTTCATAATTGTACTTGAGTCAAGATGTAATATATTCGTCAAAATAATTTTATTATTATTATTATTAAATTGACTTATTAAAGTATGGATTTTATTCTTGGGTCAATGGTCATAGGTCAAGCTTCCATAGTAGGCTTCTAGGATTTTTCTGTTGAGTCAAAGTCAAAATTTGATGTAAGAAACCCTTTTGGGACATGATAGAAAAGATATTTAAGTCCTACCTCTCCTCCATCAATTCAGCCATGATTTCCTTGCAAGTCAACCTCCAAAATAATTCTCTGCAAGTTGGCTCATCAAACTACTTATGTCGGCTCCATATTATAGACAGGAACAACTATATATACATATATGAACTCGACCCAAATTAAAAGCACAAAACAATTCAAATATATACTTTAGAGCAAGTCGAATTACAGGACAACGAAGGAATGTTAGTTCACAAGGTCGAAGTATTGGATAAAAGATTGGGCCGAAACACCAAGCTATCTCAAGACCGAAACATGACAGAGGACCAAAGTTTGTATATATGACAGAAGGACCAAAGTATATAAGACAGAGAACTGAAGTTTGTATATAATACAGAGGACCAAAGTATATATGACAGAGGGTCGAAGTATATAAGACAGAGAACTGAAGTTTATATATAATACAGAGGACCAAAGTATATATGACAGAGGACTGAAGTATATATGACAGAGAACTGAAGTTTATATATAATACAGAGGACTGAAGTGTATATGGCAGAGGACCGAAGTATATATGACAGAGAACTGAAGTTTATATATAATACAGAGGACCAGAGTATATATGACAGAGGACTGAAGTTTATACATATTACAAAGGACCGAAGTTTTATATAGATCAAAGACCAAGGTCAAAGATTTCATACAACTACAGGGCTGAAGTTTAAGATGACTACTATTGCAAGACCGAAGTATAAGAAAGTCAAGATGAACTAGATATGAAGAAATAGACCAAAAAATGTGAACTAGGCTGACTTGATGGATGGAAGGTTGTTTCTTGGTCTAGGAGTCAAGAGTCTTGGTTGTCTCACTGTGATATGAATCTATTGAAGGAAGAGTTCTTGACTGGGTTTTCCCTTGCTTAGGGGTTTTGCCCTAGCTGTGTGCCTACCTCTTGTGTTCCCTTTTTGTTTGTGATCTTCATGGATTGGCATTAGTCTTAATGATAAGAACATAAAAAATTGAAAGAAGATATAACAAGTGAAACATCATAAGATAATCTCATAAAAGAAGAGAAATCAAGTTAAATACATGATGTCCTAGATTTCACAACAATAATTGCTATGAAATATTGGTTCATCCCCCTCTTAGTATTTCCAACAATTGGAATCAGAGCGGGTTCCTTCAGTAGCAACTTAACAGGTAGAAGGTAGATCTCAGAATACAAAGATGGGAAAATGAAAGAAGAAAGTCGCCAAGCATTCAAAGGAAGTTCCATGTAATGAAATAATTCCAGATTCTATTATCGTTGATAACAGGAAGGAAGCTCTTGAGGAAGAAGATAAAGAGATGGACGAAATCACATTTCAATACGAGATGATCAAAGTTGTAAAAGATCTTAAGTTTGAAAAAGAAAACGTTAATTTCTTGAAAGACGAACTAACGATAGCAAAAGGGCATGCCAAAAGCCTTAATAAGAAGAATGAAGAATCTGAGAAAATCATCAGCAGCCTTAAAGTGCAATTGGAAGAAACCAAAAAGGTTGAAGAGTCACTTAGAAGATAATTTGAAGAAAGTAAAGAATGGAAGAGCACAGAGAAGGAAAATCACACGCTTCAAAAAGAAGTTGCTCTATTGAAACTATAGGTGTAGGCAACAAAAAAGAAAGAGAAAGACTTGATAAGCCTACAAAAAGAATCTGGTAAAAGGTTATGTATTTGAAGTTGATAAAAAACAAAAGGAACTGGATACAACTGTTACAAAAATAGATAGGCTCGTGAAGGAAAACAGAAGGTAGAAGGAATAGATACAAGCTCTCAACAGAGAAGCAGAAAAGGTCACTCTTCTAAAGCTACAAATAGAAGAAGCAGAAAGAAGAAGACAAATCTTGAAAAGATGGATTCAGGAAGACCTTGCTCAAAAGCAAGAAGAACTTGACGCAATTCTTAATGAAGTCAAGAAGTTTAAGGATTGGCAAAAAGAACACTTGCAGGTTATTGACAAGAAAGATCAAGAATTGGCTAAATTGAAGATGTAGGTAGAAGTAGCAGGTGAAGCCCCATGGTACGAAGGTAGAAGCTCCAAGACTTCACAAAAACAGTATGAGCAGAAGACTGATCGAAGTGAAGGACCAAAGAATATTAAGGATGTTGTAGCACCAAAGAATGACGATGAAGCGATCAAGGACAAGGACAACAAAAGACTACACCACCACCTCCAAAGAAGAACGAATATAGAAGACCATCCAAGTATGCTAATTCATTTAATAGTTATTGTTTATCATGTACTAACTTTGGACATATGTTTAGGGATTGTAAACAGTATGGCATATGCCCATGGGCATCTACAACGTGTAATTTCACCTATAATGAAATTATGATTTTCTTCTCGGGAAAAAAAATGTTTAGGGATTGTAAAGTTTTTGACATATACAATTATGAAGGGCATTATCAAAACCCTAGAAGCCTGTTTGCAGGATCATGAGACGGGTTCCACGATGTTTTTGTCAGCAAAAAGTACATTCTAGATGGGTCAAGCATTGAATATTTGAAATGCCATAACTATGGCCATATAACTCGCGATTGCAAATACCAGATGGAATCTTCTATGGATAACATTGAATGCTTCAAATGTCATAATTATGGGCACATAGCTCAAGAGTTGCAAGTACAACCCCAACACTGTATGTTATAAATGTCATAACTATGGACCCATAGCTCGAGATTGCAGGTACGAGAAAGTTTGGAGACGAAAACAGGTACAAGAAGATTAAGTAGATAAAAAAGTCTCAACACTCATACTTTTAGGTTTCATAAAGACAAAAGGTTAAGATGAATCAACAAATACATTGGATAATGACACAAGTCAAGATGGTCTAGTTGAAGAGTTGGGTGATACATTATATTGAAGAAGCTAGCTTGTTGACTCCTTGAATTTTGAAGAAGGGGAGTTCATGCAACAATATGTGGCACGTTTGAAGTCTATCTATTGATAGGTATACAATTGACAAATATGCAACATTATGTGCAAAATAGCAACATCGAGAAAAGATATGTCAAGTCCAAAGCCAAGGGAAAAAGAACAGTCAAAGGAATACAGGTCCACAACAATCAATCATTAAAAGAACTCAAGGAGTCATCAACATTGATAGTAGGTTAACAGTACAAAATTGCAGAAGCTCATGGCAAGTTGATCCACATTCAGTAGAGGCAATCTATATAAAGCATAGCATGACAGGGGCAAACAGGGTGTTGCAACAAGCATTGAGGAAGGCATTTCAATGTAGACAAGCACTTTGCTAGAAGACAAAGGAAGGCTACTCATTAGGGGGAGCACAAGCAAGTTTTAGGTCCATAGGAATTAGGCAGATTGTCTGGGGGAGTCGCCCTTTGCCATTGATGTCAAAGGGGGAGAGACATCATGAGAAGGAGGTGGAAGCATGAAGTTAGGAGTAGTACTCGTAGAAGGAGTACGTGTGTTGCTATCAATGACAAAGGGGAATATTTTTAGATGGTGTTGTCATTGATGTCAACCCCTGGAGTTTGATTGGGTTTGACTTTGACTAAAACACCAGTCATTGATGTCAAATTGATAATGAACGCTTCTTATAATTGTCTTGATTACATCAAGTTGGAAGCACCATTGTTGGATGGTTGAAAACCTTAGTCCTAGGGTTTGAGTTCCCTGGAATAAGGACATACTGCAACTTTGTTGAGGGTTTTTGAAGTGCTAAATCATTGATTTTGGCTTGGAGATCCACGTCATTGGATTCTCCTCGTCGAGATGTTTTCGGTGATACGTGGTATACCCTAAGAGGCCACCTGGTTTGAGAGATATTCACATTTGAAGTCAAAGACCCTAGTTCATGGGCTAAAACCCCATGCACGGTGACCAACACATATTTTACTCAAGGAAGAAGTGTTTCTCCATCATAGGTGTGATTAAAATATTTCATAAAAGACCTTATGTAATATCTTCAACTTACAAGGGACTTCGACTTTTATTAAATGTCAGTTTTCTCTCTACAAGGGCTAATGCTTGGGTACTATAAATATTTAAATAATAATAAAAATCCTCCAACGATCACCTTCAAGGAGCCCTTCCCAAATCCATCATTCAAAACACATACACAAAGATAATAATGTAAGGTTTCTCACCTAATTATTAAAATAATATACTTTATGACAAATAGGGCAAACAAACTATTTGTGAAAGTTTCCAAATTAATTAAAATTGAATTTCCATACCTTCAATGTTCGTCTTGAAGCCCCCTTAAAACTATATAAAGGATTAGTATCCTTCTCCAAAGGCAATCGAATTAAATGATTATCCTTGCTTTGAAATTAGACCTCTGTAAAAGACAACAAGTACTTCAGAAGTGAAACTTGTAGTGGCCTAGGGTTTCCATAGAACTTTGACATCTATACAGAACAACAAAACACTCAGGTAAGGGTTAGGTTCTTGTTTTACTTTGGTATCTTTGAATTCGTTTGGGCAGCGTTTATTGCAGGTTCGAGCTATCTCAAAAGTTCCATCATTTAGGCATTTATTTTTTGTGACAATCTTTTGCATTATGGTACTTTGGCCCTCATTATAACCACCTTTTGTGCAGTAACAAGTCCATCTTTGATACACTTTAAGCTTATCACAAGACCATTTGACCTACCATTTGTGTACTCCAAGGTATCATCTCTAGCAAGCGGCCTAGGCTTTTAGACCTCTAAATATCATTTCAAGGTTTGCGGCCTTAACAGTTTCAAAATGGCTTCATCTGTGTACCAGACTTTTGGTTAAAGTGTAAACACTGTGACTTCTTAAAAGTATCTCATTACATACAAGACCTTTGAGGATAAGAGTCTATGGTTCAATAAGAATAACACTCCTAAACCTGCGGTCCTGTTTACAAAGATTAGTGACTTATTTGCTGTAAGACAGACCTAACTTAAGGACTGTGATAAGGCTACTCTAGAGTGAGAATTGGTTATTTTTACTGCTACTATATAGGACCATTGCCTTGAATATTTGTACACTTAGTAAGTCGACCTGAGTGTGAGCCTTTGATATGTGACCTAGTTAACAATCAATTAGTGACAGTGAGTCCTTTATGTATTTGTGGCTGTATCATCTCAACAATGACATTGCATGCCTCCTTAAGGCTATAGGATTGCATGATGTTGTTGACAGTAAGTCAATAACTCATATGTCAATATATGATAGTGATTCTCACTGCAATCTCATTGTGTATCGATGAACAACTTCAAGAACCAAATGCACTAAGACAATCATTGATTTCATGTTCAACACCTTGGTAGGATCAAATGCATTAATCCAATGATTGATTTCTGATTTTATTGAAATACTTAGTGTGAGCATGCACACATATATTAATAAGCCTATGACAAATTCATGTATAGTGATGGTGAATACTTATTATTACACAACTAAAGAGCATTAACTATAGAATATCAGTGAATGATAGTGATGTAAAAAACATAAATATTTCTTGTAATATGAGACAATGACCTATTATCCATATAATGCATTATGACCTATAAACAACTGTAGTAGTGTTGATTCATGTAATAGACTTGGCAATGGTCAGTAGATTTGACTTGATTATTGGACAAATAGTGTGACTCTTTTATAGACTCCAAAGTGACTATTGTCTTGTTGAGTATGTTTTAGCATGTCATTAAGGCGAGGAACTTTCTGTATCAGTGGCATTGATTACTCATTGATGTGATAACAACACATGTTGATGTGATGCACTTGTATGACAATATTTATGTAACAATATCACAATGGTTTGTAAAAGCTTATTGACATGAGACAAGGACAACAATGTATGACTAGTGAACAACAATAGTAATAAGACATGCTAGTAGCCCTACTTGGGCAGTGTCTGAGAGCATTGCAAGCAGGTCATAGGGATGACTTGAGGCATCTCGATTTGAGCCATCATCACACATCAATGCCCAGTATTAGAAGGAACATAAGCAGCTTGGTACAGTGATTTGGGTTGACTGCCTCATGAGCTCTTGAACACTTATTCATTCGCGAGCAGTGCAATGCAATGACAATGTATGCAGTGATCAGTTTGAGCAGTGAAGTACAGTGGTCAGGTTGAGCAGTTGTCAGTTGATGTGACGACATTGATAGATAGGATTTGATGTGCAGCTTGTCCTGTGGCTTTATTGGGTAGTGGTAAGTTTGAGCAGTTTTGTGCAACACAACAATATCTTCTTTACAACTTTGTTATATTGATTTAGAGCATAGGGGGATCTAGTTTGAAAATTTTGAAATGAGGTCCGCCGACTGTTCAGGGTGGTAGGGTGGTGCAAGGCAGGTGATTGGAGTCATCTTCTGGTTGGTGCCTAAGAACACTTTAGAGCAGCAAGGTGGTGCTAGGGCAGGTTAGAGCCTGCAGCAGGACCTTGGTGCGTCCTTTTAGTGGGTGTTGATAAAACACAAGTTGTTGGTGTGTCCTTCAGGTTGGTGTCTGTAAACCAGGGCATTGGTGCTCCTTTAGGTTGGTTCCTGTAAACCAAGGGGTTGGAGCCTCTTTCAATTGGAGCTGAAAACTTGATGTAATTATTTCTTTTAAAGAGAAGAAGATAATTACTAAGAAGCGTTTGGTGGTTTTTGATCTAGAAGGGGGTTTTCCACCTAAAAAGCTTATGTCTACTGTCTCTATCTTTCAACATTGTTGTATGGTTTTTTTATTTGATACTGAATAATAATAATATTGTTGAAGATTAACCAATGCTCTGAAAAATATCAATAAAGTGCTAATTGCTAAGAAATATTGATTCACCCCCCACTCAGTGTTTCCAACGAGTGAACTTGCGTAAATAGTCATAAATGTAGTTACTTATTTGCAGGGCAAGTGTGATTTTCTATCCTCTTATCATGGGGCTATTTGTTGAGTAGTGTTTTCATAATACATATGCTTATGCTTGAAGTCGGTGATGATAGTCTTTCGTTTCTGCTCCCTCATCCCAATTTGCTGCTCTCTCTTCCCCATTTTGCAATGGATTAAAAGTGCTTTTTGACTTTGTTGCTATTAGTCGTATTGTATGATGTTTCTAAATTGGGAAATGTTGTATAGTAGAATTCACAGTGTTTTCATGTTATTTCATACACATTTCGTTTTTTTAATGCATTTGTGTAACGACATGCAAGGTAAGTGGGTGCCTGCAACATAAGTTTTATCATGATATAGATGTTGTAGGTATGACCAATCTTGCTCTTTAGAGAGTGTGACCATCTAGAGGGCGCTTCCAACTTTAGACCATGAAAGTGGATATTCAGACACTATTGGAGGAGGTTCATCTTTGGAGTTATGTGGATAAGGTAACGATGCCTACAAAAGTTGCACTATTGTCCTAGAATGGAAAAGTAGGCCAAGACAAAGCAAATCATCCTTGATTCAGTGAAGAACCACTTGGTCGCTCACTTTATTGAAAAGACAACTAAGGAGATGTATGATCTCCTAGTTAGTGTGTATTGAAGTGTGAATATTAACCTCAAGTTGGTGTTGAAGAACAAGCTTACTGTCACATGCATGAGCAATCAGATTTAGTGACTAGTTACTTATGGAGATTTCACAACTTCAAGATCAACTTGTTGCTTTTGGGTGAAGGTGGAGAATGAGGAGTTGGTGCCCATTGCTTTAAATAGTTTCTCGCCATCTTGGGATCTATTTGTTTGGGAAGTCAATGCTTGTGAGCTCTGTTGCTAGGAAATGTGGATTCGCGGATGAGGATGGGTATGTCACTTTTTGAAACATGGTACATGGGTTCGAGGGAGGTATATATATGAACTTGTATACTTTCCAACTTTAAACAAGAAAAATAAAATATTTTCGAAACAAATGGTAGAAGTGACATAGATCCTTTGTTGTCTTTCCTCATGAGTGATGATTCTTTAAAGCCTTTAACAAACAAAATCATCCAAACATGTTAATGTTGGAGACAAGAATAGTGCAAAGACACCAATTTTTGAACTTGCACTTTATTGCCTGCTTTAGGATTGGCAAAGATTTCAGAAATATTGAGCCTTATGAAGCGTTTTTGCTATTTAGAGAGTTCTAATGTGAATTCAACACCCAACACAAAATAGCCTATGGCAGTTTGCAATAACTATTTGCAGTCAAAGTCAGAGCCATCGATATTAACTTTGAATATCAACAGTCCAATCAAAAATTGAATTTAATTCTCAGAGGTGCAGTGGAAGCCCATACCCAAATATAGACCCATTGCAAAAAGATAAGAAAATAAAGGAATACACAATAGTTTTATGGCCAAAAATGTAAAATGCATTCAAAAAACATGATTAAGATGAAATCATGTGATGTATAACCCATGATTTTGGTGCTCTAGTAAAAAAAATTATGAACCTATTAATGCCATGACAAATTGACACTTAGACAAAGTTGCTCTACAAATGTTGGCAAATTGATGCTCAGATGAATCTTTGGTTAAAAAACAAGAGATACATAGATTTTGCAAAGCCTTGGGACATTATGGAAATTTAAAGGCAACATATCTTGAACAAAATACAAAATTTCAAATGTCTCATAAACTATATTATAGCAAACCACTGAAAAACTTATCCAAATCCCTCTCCAAGTTGCCCCAAAGTTGGATATAGATAAGTTTTCTACTTCATTTTTCATCCCTTGTGCACTTGAATCTTTGTGACCCTCTTCACTTTTATACTACCATTCATTTACTTTTAATAAAAAATGCTCCCACGTCTGCTGAAATGAACCTACTCCCTAACCCTGAAGCACTCGATTTTGGGGTTCCACACACCCGTTATCGGGGTTCGGTGCATCATAAAGGACAAACAAACCCAAATTTCTGTTATGGAGAACCCAATTCTTACTAGCCAAACCTGGTTCTTATGGGTTTGTTTCAGAAGCACCTGTACTTGAACCTGGTTCTTGGGGATGAGAACTCGGGACGGGTTCGAGAACCCCACCCTCGGGTTTGCGAACCCATGCATCATAGCTTGTGAGAAACTTTCCTTTTTTGAGAAACTTTGGGATGATTTCATCCAAGAGGAGACTACATTGGAGATTATGTTAGCGAGTGTCAAGGAGAGTTAGAATTCAGTCCTCATTAGAAAGACGAGGAGAAGAGTTAAGGAGGATTTGGGAGGGGTTAGAAGGACAAGGGGGAAGAGTTGGGTTCTTTGCACTAGGGGAAGAAAGACTTGATTCATGTGAAGTGTCACAAGATCACCCAATTGCATTTCAGTGTCTTCGGGGGAAGAAACCCAAGCAACAAAAACACATGATTGCAATGAGTGCAACAACTTCAATTGGTCTTGGGTGATTTAACATCCAAACTTGAGACCATTTTCCCCATGGTATCGTGCCTTTCCACCAACACAATCTGTCGTGTATGTTGGCATGTGGATTGTGGAGCATCTAAACACATCACATTGAATAAGAATGCATTCAACAGAGTTCCAAAACATGGGGATATCATGCAGGTGGAATTGGGCAATGATGCCACTCGTCCAATTATTAGATTGGGATGTATCTCTTTCTGCACGCCTTTAGGTGAAATTCTTGAGTTAGATGATGCCTTGTATGTTTCTAGTTCAACGAAGAGTCTTCTTTCAGTTTCTTGCATGACAGATCTACAGTGTATTACTGAGTTTGATGGTTTGTAGGTGATCACTAGAAGGTACTTGGTTGAGTTTTGGCTTAGAGGAGTTGAAATGGCAACCTTTACTAGTTGTTGATCTAGTAGAGCAGGTATGGCAGGATGCCATGATGGAGGAGTGCCCTTCTAGCTTTGTGGAGACAATTTCGAAACTTACCCTGGACTTTATGATTGATTCATTTTTACAACTAATGAGAGTATTGAAGAATACTTGGTGCTCTTCTAGCTTTGTGGAGACAATTTCAAAGCTTACCCTGGACTTTATGATTGATTCATTTTTGCAACTAATGAGAGTATTGAAGAATACTTGGATGTTATGTAAAAGATTAGTTAATTGTAGGTTTATTATTTAATTTTAGGTTTAATTAGATGAAAGGGAACGATCATAAGATCATGCCCTTTCCCAAAGGGTGCCCATGGCGGTATATAAGCCAAGAACCCCATTGTAAACAATCATCATCTGTCTATTCATCTTTTTAATAAAATATTTATACATATATTTCTGCGTATCAGAAGTTTTTTTGCTTCATCTGGTATCAGGGCGGTTCGGTTCTTAGGCAGTCCGCTCAGGCCAGCTGCATCTCGCTGTGCACAACTATATTGACTGAATAGACGTGCGTTCCCCCAGCGACAGTGGAAATATATATCTATATAATAATATATATATATATATATATATATATATATATATATTTATATTGGCAAAGTCAGATTCGTAGCAGTCCTTTTTTTTGGACGTAGGCAGCCTTTGTGTGGGGGCATTGGGTCACCAAGCATCCACTGTCTGCTTCCGTCTGCGTGAGTGAATTAGCATACAAAACAACAAGGATGTCTGCGAGTTAACAACTGCCATCGTGGAAAACACTGCAATCGCTGTTTGCTGGTAAACAAGAATCTCGTGGCCACAATCGGACAGGAAGGGCCACGGTATTTCTGCACAGAAGATACGGGGTCACTTCAACGTCAACGGACGTGACCGGAGGTGACGTCTAGTCATTTAAAAAAAAAATTGATTTCTACTCATTTAAGAACTTTATAATATAAGAACTAAAGTTTAATTAATTAAATATATATTAATATATAATTATTTTATTTATATATATATATATTATATAGTTTAAAACTATATTTATATAATTTAGTTATTTTTAATAAAAAAAAAAATCTTTAAATTGGCAGATAAATACATGCCCCCCGCAAACCCGCACGATGTTGACAATGACGATGGCGGATTTTCAAAAAAAATTGTTGGATTCGGAGCATAAGATAAATAACAACCACGACGAGGTCAGTAAAAGATTAAATGAATTCCAGAGCAAGCTTGGGGAGCAAGTTGACGAAATCAAAAATCTTCACGATACGACAAATCGAATAGAAATAAAGATGGAAAATCAACATGTCCAAACAGAAGTAAACATCAGAGATGCCGTAACAATGCCAAAACTTTTGTGTAAAAAGATGAATTGTACACCCGAACAACTACTAAAAGAAAATGAAGAGAATCAAGAACACATCTCATCAGATTCAATAAAGTCAATAGACTCTCATGAAAAAGTTGAATCCCCAAGGAAATCAGCGACACCCCACCAAGAAGTGAGTAACACAACCCTTACAAACAAGCAACTTTGGGATAACTTTACCAATCAACACCCTTTTTTCGCTCAACCATTAGCAACATACCAGCGAAGGGCAAAATTCAAGATGCCTAAATTTGATGGAAACGAAAAAAACAATGTTGCATGGATAAATAAAGCAGAAGAATACTGAGATATATGACATCAATGACGATGACAAAAAGCTCAGGCATGCATCCATGAAAATGGAGGGAGAAGCATATAACTGGTATATGTGGTGGAAAAAGACAACACACATCATTAGTTGGAGGAAATTTAAAGATGCATTCTTTAAAAGATTCCAATGTGTGAAGGAAGAAGAGTTCTTTTCAAAACTCATCAAATTACAACAAAAAGGAAGTGTGGACGAATACACTCAAGAATGGGAGACCTTAGTAACACGAGTACCCGAGTTATCAGAATCTCTTCTAATTCAGTCATACATCTCGGGACTCAAAACCCATTTACAAGCAGAACTTGAGATGCAGGACATTACATCAATAGAAGTAGCAAGACGGAAAGCAAAAACAGCTGAAAAGAAATTTGAACCAATATTTTGTCAAAAGCGGAAAAAACATATTCAAAACAAAGGATACCCTAGTATGTGGGCTCAAATAATACAAGATATGTTCCACCACATCGTCGTGAAGATGAAAAATCTAATGTGGAAATGCAAAGGATAAAAGAGGGTAAATGTAAACACTGTGGTGAGAAGTGGGACCCCAAACATAGATGTGCTAAAGGAAAAGGACCAAAGAACCTATATAATTGTGAAGCATCCAATGATTCAAATAGTGAAGATCATGACATAGAAGAAACAGAAGATGCCCCAAAATACTCACCAGAATTAGATGACGGAAGTATTTCGCAAGTGTCACTATCTGCTATGATAGGTATATCACAACCTCAGACCTTAAAGTTAAAAGGACACATAAAGAAGAACAACATAGTGGTTCTCATAGACTCTGGTAGCACACAATTTTTTAGATGCAACTGTGGCAAAGAGACAATATTTTTTCATTTCCCTTACCAAATACGAAAGTGATGGTAGCTAACAGTAAGAAGATTGAAAAGGTGGGGAAATGCCATAAGATCAATTTGCAGATTCAAGACTTTAATTTAGAGTCTCCGTTCTTCACGGTACCGTTAGGAGGAGTAGATGTAGTCTTAGGTATCCAGTGGCTACGAACTTTGGGTACTTATGCCGCCAACCATCAAGTACAATTTGTAAAATTCAAATGGGGAGGTCAAAAGTACAAGCTACACGGATTCCAAGCACCAGAAAGTCAAGTTGTATCATCATCTCAAATAATGAAGCTGAGTCGAAAAGGAGCATCCGCTTATGTAGTACAATGTCACCAATTAGAAATGTTATCTGCAAAGATGACCAGAGAAGAGTCACCAGAGATACAAGAGCTGATTCGGAAGCATGAAAAAGTATTTCAAGACCTACCTATGAAGATGTCGCCTAATAGGGAAATTGAGCATACAATAGAAGTCAAGGCAGGGTCAGACCCCGTCAACATCAAGCCATACCAATATCCACATCACCAAAAAACGGAACTTGAGAGATTAATCCACAACCTTTTAAAGTGTGGACCTTGATCATCTTGGAATATTTGATCAAGTGGAAGGACTTACCCGAAGAAGACGCTTTCTAGGAGAATGAATCATTCTTCAACAACATTCGTCGTTACTTATGCTTTGAGGACAAAGCATTCTTTCGAGAGGAAGGCAATGTTATGTAAAAAATTAGTTAATTTTAGGTTTAATTAGACGAAAGGGCACGATCATAAGATCATGCCCTTTCCCAAAGGGTGCCCATGGCGGTATATAAGCCAGGAATCCCATTGTAAACAATCATCATCTGTCTATTCATCTTTTTAATAAAATATTTATACATATATTTCTGCGTATCAGAAGTTTTTTTGCCTCATTGGATAGGTTTCTTGTCGAGGATCCTCTTAGGAAGAGGGAGTTGACTCTTGCTGCAATTACCAAGGGATTTTCTCAAAGAGAGGGAGTTGATCTTGTCAAAGTTTTTGCTTCTGTTGCCGAAGGTTCTGAGGTGAATGGGCAAGTTACCTATGGATTCGGGTTGAAGATGGCCCTGCCTGGGCCAATACATGCACTAAGAGTTTGGTATTTTAGGATTGATAAGTTTTTACTCAAGTTGGGCTTCCCCAAGTTTAGTGCAGATTTTAATTCTTTATTTGATAAATCTGATCCATTTATCTTGGCCCTGTATTCAGTTGAATTTGTCATAGCAATAAGTGTTAAGCAACTCATGTTGTAGTGTAAGAGTATTTTTTACTAGTGAAGTTGACATGAAGGAAGTTCGAGTTTGGTTGGTCAGTGATAAAGTTTTCTCTGCACAGGGGATTTATACATTGAAGGTGATGATGATGATGCCCTTAGTAGAGGGAAGGTTCAAGATGTTGTGATAGTATATTGGTTTGGTGGAGAACCCTTTCCTAGTAAAGAGGCAGTGTTAAGAGTTATACCAATGTTGCTCTAAATGTGTTCATCCTTCAGCAGTTTAGCAGCACACTGTAGATTCCTCTGTGCAAAGAAGCATACCCAGCAGCAGCCTTGGTCTGTGTGCAGGCAGGTTGAAGGCACAGTCAAGACTCAAGAGCAACATCAGCATGGTGCAGTAGTGATGGTAGAGTTCACCTGTTGTCATGAAGGTGTTTGTCCTTCAACAGTGCTTCAGTTTAACTGATCCATACAGCCAGCACCTTCAGAAGATCCATACAATGTTTGGATCCATAAACAGATTGCAATTTGCGTGTGAGGGTGCAGCAATATTAAAAGAGGCACATCAGTTATAGGCATGTTATGGTTGATGTATACATTCATGCTTGCCTTAAGTTGAGACTGTTTTCCTGACTTAGATAGAGCCATGTTTCATGAGCCATGTTGAGAGTGTTTTCTAGTTTAAGATAGATGGTGGCTTCTATAAAAGTAGAATTGCTTTTATCAGTGCTGTTCCTGGCACAGATCTATATTTTTAGGAAAAGTGCATAGTAAAGACAGTTTCAATAATTAAAGCACAGTGCACTTTCCTAGGAGGCACTTTATTCCAGGCTGCTTCTCTCATGCAAGTTAGGCAATCTATTCTAGGCAGATTTAGGACTAGGGTTATGTAACCTAAGTTAGGTGCTGTGCATGGGATTGCTTTATTATGTAAATCCCAGCCAATATTCCTCTATGAAAGAAAGGAAGGGTGGAGGTTGTTAATCATTTTGTGAGTGTGTGTGCTTAGGAGTTGAGTTGATTGCATTGTATTTCTTAGTCTTTAATTAATAAAACAGTGATGCAGTATTGAAAGTTCAGACCTTTGTGTACTTGTTCATACTTTTTCTAGAGGGATGTGTTGTAGTTTAACATAGTCAGAATCTGCAGTTTTGATTGAAGTTTAGCATTTCTGTTTCATAGCTGTTAGGTTGACTTTTCAGAGAAAAGCTAATTGCATTGTATTTCCTGTTTTTTTAATTAATAAAACAGTGATGCAGTATTGATGGTTCAAACTTCAGACCTGTGTGTACTGGCTGTTTGTACTTATTCTAGAGTGACGTTTTTGTAGTTTAGTGAACTCAGAATCCTCGGTTTTAATTGAAGTTTAGTATTTCTGTTTCCAAGCTGTTAGGTTAATTTTTCTTGAGTGCAGAATCTGCATAACATGGTCTGAAAATTTAATGCGAAGATGTGCCTCCTTATGGATAAATTTTTCAGTTGCCATCAAAAGGTTGTCTATAGACATTACATGGTATATTTGCATCCTCTGTGGTTCTATGCATGGAAATCCATATTCTTGTTTGGACATCATAATTAATGAGGTCCATGGGTGCATATATTGGTGTGGATGCAAGTTGCAACATTCAAGAGAAAGAAAGGAGAAATGTTGACGCAAATTTCAATTTATTCAGCAGGGTTTATTCACGGCTGTGTCCTTTAGAATAACTTTTGGGTTTGTCCTGTAAGAGTTGGGTGCAAGCTTCCACTATTATCAAGTTGGCCAGATTCAGATATAAGGTAAATTATGAAAGGCCTGTAGTCTGTTTTGTTTAAGCATAGCAATTACTTCTATACAATATGGGATTGTGTTCAAACTTCATCAAACCTAGTGGTCATGTTCAATTTCCAATAAAATAAAAATAGTTGACTCATAGTGTCTGGTTTGTGGAGGTAAAGTGAAAGTTGGATGAATTTATGTAATAATTATTTTATGGCTGCATTTCATGATAAAGTTGAGGTTGTATGGATGACTTTGAAAAAAAACCTTCCGCTTGGCCATTCCTTTCAAGAAAAACACATGATGTTTTCCCAAAAAGGAAAAAAGTTTACTTTCCTAATCATTTTTAGTGATATGCTTGTTTGTATAAAATTATCTTGAAATACATCCATTCAACAAATGCATCATAAGAATGTGAAAACTGAACAGTATGTAGCTTCTCTTAAAAACATATGTACAGCTTCAAATAGGTATTTTAGTTGATCAGTAAAGGTGTTACGACTGTAGTGATGATTCCATTTGCAAGTTTATTGTTTTCTTATAGAATTAAGTGGTTTTAGTGCCTCTAGATTTTAGACAGCCTTCAACTCTAATTGTGCTGTCTAGCAGGTACAGTCATAAAGAAAATGGGACAGTTATTCTGCTGTGTACAAGTGGAACAAGCAACAGTGGCTATGAAAGAGACTTTTGGACGCTTTGATAAAGTTCTTGAGCCAGGCCTCCACTGTATGCCATGGATTTTTGGGAGCAAAATTGGAGGCTATCTTTCCTTACGGGTACAAAAGCTGGATGTGCGATGCGAGACAAAGACAAAGGTATGCAGCCTAGTGCTATTGTATGGCATGATTATAGTTTAAAACAAAAGCCTACATTTATGTATGTGTTTTAAACAAAAGTTTACTGTCTATGTGTATTTGGTATTAATAAAAATGTTATTTAATGAGCTTATTTTCATTTTGGAAAGTATTTACAATTGAAATTAGTCTAAAGTAAAATGCAAATTTCATAGGCATCGAAGACACTCTGAGTGTCTGCAGTGAGGTCGATATGTTTATTTATTTATTTAAATGATCTTGCATTAATAATTTTTGTTGTGGCAGGATAATGTATTTGTGACTGTTGTTGCATCTGTGCAATACCGTGCCCTTTTAGAAAAATCAGTGGATGCTTTTTATAAGCTCAGCAATACAAAGGAGCAGATCCAAGCTTATGTCTTTGATGGTAGATTTCATAACCATTCCTACTAACATAGTCACAAACTTATGCTGCTGCCAGTATGATCTGTTCCAAGAATATTACATACTGATAAATTTATGCAAAGGTGCTTTCATTGGAGAGTTACAAGGGTCCAAATAGAATCATTGGTGTTGTCAAGTATATATGATGGTGCAACCAAATATATGTGCTAAGATCAGTTGGAGATTGGCAATTCTGTTCTGGTCTGTAAAGGAGCTATTCTCCATACAATTACAAAGTACATTTTGGTTGACAGTTGATGCACTAACCTTATTTAGTTTCCTTTTAGTAATTTGGACCTCTGTAAGAGGTACCTGCATTTTAGCCATGGATTTTCCTTCTATATCCCTTCTATGAATTGTAATCTACATCAATTTCACATCCATATATACTTGTTTTTGTTGACATTATAAATTTAGCTTGTTTGTGGAGTCGATAAAAAACAATATATGCCTGACCATCGTACTAGGATTACATTAATGATGAAATTTTGACAATTTGTATCTACTAATTAGTGTGTTTTGAACATCCATAGTTGGTGAAGCTGAAACACTATGTGTTGAATTAATTGGAATAATAAAATGCTACCATTTTCTAATTTGCTAAAGAAAATGGAATGGGATGACCCCATCTTTAAGAAGGATTGATAATAAGGTATTTGAATTCAATCGTTATGGTTCATGTATTGTGCATAGATAGATCCTAGACAACTGGAAAACATAAATGGTGCTTTCTAAGCTTTGATTGAAAGAAAAAAACTTGTTAGTTGAGCCATTGATTTAGGCTATAAATCAGCAGTTATTTTGTAATGCCTGTATTTATATACAGTATGCATTCTCCTTTGTTGTAAGGTGTTCTTTTCTGCTTTACATAACTCGTGCACTGCTGTTTGAGCTCATTTCCATGTTTTTAAGTGCAGTGATTCGGGCATGTGTCCCAAAGTTGAACTTGGATGCAGTTTTTGAGCAAAAAAATGATGTTGCTAAAGCTGTTGAAGTGGAACTCGAAAAGGTAAGATTGAAAATCATTTCATGTTTGGTCATATGTTTTTATTTCAAGGATAACTACAAACTCAAAAATACTTGCATATTTATTGCTTCATATTTAGTGGAGTAAATACCTCTAATTCTTTGTGTATTGAAGGATCATCACTGCATTTTTTGTCATAAATTTGTGAATGGTTCAGGTTTTGCTAAGAAATATTCTGAACATACTTCACAATGTTGTCTTCTTTTTGGATACAGGCTATGACAAACTATGGATTTGAAATAGTGCAAACTCTCATTATTGATATAGTACCTGCTGAAACTGTGAAGAAAGCGATGAATGAAATAAATGCAGGCAAGCATTCTCTGCCCTAACTAATTTCTGCCAGGCACAATATCTAAAATATAAATAAAGGAATAGATGCTCTTTTTGGAACTATGCCTGTTTTCTTTTGAGAGATTCTTTGTTATACCTTTGAATTTTATGGGTAACTTGATGGTGTGCACTGCAGAATAATCATCATTCAACCTCAATAATATAGCTCTGGTTTCAAAATGTAATATCTTCTCAAAAAACAACCTTACAAATACAACACATGAACCTACATTTTTGCTCCAGTCTATGCATATTTTGGTTTAGTTTGTCCTTTTATATTTCACATTTCTTTTACAATATTGGCCATCTTATTTATGCAATAAGTCAATTGAACTTTGATTTCAGCTGCAAGAATGAGGGTTGCTACACAAGACAAAGCTGAGGCAGAGAAAATATTACAAATTAAACGTGCAGAAGCTGAAGCAGAATCGAAGTATTTGTCTGGATTGGGTATTGCTCGTCAACGGCAAGCAATCGTTGATGGCCTTCGGGAAAGTGTACTTGCTTTCTCAGGCAATGTGCCTGGGACAACTGCAAAAGATGTGATGGACATGGTCTTGGTCACACAATATTTTGACACAATGAAAGAGATAGGAGCATGTTCAAAGTCATCGTCAGTATTCATCCCCCATGGACCTGGTGCAGTTCGAGATGTTGCTGGGCAGATCAGAGATGGATTACTTCAGGGACATGTTCATGAAACATAATAATGCTTTCTGGCTACAGAATAAAAATCTGTGCGACTACTCAGTTACAAGAAGGCCAGGGTAGTATTGATTAGAGAATTCCCCATCTCAGCTCGACTAAAAGTACAAACATGTTATATTGCAGATCCTGTTATTGTTAATTGTAATATGTATATTGGATTGCCTGCTTCCTTTGTCTGATATTTTGGTAGACCTAGAGCAGTTTTCATCGAATGTTGAGTTTTAGAAACAAAAGCACATAACGTGCAGCAATGTTTATAGTTTGCCTTTTGCCTTTTGAGGAATTCTTACACGTATATAGTATTGTTTTGTGAACTGCTTATACCTTGTATATGAAGTTTGATTAGAAAATATGCATAAATGCAGGACGCAGTGGTTAGCCATTGTTTCCGTTTTTAAACAAATTTAGATGTTCTGCTGCCTGCATGGATGTGAAAATGGCTAATTGCTAATTGTAAATGTACGAAGTTTGTATCTTGTGGAATGCTTGGCAAACGTGGGGCACATGTTTAGGGCATAGGTTAAGAATATAGGGGCACAGGTATATGATTCCCATGGCTCTATAGGATCGATGCAGCTTGGTGGAGAACTCAATTTCCAACGACACCCCATTGACACAATGAAGAATGTACATAGTTCTAGGAAAATTTACCAAACCTCTGGGAAGATATATGTTTGGTATGTAGGCCAATATGATCATGAAGGGGTGTTTGTTAGTTCATTAGAGAAATGGTCACGTTTGTTAATAATGTATAAAGAGTAGTGTTTGACTTGTGAGTTCACAAAATCATTAAATAATAAATGACTATAGTGTACATGTATGTAAGTGAATAGGAAATTGTAGGTGATTATATAATAGATTATTATTTCGTACATGTATCTAGGTGAATAGGAAATTATAGGAGACATGGGAATTAGAAGATTGGGTGTAAAAAAATGGATTATATATCAATGTTATATTTATGAATATCATTAGGAATTTATCACCGGGGTTTGGAAAATAAGACCATATTGAGGATGATATCAGAAATGACGTTGTTGAATTATTATATGTTTTGGAGTTTTTGGTCGGAATTTGACCAAACAATTTTTAGTCAAATCATGATCTTCGTATTTTAAAATGCATTTTTGAACACTGTAAAAAGCCCCTAGAACACTCAAAATGGGGAGAGTTCACAGTTCAAACTTATGATTCCAACAAATCCCTACTGGATTTTTGGCAAATTCAACCGAAAAATACGCTCGGAAAGCTCCAAAATGTGTAACAAGTAGACTACAGCGATAAAAAATTATCGAGAAATTAAAAAAATACAATAATCTTTTTTTTCTTTTAAAATTTTAAACATCTAAAGCAGCAACCATATCAAACAAATATATTGTTACATAAATATGAAAATAAAACTGAGATGTATAAGATGTCGAGTGGTATATCAATCATTCATACTGAAATATGATATCTGCGTTGAGTCATAAGTCTTTATATGATACTACAAAATAATATCAAAACAAAAATAAATGTATTACATTTTTTTTTTAAACTTTAGAGACAATAAGTTAATGAATTAGTTTGTTTTATTTTATTATTAAATTTATCATCTATTTTATCAATTTATATATTTTATTGTGAGCGGAAATATTATAAAAGTTAATACATTAAGTTTTATGGTTTTATATCAAATAGAATGCAATTACAATAGAAAAACACATGTAAATGAAATAGATATATACATGATATTTAAATATTACATGTGATGTATACAAAACCAACACACAAAACTAATTATAGTCACAATTGTTGTTTTTTTATAGTTGACATTTTAAGTGTAGGAGTACCAAACCTTTCAAATTTCACTGATAAATATTAATATTAAAGCAATTTATATGTTGCAAGGAAGTTGTATTAGAAAAATGCTAGCATTTTAGTGATCTTCTACTTGTGTTTACTTTGTTAAAAATGTGCAACAAAAACTTCATTGGGTATGGGCTTCTTAGCAGCATTCCCTTTGTATCTTAGTTTTGTTTTGTTTAACATTCAATGAATTGCAACGTAGCAAAGTTGTTTTGAACCTGCTTCTTAAGGGGTTAGTTAGATAATGCTTAAAGGATATGTAAGTTAGTGGGTCAACTGCATCAATACAAAAAAATGAATAATGTAACGAATAAAATATATAAATAATATAAATATAATGTAAAAGATAATAATCATAAATAATAGTTAGTTTAAGCTAGTAATTAAGGTTGAAGAGGCATGTCAATAGACATGACTCTTCATGAAGAGACACTTGCTTGGTAAATAAGCAAGCCTCTCGTTCTCATTTGTAATTCATACTCAATTCTTATTCATATTTTTAATATATTATTTATATCCTTAATGGATAATTTCATATTCCAAGTCTTTTGGAGTAATTAATCTTCAGAAGGAACTTTGTTCGCTTCATTGGTATCAGAGCCACGTTTGGCTGATCACTAGGCCTTTGGCTATCAACCTATCATCAACTTTGTTGCTGTCATAATTGAAGCGTTTCGCTATATATTGGGAGATTCTCCATTTTTTTAGGTCTTTTGGCTATTTGCTACTAATTAAAAAATAATAATAATAAAGAATAAAAAGAAGGGTATATAAAAAAAAAAGAGGAAAGGAAATAATATATTCTGAACAAACAAAAAAAAGTGAAAATATATATATATATAAAAAGGTTTTACATTATTGATAAAAAGTGCATAATAAAGATAAGCGGGAATTTTTTCAAGTATATTTAAGACTTTTTACGTGGAGAAGCGCGTGGTTTTAGAAACCAGTGGTAAGTTTTACATTTTACGTGGAGAACATTAACCGAGGTTTTGAAAACAACCCATGGTAATTGCCCATGGTATTTCAAAAAGTAAAAAAAAATGAAAGGAATACGTTTAACTTTTTACGTGGAGAACATTTTAATGGAGGTTTTAAAAACAACCCATGGTAATAGCCCATGGTATTTTAAAAGTTAAAGAAAAAACAAGGAGACAAAAGCTCTTATGTGAAAGGTAAATATTACTTTTTACAGGAGGCTTTAAAAACAACCCATGGTATTTTAAAAGTAAAAGATATTTTGATAACATTGGAGAAAAAATGTGTGATCTAAATAATTTTAATCGTTCAAATCTAAAGATTGTGACCATACCAAGAGTCATGTCTCATCCAACTTTTCCGAGAAAAAAATATTATTATAATTATAAAAAATGATACTATATAAACCTTATATAGTTACATATAAAAGGAAAAGTTGGTCTCAAAAAAGTATATATAAATTTTATATAGTTATCATTTTATAATATATATAAATTGTTATTTTATTATTATATAAAATTTTTTATTAAAAGAGCGAACAAAAAAAGAAAAAGAAGAAGAGGAGAATATTTGAAAAATATATATAGGAGAAATAAGTGATATTTTATAATAAAAATAGCTCCAGTTGACATATTGTTTACGTAAAAACATAAAGGAAAAAATGGAGAGTAGTAATGAAAGGTTTCTTGAAACCCGTAGTACATGTGTTCGCACACTATTTAACATCAAAGGATCACTCGCAGGAAGAGACATCATACTCTCTATCATTCCTATTGAAGGAAGTAATTATGTTAGTCCTAAATGTGCTAATCAATTGGTGATTCCTGAATCAAATATAGTTGAAACAATTTTTTTTGGCAAACAATACGATATAAGCAATTTACACCTAAATATTGAAGATTATACTTTTACCTCACAATTCACCGTGCAGACCCTATCTTTTAATGATAGTGACAATGTTTTGGGATCACCATGGATGAAAACTCTAGGTTCCTTTATTCTAAATACTAAGAAAAAGTTTTTAACATTTTCTTACAAGAAGAAGAAAATAACTCTCCAAGATGTTACACTGAAACCTAATTCAGTAACGCCAGAAGATATATAGGATATTTCAGAAGTAATTTCTCATGAAGGTAAAAAGGTATTACAAAATATGCAAAATGAAATTGACAAAATCACTATTGACAAAAATGAAGAAGTTTCTCGACTTAAAAACCATAGTGAAAAATTGCTGACGCAAATTAAGATACTTGAGAAGGATAAGAAGTCATTAGAAAACAAGGTACAACAACTTATCGAGAAAGAAGCATCAAATGTAGGAATTCAAGTTGATGACAAAACAACAAATACCGATCCAGTGAATATGACAACTCAAGAAGACAAGTCAGTTGAAGAAACGACACACGTAGATGTTGCAATTCAAACAATGGACGTCCCAAGTGAATGTTCCATAACCAATTCAATAACATCCTCACCAGAAGAAAATATAAAAACCTTATGTCGGCATCTGAATCACAAGATTAGACAACTCAACCAAGCTACGTATCAGGACCATTCAGAACAGAAACAACAAACTGATGTTCCAGAGAATAATGACATAACATCAATCCAGTCTTATGCTAACAATTCGTTACAAAACTCCAGTGATCAAAATACTATACAGAAGATTAGTCTGGGATGGTCTAATCCCTTCTCAGTGCGACAATTTTGTTGTCACTAAGAAGATCTTATCAACTTGTATCGACGAGGATGACTATTCCGAGATAGAAAGACTTTCGAAGCAGAAAAAGAGATCAAGCCTTTTTCATCGACAAGCTTTGAGGACAAAGCTTTTTGAGGAAGAAGCATGTAACGAATAAAATATATAAATAATTAAATATAATGTAAAGATAATAATCATAAATAATAGTTAGTTAAGCTAGTAATTAAGGTTGAAGAGGCATGTCTAATAAGACATGACTCTTCATGAAGAGACACTTGCTTAGTATATAAGCAAGCCTCTCGTTCTCATTTGTAAATTATTCTTATTCTTATTCATATATTTAATATAATATTTATATCCTCAATGGATAATTTCATATTTCAAGTCTTATGGAGTAATTAATTTGTAGAAGGAACTTTGTTTGCTTCAAATAACTATATTAGACCATAGTTTAACATGTTTGACTACATTTAACTATAGTAGTTGGGAATTTAATTAATTGGTTGGTTGATCAATGGTTAAGGGGGTTGTGAGTTAGTGAATCAATTATTAGACATTGTGTTGGTTAATTGGTTAGTGGTGAGGGAGTTAGTAAATTAGTTGTTGGGGCTATTTTGGTTGTGAAAGACTCTTAGTGAGCCATAATGAGAGAGCTTGGTCTATATTGCAAATAGGCTAGATAAGCTATGACTATGTTGTGGTGATCATTTTTGTAGGTATCCTTAATTTTTTCATATCTTAGATTTGTTTTAGATGTTTTAGGTTCAAACTCCCTCCCCCGCTCATCAACTAGAATGATTCTCAATAAAATAGGGGCTAACTGTGGAACCTAACCATGATAGTTTCTCTAATAAAAATACCTTCTAATGATATGGACTTAGATATGAGAGGCAAAACCTTGATTGCAAAGTGAAGACTCAAAGAAAAGAGTCTTCACAGAATTTCAGAGGCAAAGTGTTATAGAGTTCACTAAAGAACACTTGAATTGATGGAAAATTTGTTGATGGGCTTGATGTGGGCTTGTGTGGCATCAAGTGATTGTGTTTGGCCTTTATTAGGCCAATTGAAGGACTAAACAACTAGGTTGTATATGTTGTATCCTTGTTTGAT
Organism: Pinus taeda; assembly: GCA_000404065.3. Classification (NCBI taxonomy): domain Eukaryota; kingdom Viridiplantae; phylum Streptophyta; class Pinopsida; order Pinales; family Pinaceae; genus Pinus; species Pinus taeda. The sequence continues at coordinate 28,537 of APFE031480622.1, read as the reverse complement.
TATTGACATGTTGAAAGGTTTCCGTGGTTGGAATAGAAAGGTCAGAATATTTTACTCAAATGGGGACAAATTGTGAGCATTGGCCTCTTTTGCTTTTTGGAAGAAGGCTTGGTAAATGGTTGTGAAATGGAGGAATTTGGGTGCCTCTGTGGTCGGTGAAGATTCATTTAACTTCAGAAGTTTTTTGAGCAATTGATTGCCTTGTCAAATTTTCTTTCAACCCTCAAAAATATTAAAATTTGATTTTTATATGAGTTGGAAATAGAAAAAGAACACAAGAAAATGCCAAGAAAATGCAATAAAACCTCTAATTAATCAACCAATCATAAAATAGATAAATGAATCTGAAAACAATAATAAAATAAATGATGTAATTTATTAATGTAAAATTTTGAAATGTTTTGCAAAATATTCAGCGAAGACACAAACCAATGCAAAGTCAAAAGCAAACTACTTCATATAATAATTATGTGTGCCTTTCAATTTCGGGTGTAGAATATTTGTAGAGCTTTTGTATGTGTGAGAGAAGGAAGGTGTTTTCCTTCTTGAAGTTAATTTCTCTTCATCAATGAAGAGACTTAATGCATGTTTTACATATGAAGTTGGTTTAAGTGAACATTAGCATGATAAATTATCTGATCAATTGAAATCTTATATAAATCAAGTGCTTATGTGACGCGAGACACCAAATTGTTATCGCTGGAGGATGAAAATTAATTAGAATGATTTTTTCATCGATTTATGGTTTTGGTTGCTATCTCACCAGAGCAAAAATGTGGTCTCAACGCTCTAAAAATATGAACTAGGGGATTTTTGGGGTGGATTTCTTAATCAACCTAGAACATTAAAAATGCAATCTATGTAATGGATCATTTAAAAACATAGGTTTTGAGATAGGACTCTTCTAGTCCACTTAAAATGGTTGCTCGCTATCCAACAATATAAGTAATGGTTATTGAGCGCTTGTCTATCTCATACATAGCAAAATAACATAAGCCTCATCAAAGGTATTCCTCTCCCAAATCCTAATGGTAGTTGACTAATAAGTGAATGATTAGGTATCCAAGGACAAATATCAAGCTTTTGGCAGTCGCCTATCAGGTCATCGACTATCAGGTGTCAGGAAGACTACAACAACTACCAGTGTAAAGCTCGATATTGACGGATCCTAAAATGTCCATTGACTAATGCACAATATCCTGTTAGTTATGGTGGTGTATCAACCTTTCCACTATCGATTGTCAGGAGGACAGTTTCGTTGGGCTACTAGGTATTAGGTTTAGGTATCCTTATCTATCCACTAAGAGCAAATGTTAGATGCAAATAAAACTTGAAAATTTCCATCAACTAACAAAGCATTTCCTATCATTTAACTATAGTGCATCACGACACCAAAATCAAGTTATCAATTATTGGGTGTCGGGTGAACATATGTGCACGAATTCAAGCTAACCCTCAATACTAACAGTCTCGATAATATATGTTGACAGATATGGAAAACTCTCATTAAAGAATTACATTATCGGGAGATTGGGATATCGGTTGTCTGGGTATCGGCTATTGCTCTTCAAGGTATTAGGTGTCAAGAGGTTGGGACCTCTGCTATCAAGTTTTCCTGTTGATACTAATAGCACCCAATAATCGGCTGACGTGGCATGCTGACATGATGTTGATATGCCATGTCGATGTGGAATGTTGGTGTGGCACAATGGAAACTATTGGGTGACATGGCATGTTGATGAGGCATGAAGTTAGGTCTTGGATGACATGGCATGATGATGTGGTATTAATGTGGTGTGTTGATGTGGCATGATGGCATAGCAAGATGACATGGATCAGAGTGCACAATAGTGCTAATATGGAAGCAAAATTGGTATGGTTGAGGACGTAACCCTATGAGGTAGTGACACGTGGATAAGGATTGTTATCTACCTACTTTTGAATGGTGTTGTCATTGATGCCAACATCCATCTTTAACCGCTCTTAACATTTGTCTAGTTTGCATCAATTGGAAACTCGAGAGGACAAGAATCCCTAGAAAACCCTGCACTTGTTGAAGTGTTTGAGGATGTAGATCAATGACTTTGCTTTGGAAACCATCATCACTTGATGCTCCTCGTCATGTCGATTCTAACAATATGTGGCACACCACGAGGCTCCTCACAATTCGGGAGATATGATTGATTAAAGATTGAAACCCCTATTTGTGGTCAAAATCCCAAAACGAGATGATGTGGAAACTCCTCGTTGATTAAGAAATTTTCTCAAATAATGAAGATTTTTGTGGTCTAAAATCTTATCATTAATTTGGTCCTATTTGTTTGTAAGATTCAAATTTCAAGGTGAAATGGTTGGCTCCACTAGTATAGCTCCAATTGTTTTTTATTTTTTAATTTTCCTTCCTTAGGTTGTCTCCATGGAACCCCTCCTCAACCTCTACAGAAGAAAGGCTCAGATTCTTCGCAAGACACAATTCCACATAGATCTTTTAGAACTTTTCTCTTAGATTTTCCACGTGTTTGACAAACATATGTGGAGCAGGAGTTGAAATTACGAGGCTTCTCACAAATCGTGAGATATGATTGATTAAAGGTTGACACCCCTATTTGTGGTCAAAATTTATAAGATTCAAATTTCAAGATGCAATGGTTGGCTCATAAGTATAGCTGCAATTATTTTTATTTTTGAATTCTCCCTCCTCAGGTTGTCTCCATGGAACCCCTCCTCAACCTCTATAGAAGAAAGGCTCAGATTCTTCACAAGACACAATTCCACGTAGATCTTTTAGAACTTTTCTTTGAGATTTTTCACGTGTTTGACAAACATATATGGAGCAAGAGTTGAAATTTAAGAAGTATTTCTATTAAAATTTGGGTACCAGAGGACAAGTAGTTCCCTAAGGCTTTGATCTTTGGCCTAGAGAAAAGTGTCCAAATTTATATTTTACTTTTCTCCTAAAGTGACTTTATAAGTGGTAAAGTCAAATTTAATTTAAAAGTGACTTTATAAGTGGTAAAGTTACATTCTAATTTAAAGGGGACTTTATTAAAGTCAATGAAGAATTAGAAAGTGAAAAAGTGACTATGGATATAAAAGGCTATGTGGGTATTTATTTAAGTAGGTGAGTTAAAAAATAGAAAGTGAGAATTAAATGCACATTTATTCTTATCCCTAGATCTAAATGAATCTCAACCATTAGATCTTAGGGTAACCCAAAAGGTCATTTAGAGAATAAAAGGAGAAGAGAAGAGGAAAAGATCAATCCATTCTTTCATGAGCATTTGAGAGAAAGAGAAGAGAGAGCAAGGAGAAAATTTATGAGTAGTGAAGAAGTGAAGGAAAGCAACGAGAAGACATTTTAGCAAATTTGGGCAGTAACATTTATTGGCACGCATCCCAAGGAAAAACCGTACAATAAGAGAAAGGCATAGAAATCGAGGAAGAGGGACAACAAGTTATGGGCATGTTTTTCGAGGCTGTCTGTACAACATTTAATGTTGTTTTATTGCTGCAAAAAAATTTTGTTTTGGCTGTTTGTTGATTGGCACGATTTTCGAGGTGGAGTTCAAGCACGAAAATCGAGATAACTTGTAATTTGTGGTTGCTGGAATTTTCACTGTGTATCTCAGTGTTTCTGTAAAAGCATTTTCAAAAATAAAGAAGAGCTCTCAAACTGGTTTTCTCCAAGAGTTGTAGAGGGTTTTTCCACTGTCACGTTGACCAAAAATCACTGTGTTACTTTCTGTGTGTGGCTGTCATAATTATGTTGTGTTTTATTTTTGCAATTTCAACAGTTGTGAAATCTCTAAATTTGTGTGTTTCAGAAAATATTGTCATTTCCAGATTTTAGAATTTTTATCATGCTTGGATTTAAAACTAAATGCATGGAGTGATAAGGAAAATTGATAACCAGAGTGGGGGTTGAAATTTCTTCATGGTATCAGAGCTTGGTTGGCTGAAAAGTGCAGTTTGGGACAATAAAGTGAAAATTACAGCAAGCTGATTTTTACACAGAAAACATAAACCTTTACCAGAGATTTGAAAATTTCAGTTTGGTAGGACAGTGAAACATGTCTTTGGGTTTGAGAGTTGAAGATAGGTTGGATGGGCAGAACAATTACAGTGCATGGAAGGAGAGAATCCAGAGCATCTTTGAGGAAGAAGAAGTCTGGGGCATTATGGTAAATACCACACAGAACCCAGTAGTAGTACTTGCTGACCCTGTATAGTTGGCAGAGTTTAACAAAAAGAATGTTAAGGCAAAAATATTGATTCTAGAAGGAATCAAAGACCATGTCATTCCTCATGTGAGAAAAAACACTTATGCACATGAGATGTGGACAACCTTGACCAGTCTTTACCAGGGCTCAAATGAAAACAGAAAAATGGTCCTAAAGGAGAAACTGAAGGCCATTAAAATGGCTAAGATTAATAGTGCTACAACATAACTCACAAAGGTCACTTCAGTAAGAGATGAGTTGGCAGCAGTAGGTGAGATCATTTCACCCATTGAGTTGGTGAGGATTGCTTTGAATGGTCTTCCCAAGACTTGGGAGAATTTTTTGGATGGCATTATTACACAGGAAAACCTTCCTGAATAGGAGAGGTTGTGGGATGATTGCATTCAGAATGAGATAAGAAAAAACCATCTTGGAGCAACCAAATAGGTGGAGGAGGATGAGAATGTGGCATTGTTAGCAAGAGGCAAGAAGGGCAGAGCAAAGAAGCAAGCTTCCAACAGTGGAGGCAAAGGTAAAGCTAAAGGCAAGCAACAGACCAAGGAGAAGGCCTATTCCAAAGTCAAATGTTGGAATTGTCAAAAGTTGGGACATTATGCTGTTGTGTGTCCGGAGAAGAAGAAGAAAGAAAGGGAAAGGCAAACCTATGGCAACTTCTGCAGAGATAGAGAGCTTCTCAGAGAGATTTGATCGAGAGTTTGGGTTCATAGCTTGTGAGGCCATTGGTGTAGGATCACCTGCCATACAGGTTTAGAGGGAGTGTGCATTCCCCGCTACTAGTAGAGCATCTTCTAGCATTTGGTATGTTGATAGTGGCACTTCTCGCCACATGACAGGAGTCAGAGAGTAATTCTCAGAGCTTTCAGAGGGTGATATTGATATGGAGTTAGTACTTGGTGAAGACAACATCGTTAGAGAAGTCGGTGTGGGGACATTGACATTTGATAATGGACCCAAACCTCTCTTAAAAGTGTCAAATGTTCTATATGTTCCTGGAATGAAGAAGAACCTGATATCCGTCTCAACACTTGAGGATAGAGGGTATGATGTGTTGTTCAGGAGAGGGCAGGTGCTTATATATCCTAGGAGAACTCCAACTTCTTCAGCTAAAGAGATTGGTGTGTGCCATGCCAATGTGTACACGTTCTCATTCCAGCCCCTAATGGCATTGAGTAGCAACACCTGAGACAGGACCAACAATAGATCTAGCAGTTCAGAGTTGTGTGAGATTTGGCACCACATGATGGGGCACATGTATCATGGGGCCTTTGCCAGATTTCAGTTTTGATCACCTTGATGTATGCAGAGGATGTGCTATGGGGCAGTTTTCCAGATCCCCTTTTCCCAGCAGCGACAACAAAGCGACCAGGATCCTTGACTTGATTCATACCAATGTGAGTGGTCGGATGTCCCATGTATCCTTGAGGGGCTATGAGTACTATGTTTTATTCATTGATGACCACTCTTGGATGACCTGGATTTATTTCTTGAAGACCAAGAGTGAGGTCTTCAAGCAGTTTCAAGAGTTCAAAGCTCTTGTGGAGACCCAGACAAGTAGGAATATCAAGTTCCCCAGGTCGGACAATGGAGGGGAGTATACCCTTGGTGAGTTTGTTGATTTTGGTGTTGATATAGGCATTAGGGGGAGTTCACAGTTCCTTACTACCCCCAGCAGAATGGGGTTGCAGAGAGAAAGAACAGATCCATTGCAGGGGCTGCCAAAGCCATGCTTCATGATGAGGGGTTACCTTTATTTTTGTGGGCAGAGGCCTGCAACACTGCTGTGTACTTGCAGAACAGGAGTCCACATCGTGTCTTGGGGAATGTGACTCTAGAGGAGGCTTTTTCTGGGAAGAAGCCTGATGTTGGGCACTTTCGTATCTTTGGGTGCCTTACATATTCCTATGTCCCCAAGGAGAAAAAGACCAAACTAGAGCCCACTGCAGATAAGGGAATCTTTGTGGGTTATAGCGAGACCTCGAAAGCTTATTGGATTTATATTCCTACGTAGAGGAAAGTGGTTGTCAGGCAGGATGTGAAGTTCGAGGAGGAGAGAGTTTTCAAGGGGTCACGGGAGTTAGAGTATCCAGAGTCACCAGACCCTCAGGAGCAGCTGAGTCAGTCACAGGGATCCAGTGGTCACGGATCAGGAGGCACATCGATTACAGTGTCAGGTCCATCAATGAGCAGTGGTTCTCAGAGTTAGGTGGGTGGTTCTTCGGGCAACATGCAGGGCAGTCCGCAGTGCAGTTCATAGCGTAGTCCACTAATGGACAGTTTGCATGGTACTTCGACATCTATAGGCACAGATTTAGGCATGAGGTCAGTTGGCAACCCTTCAGGAGTTCAGGCTTCTGATGATGATGAGGATTCTTTCACTTTGGTGGGAGAAGTATGCTAAGGGAAAAGGAAGCCCAAGTGGCTTCAAGATACCTTGTGTGAGGCCACATCAGTTGCTGGGCCAAAGAGATAGGTTAGAGAGAGTAAACCACATGAGTGGTTTTGTACTTACATGCATTGGTAATAAGCATTGTTCACTCTAAGCCTTCTAGTTATGAGGAGGTAGCCAGCCAGCAGGTCTAGAGAGAGGCCATGATGGAGGAGTATTCTTCTATTATGAAGAAAAATGTTTGGGAGGTAGTGTCGAGGCCTGAAGGTAAATCAGTTGTTACTTTCGAATAGCTCTACAAGCTAAAGCATGCTGCAGATGGTAGCATCGAGAAGTTCAAGGCTCTATTTGTGGCGAGAGGGTTTTCACAGGTAGAGGGAGTTGACTATGAGGAGACCTTTGCTCCCGTAGCTCGGTATACATCTATTCGCTCCATTATATCGATTGCAGTAGAGATGGGTTGGAAGATCCACCAGATGGATGTGAAGACCACATTTCTTAATGGCTTCATTCAGGAGGAGGTTTATATTGAGCAGCCGCAGGGCTTTGAGGTGCATGGGAAGGAGTCCGATGTATCCAGATTGAAAAAGGCACTCTATCACCTGAAGCAAGCTCCTAGAGCTTGGTACTCTAGGATTGATACATACTTGCAGCAATTGGGTTTCGCAAAGAGTGAGGTTGATCCAAACCTATACTTCATTGTGGTGGGTGAGGAGCCTCTCATTATGATGTTATATGTTGATGACTTGATCATAAAAGGTGCAAAGAGAGGGGTGCAAGAGGGATATTGTTTCAGACTTTGAGATGAAGGATATTGGCCTGATGCATTATTTTCTGGGATTGGAGGTGTGGCAGGAGGGGCATTTATTCCTGGGACAAGGGAAGCACATTATGGATATTCTTAGTAGATTTCACATGGAGGACTGCAAACCATGTCTACACCTATGATCACTAACTGGAAGAAGCTTCACGCTTCTGATTCCAAGTTGGTGGATCCTACTCTATACAGACAGTTGATTGGTTGTTTGATGTATTTGGTCAACACTCGACCAGATATATGTTTTTCCATTAACACTATGAGTCAGTTCATATGTGAGCCCAGGAGAGTGCATTGGGTGGCTGCAAAACGCTTTCTTCATTACTTGTAGGGGATTGTGGATTTTGGTTTGGATTATAAACAGGGTGATGGAGTAAGACTGGTAGGGTATACGGATTCGGATTGGGTAGGTTGTTCTTCAAATAGGAAGATTACTTCTAGGTGTTGTTTTGGGTTGGGTTCGACAGTTGTGTTGTGGATTAGACGGAAAAAACAGTCAGTTGCATTGAGTTCAACTGAGGCAGAGTATATGGATGCTAGTTTGGCTAGTTGTGAGGCCATATGGATTTGCAAGATGTTGTTTGGTTTATTTTGTCAAGCATTGAGATATTTAGTAATTTACTGTGATAATCAAAGTTGCATAAAACTCACAGAGAACCCATTTTTTCATGACTAGTCAAAGCATATTGGTGGGCTAGTTGCAGGTGTTAAGGATAATCGTTCAAAACCAGAAACAATCTCCTTAATTTTAGGCGGGACTTCTTTTCGGGTTTCCTTTACAATATTAGTCATCAACCTCTAATTTTAATTCTTCTGCTAAAACAACAGAACTGTTGAATTTACCCGAAATAAGGCAAACCTTCACGTTTCCCACGAAATAAAAAAGAATTGAAACTTTGGTTTATAACCTTGTCGCGTTCGTCATTCCATAAACCTTTATTGCAATAATTCTCCACCGTCGATCTCAACACTCAATCCGACAGTTGTCGCATTTCCCGCTCACAAACTAACCGGATAATCTCCATTGTTGATCAATCTCGATTGATCCAATGGTTGACACACAATCTCATGTGGATTCTTGCGCGGTGTTTAATGAGCCAAGAGCATGCGAGAAAATCCATTTTCCCATGCTACGTGTCGGCCACCAAGTGGAATTGCGTGAATTTTCAAAATACAACTTACCACCTTAAGACCGCGTGAGAAACAACTTTTGCCTACGAAGATCACCTTTCTATTCTATTTAACTTATGCGCTTGTTAGGACGTGATAATCGTTAGATCTATTAGATCTGTCGATCGAACGGTTCATGCCTTTTCTTGGGTTTCAAGACCACACGAGAAATAAATTTTGCCTACAAAGACCACCTTTCTATTCTATTTAACTTCTGCGCTTGCTAGCACGCAATAACCGTTAGATCTATTGTATCTATCGATCGAACGGTTCAAGCCTTTCCCTGGGTTTCTTACAAATTTATCAGGTTTTCCTCATTCCACCAAGGTTTTAGTGCTTCCGCCACATTTAACTTATGTCTAAGTTATATTCAGGATATTTCTAACTAAACTCTATGGGTTCGAAATACATCCCGATTAACTCAATACACAGTGAATGAAGATTTAAACACGATAACACAAGATTATATAAAATCTAGTTTTAAAGGCCCAAACTGGAAATCAACAACATTCAAAGATATTTCAAAGGAACTTCAAACCTCCGGGATTGACCATTTATGCGCAGAATACACAGAAATACAGAGAGACTTCAAATTTTACAGTCTAATCCTCCACAGCCAAATCCCTTTATATTAATTCAAAACTTACATAAATACTTGTACATACAACATCTAGATCCCAACAAACGGATCGAATATGCCTAATACTAGGTAATAACTAATTTGCATGATATTCTCCTTGAGAATCTCAACTAAGTATAAACTACTTGAATTAATTACAAGATAATTCAAGTCCCTGAATTCTAGCTCAAATCCTATCTAGAAAGCTTTGTAAAGTGACAACTAAAGGATCCCACTCCTTTGCTTGTAAACTTTTTTTGTATTTTTGGAATAAAATCGAAGTCTTTTGTCTTCGAGTCTCATGCCCCTGCATCAGACTCCCAAGGACAAAATTTTTCATGGGATCCTTTCCATGAGCTCTTCTAAAGAACTTCCCAACTTCTGTAGCATAGCATCTGTCATCCAGGTAGCATCAACAATTGGTTAATCCTTCTAATTGACCAAATACTGAAAATACTCCTGTCCCCTTGTCCTTTTAAACATTCTCTTGTCTAAAATATGTTATGGCTGCAATGCCTTTGTTGTAGCTAACTGTTTTACCCAATCAACCTCTTGTTCTTCCTTATCTTCTATTGTACCATTTGCATTTCTGCTTTCATACTTGTACAAATCAGCAACATTAAAAATTGGAGATATTCCAATATCATGGGGTAATTCAATTTCATATGCATTTGCCAAAAATTTCCTCAAGACTCTGCATGGTCCAATTTTCTTAAATTTTAACTAGTTATACTCCCTTTTTGGAAATCTTTCCTTCACCATGTGTGCTAAAACCAAATCTCCAACCTCAAAATTAACTTCTCTCTTCTTCAAGTCTGCTCTACTCTTGTACTTTATGTTGCTATCATGTAAGTATTGTTTTACCTGTTCATGTATTGATTGAATCTATGAAGCAAATCTTCTCGTTTACCACTTCTCATTTCAGCTTTTCCCAAGTCTCTTAATTCAGACACTCCTCTTGGGTGCATTCCATAAACTATATGGAATGGACTCTACCCTGTACTCTTGTTAGGAGAATCGTTATAAGCATATTCAGCCTGCGCCAAAATTTGATCCCAATGTTTTGGATGTTCACCTGCAAGACTTCTCAGAAGATTACCCAAGCTTTTGTTTACAACTTCAGTTTGTCCATCAATATGAGGATGATAAGATGAACTGAAAATCAGTTTAGTACCAAGTTTCTTCCACAATGTCCTCGAGAAATGACCAACAAATCTGGTGTCTCTATTTGAAACAATGCTCTTAGGTAACCCATGCAACCTTACAATCTCCTTAAAAAATAGATTAGCAATGTGAGTAGCATCACTAGTTTTATAACATGGAATAAAATGCGCCATTTTAGAAAATATGTCAACGACAACATAAATTGAATCATTTCCTCTTTGATTTTTTGGTAAACCCAAAACAAAATCCATACTTACCATATCCCAAGGTCTATCTGGAATAGGTAATGGAACATACAAACCTGTGTTTTGGCTCCTTCCCTTTGCATATTGACAGACTTTACAAGTTCTCACATACTTCTCCACTTCAGATCTCATCTTCGGGCATAAATAAAACCGACTGAACTGCTCATAAGTCTTGTCTGCACCAAAATCTCCTCCAAGTCCACCACTATGTTTCTCCTTGATTAAATTTTCTCTCATAGAACAATTTGGTATGCACAACTGATTTCTTTTAAACAACAATCCTTATTGCAAGAAAAATCCAACCACTTACTTCTGTCTAACAAAACAAGATTTTTACAAGCTTCAAATGCCTCTTTAAAATCTAAATCTTTCTCATACATTTCTTTAAGAAAATCAAAACCCAACACTTGAATTTGACTTTCCTAAACTATTTTTTTTTTTCTACTTAAGGCATCTGTCACCTTGTTTGATTGGCCATTCATATGCTTCAATACAAAATTAAAACTTTGAAGATATTCTACCTATTTTACATGTTTTTCACTAAGCTTTGGCTGTTGCATAATGTACTGCAATGCATGGTTGTCTGAATAAAGTATAAATTCTCTAGACATCAAGTAATGTCTCCACTTCTTCAATGATTGCACAACTGCATAAAATTCCTTATCATGAGAGAATATTCCTTCTTTGATTCATTCATTTTTTCACTGAAATAAGCTACAAGTCTATCCTCTTGACTTAAAACACCGCCAATAGCTTCTCCACTAGCATCACATTTTACTTGAAAAAGTTTATTAAAATTAGGCAAAATTAAAATAGGTTTCTCAGTAATCTTCCTTTCCAACAACTGGAAGTTCTTCTCTGCTTCAGTTTTCCATTTAAATGGTTGTTTATCCTTCTTTATAGTGTCAATAATAGAAGCATTGATCTTATTAAAATTACTTATGAATTTTCTATAAAAAATAGCAAGACCATGAAAATTTCTTACCTCAAAAACACTTTTCGGTGAAGGCCATTCTATGATTGCGTTTATCTTCTCTGGATCCATCTTTAAAAACAACAAAACCCAAATATACCAACTCTTCCTTCATGAAAGAACATTTCTTTAAATTTAGTAGCAACTTTTCTTGTTGCAGCGTTTGTATGAGATGTCTTATATGTTCCCCTTTAGATCTGCTGCAAACTAATATATCATCCAGATATACTATTACAAATTTACCAATAAATTCTTTCAACACTTCATTCGTAAGCCTCATAAATGTACTAGGAGCATTTGATCACCCAAAAGGCATTACCATCCATTCATATAGTCCTTCATTTATTTTAAAAGAAGTTTTCAATTCATCACCTTCTCTAATCCTTATTTGATGATAACCACTTTTTAAATCCAGCTTTGTCAAATATTTTGCTCCACTCAAACAATCCATCAAATCTTCAATTCTAGGTAAAGGAAATCTGTACCTGATTGTTATTTTGTTGGTTTCTCTTGGATCAGTGCACATTCTCCAACGTCCATCTTTCTTTGGGCTCAACACTGTTGGCACTGCACAAGGACTCAAACTCTCTCTAATTAGTCCTTTATCTAACAGTTCCTAAACCTATTTCTTGATTTCTTCATTTCCTTTGGGAGTCATCCTGTAAGCTACTTTATTCGGTATATTTGCTCCTGGAATCAAATCTATATGATGACTGATTTTTCTAATGGGTGGTAATTCATTAGGCAAATCATCTACAATGATATCACAATAATTCTCTAGCATCTCTTGAATTTCAACTGGAAAATTAGAAATTTTAGTGGAAGTAATTATTCCCTTGGATTTGCAAATCCATGCAAAATTTACCTCATCCTCTTCAATCTGCTGCAAGTATTCTTTTCCACTCAACAATATAGTCTTTGAATAAGATTTCCTTGATGCATCCTCTTCTTCCTAGGAAGCAATGTATGATTAACACCATATTTACCAAATTTGTATGTGTTCTTTTTCCCATCATGCATAGCTCCTCTGTCATACTGCCAAGGTCTTCCCAGCAACATGTGACACACATCATGTAACGATCAAAAGTTGTATACGCAACGAAAATATTTAAAATACTTCGTAGACAAATACATCCATCGTCGAATAGTAAGTGTAAATTGTATATTATATAAAGAATTGATGTAGGATGAGTACAAATGAGAATGAGGGTCCTGTATATATAGCCAGGTAAGTAACCTTTCACAAACAGGCATGTCTCTAAGACATGCCTTTTCATTATTAACTAACTAGTCATTAGTTAATTTACTTTTATTTATTATTATATTTTATATTATTATGATTATTATTTATTATCTATTTTTATTTTATTTTACAGAATTTATGTTCATAATGTTGTCTTCTCCTTCAAAAAGCTTTGTCCTCAAAGCTTACTGATGAAGAATCAAATCTCTTTTGTTGTTCAAAATATCTTCTTGTTCTGAGCTTTTATCTTTGTTGATACAAGACGATATGATGTTCTGAGTGATAGACATAATTGTCATATTGAAAACGGATCCGACCAACCTAGATTATTCTTCTGGGGAATCTTTTGATCCTTGGAGATGTGTGGTGAATAGTTATCGTATGACCGGATTGATCTCACTTCAATATTCTTCGAAACATAATTTTGTTTATGTTCCACGTGATATAGATTTGTAGATTGATTAAGGTGTCTACTCTTGTGATTTCTGATATAGATAAGGAATTTTTCTTGTTTGAACTTCCTTGAACGTTTTTATGGCAATTTCCTGATTTCCATTAGGCATTGTTGTGGTTGACTTAGCTATTGAATCCTTATTTGGTGTCTCCTCCATTTGAACGACAACCTCTTAGTACGTTTTTACTTCAATAGGTTTGGATTTTTCTGAACTACAAGATTAGTGGTATTGATGTTTGTTTCTTCAGTTTGGACTGTTACATCTAGAGATTTTTATGCTTCCTTTGCGACAAGTTCTTTGAACCTATTCATCAATGATTTCTTTTCATCTTAAGTTTTTTAATATGTTTGAGCAGATTTTGATTATGATTTTTGAGATGTAAGCATTCCTCATCCTCTGAATCAACTTTATTTTGGCCTTCACGCTTCTCGTCTTTTAAACACTTGATTTGTTATACTAATGTTTGGTTAAGGTTCTTTAAACATAAATTTTCTTCTTCTTGTTCTAATAAATGCCCCTTGAGTTCCTTCTTTTATGTTTGAGCTTTCTTGACTTGTTTGAGTAGTTTTTTTTGGTGAACTCTGAGGCGCGAAATTTCTTTGTCTTTGCTGCAAATGACTTCTTCAAGCTCTTTTTGCTTCTTTAATATCGTTTTTTTGTTATCTTGAAACATCAAGTCTGAGATATCCTTAAGGTCTTCTAATGAAGATTTTATTGATTTTGATTTACTTGTTATGTCTCGAAACATGACCATCTTCCCTTTATAAGGAAACATCAAAACTTGTTTCTTTATGTTTAACATGAATGTACCCAAATCCTTAAACCTGGGTTGATCGAGTATGATGTCAGTGTTTTTATCCGTCCTTACAACATGAAATTGAGATACGTAGTCATAATGACCTATTTTCACTTGTAGATCACTAATTTTGTACTCGTTTTGGTCAAAAATATTTTTCTTTACACCAATGCCTAGCTGTGGAATTAATTGTTGATTTTCCAAGTTGATGTTGATATAATTTTTATTATTGCTTGGGTTGATGGCGACATAAACTTCTCTTCCTTGGATATTTCCTTTTAATGTAATTACTCTACGATCTATAACTGAAAGACCATTATAGGAAAACCTTTCTTCCTTCATCATTTTAGAAGTGAGCTCCATCATTTTTTTTCAATGATTGATCCCATTTGTTTTGTCGTGATCACTTAAGGTATTATATTTAAGTTCCTTTGTACTTGGTACTTCAAGCCTCCT
>APFE031480620.1:160573-227785 GCA_000404065.3 Pinus taeda | reverse complement strand
TTAAAGAGAGTTTGTATAATAAAATTATAAATTTCCAAGTTAATATATATTTTATACTTAAATAAATATGAAAATTCAATTAAAAAATGTTTTTTAAAAATATTTAAATTTCATAATTTCAACTATTTTTTTCCTTTAGTATTCCATCTTTTGTCCATTCAGCCTAGGCAATAATGATGGTTTTTCAAGTGGCAATCTTCATTTTCCAGCCAGATGCCTCATCTTCATTTGGATAGAATGGCATTCCATAAATGGGTTGTTTCTCTTAGTTCCAAATCCATATCCAGATCTAAACCAACAACATACCCTTCCCTTCACACAGTTCCATACAACTAAATTTGCAATTATTCATTGCATTGAAGCTCCCAAAACATCAAAAATTTGTTGCAGTGAAGCTCCCAAAAAAACTCCAAAATACCGGTAAAAGCTCCCGCTAGTTGTGGAGCCTTTCAGATCAGCTCCCAGCTCCCAGAAATAGGGGAGCTTGGGATACTTGCTCTCCCATGCCTAAAAACGGTAACGGTGTAACTATGGTATAATCTCAGCCATTAAACTTCTCAACATAGAAATTCACTTCTCTACCACTCAGATAAACTTCATATTAAAAATTCTTCTAGCAATACCCTGTAATCAATTTTTTATTAAAATTCCTTCCAGCGCACGAGAGATATCACGAGTGCTTTGAACTATTACCCATAACTCCATTGCAAATCTTAAATGCCAATAACCATACCCCAAATAAACCTCATATGGAATCCAACCAAAGCAGTAGTCTATAACGCGAATTTTTGAAAGTTTTTTCGGCGGATTTTTCCGGCAGCAATTCATTGGAATCCCATGTTTGATAGCTAGTTTCTGCACAATCAATGGCTCCCAGGGGTTTTTCAGGGCGCTGAATCCAAATATGCAGTTAAAAAACCATTTTAATTGCTAAAAATCAAGATTTAACCTCATTTCTTCCACCGGATTCCGTCACCGGAATCTCCAAAAAGTCGCATTATAGACAACTCCTCCAACCAAAATATGGTTTTATTAATGTATTTGGCCCAAAGCATTAAGAAGGTCGTTTGCAACAACAGTTTGACTTTCTACAGACTCCAAGGGTTTAACTGTTGGACGTGTAATTGCTCAACCTCACTGATTCAACACACAGACGTTTCGAACTAAACCACGGCTCTGGGCTCCTTACAATAAAGTATGTTGTGATGAATGTTGCCGCAGCCGTCACCCTCATATGCTCGATGGATGTGCAGTGGGAAGCTCGAGTAGTGACTCTGTGGCAAGCAGTTGGTCGCCTCGCTGCATTCAGCGGCTCTCAAGCGATGTTCATCCCTCCTCTGCCCCAAGGAGCTGCTAAGACAGTATTCAGCTCTCGCGGGCAAAGTGGTCGATCCATGTCGTTATAAATACTATGAGGGGGTTGTCGATTGACTAGCCGATGCTCGGCCCTTCTCAAATGACTAAGACGCTGCTACAACAATGCACAAACGAGGTTGTTACTTAAGTTTTCCTTCTGGCATGTTCATCTGGTAGTCTGCGTCCCTTGGATCTATTCTCCTCGCTGGTGCGCTCCAATAAATTATAGAGAAACCCAATTCCATAAAAGATCAACCTTGGTTGTGATACAACATATTTACTCGGTGTTTGGTCAAAGAACTCTGGGGATGGACACATCCATTAGCAAATAAGACGCTGCTATTGTAAAATAAGATTGCTAGGTTTCGTGCAGATCTGAATCCTCATGTGAGACCCTTTGTTCCTGACCTCGCAATCCTTCATGCATCCATACTATTAAACGGATCGACGTCGCTGATGCAATATCAGCTCTTCGTCCTGTATGACAGATATTCCTCGTCGGTTTGGTGTTCTTGTGCGATGGATTTTTGCATTATGGACGGTGGCCCTTTCAACTTTGAGCTCTAGTGCGATCAATGTGTGGCACTCTCAACCCTCGAACCCCTGCACTATAGGCGCTTCACGGCTTCCAACAAAACCCAGCAACGATAATGCAATATCTAATCACTTTATAGGGCTTAAATGTTGAAGAATATAGGGCAATTAGAATTAATGTGATTTTTCTTGGTTTGATAACTATTTATGAGGTGTCCAAACACTTTTTATTAGGATAGTCTTCACTTGTTATTATTAAAGTGTGTCTTTTTAATTCATCAAATGACTACTAAAACAAAGAGACAAGAACACACAATGTTGGCTTTCTGCAAGGGTCAAAACTTCTCCCAGTTGGAGAGGAAAACCCGCACCAAATTCTTCTTATAGAGATTCTCGTTGATGAATATCAATATGCCATGACTTTTTACCTGATTAAGTCATTCCAAGACCGAGACACCAATCCTCTTCTTGACACTACTGAGATCATCACCATCACTATTGCATTACCAAGGTCATCATTGAGATCATCATCGCTGCACCATTATCAAGATCATTACTATACATTCATTGAGAGAGTCACTATTCATTTACTAGGATCATCACTGCATATTCACTAAATTTATCATTGTATCTTTATGGAGATCATCACTGTACCAAGGAGCTCCATATAATGAAGCTGCACTGAGATCTTTTACTCTGATTATGACTTTGTAATTGTATCTCCATCAAACATTGTGTCGAGATTATGACTGTGTTCATATTATGAGACAAAGTGTGTCTTAGTAGGATCACTGAGATCCTTATCATCACATTTTATGCCTTGGCTGTGACTGTGCATATTATATGTTATGATTGTGTTGAGTACGCCAAAACATGATCATGTGGAGGCCAAGACACAATGATATTCATCATTATAATTTCCTGAGATTTCCATAAAGGTATGCAAAGATATCACTTCATTGAATATATCGAGATCATGATTGTTTCTCGAGACAAAGTGTTCTGCACTAAGACCTTCATCTTCGCATCTATACCGAGACTATAATCACTATGAAGAAGCTGAGGTTATGACCCACTGTGATTGTCACTGAAGATGGTAGAGACATCTTATCTCCTGTAATGTAGATGCCATACGAAAACATGCCTGTGACTAGCCTTCTTTTGCGCAGATCCATAGCAAGGTATATATAGTAGTTTTGACTTCATAATAAGCCGACTTGAGCTAGTGAAGAGACGTATCTTTAATGCAAGCCGAAATGACATCCTTTAATTTGTTTTGCTAGCCAACTTGACTGCATTTTCCATCCTTTTGTTTGGAGACTTCTTCTTGTGCTTGTCTTGGAGGGCCTTTTAGTATACATTTACACATAGGCTCAAGAAGAGCTCCTTATACACGACTTTGACTCTATGACTTTCCTAGACTTATGAAATGAGCAAGAAACTCATTCTTATAATTGACAAAAATAATATTTCTTTTTCTTAACAAGTACAAATAATAAAATTACTTTTGTGAATATCGAACCTAGTTACACTTTCTTCAACACTCTCTCTTAACTAGGGAGGTATTTATAATGGCACTTGGTCATTCTCAATCTGAAGAATTTCTCATAAGAAGAATCAACTTGGTAACACATTTGTATAGCATCAAGGTAACCAACATTGTTTCCACACAAGGCCTTGACTGACAGATCTATCTGTCATCAGATCAGAGCACAATTTTGGTGAGACTAATGACTATAGACACCTTCATCATTGTCTCTCAAGGTACATACCCACTCGGGTGTTCACTGAGTATGCCCTTCTAGGACTATTCTTCTCTTGGGTTCCCAACCCTCAAGAATATCGTTCCTCTTGCCTACTTTGATTGGATGTCCTACACATACTCAAAGAGCATGAGATGCCAAATAATTAGCCAATCCTCCATTCTTTCTTCCCAGGGGAAGACAATAGTGTTGTGTCTATCATGTGTCTACATTTACATTTATGGCCTTCACTAAGACTTACGACTGTTAATCATGGCCTAGTGCATGACATATGAAATGGAAAAAGGAAATCTATCACTCCCTTTTTAATCAAGGGTGACTTAATCAAGGCTCCCTCTTAATTACAGATTCTCCTTTCATCAACAACTTGTTCTTCATGGGTCCTTCAATGACTTAATCAACTTATTTTCTTGATGTCATGAAATTCAGTCGAGCTTCTTCCTTGTAGGGCTTTTGACCTTCAATCACTTTCATTCTTGGTTTGATATGTCATTTCTTTCTTCATGGAATGTGGCCTTCTTGGTACATGTATGTAACATTCTTTATCTAGCTACTTCTTTCTCGTCATGCCTCCTTTAGGAGCATCCACGCTTGAATGCTAGTTGTACTTGCACTTATAATTCTTATTCTAGTAGCCATCCCTGAACTCATCTAGATATTATTCAAGAAATCAAAACATATCATTAAATAAAATCATACTTTTAGAGATGGCTTCTTCATCATTGCATCTTTTTAGTAGGTATCAATATCCTGCATACTTGTTGACACATTTCCCAAATATATCTATTGTCAAGGGTCTCCAATTTGCAGACTTTCATCAAATGCTTCATATCTTTCAGGGAGATTTCCTAGTCAACTCTTCTTGGTCTTTTGGATGTTGATTGCCTTCATCACAATTACATAGCTCACGATCTCTTTCTCAGGGGTTCTTAATCAGAGTTATGTAATTGTAGTCAAACACCTCATACTTTATATGGGGACATATTTCATCTCGTGTGACTTATGTCTTTTTGCATCTTTTCAGAGGAGGAGATCCTTTTCTCTTGATCATGCTTCTTAAGATAGAAGTGATGATCTATATTACCTGCAACCATATGACATGACATTATAAAATTAAATACATACCTCATTTCACCTTTAGGTCATCTAGGCTTCTTCCAACAACTTTCTTGATTGAAGTGTCTTCAACCCCTTGATCTGCTTCTATTATTATGTCATCATTACATTATCCATGAATTCCATGAGTTGGAGTTCTTGATGAACCACTTGCTTCCTCTCTAGATTAGTGAACCCTATGATGAGGATTCCATCAGAGAAGTTTGAGGATCTTGTATATCCCCAATTGGCATATGTTTCCTTTTTGATTTGATGTATGATGAGCCTTGTCCTAGATGACTCCTTCCTTTCCTTTAATGTCCACCAAGGTTTCCAAGAGCTATACCCTACATGTTTGCCAACCATGGATTTTGTCCTTCATGATTCCCATGGTGATGCCACAAGCTCTTGTTTCTAATGCTTTCATGATGCCACGATGCATCTTAATATCATGGCCATATCTTTAACAAAATATCAAGGAACTTATGATAATATCCTTGAGGGAGGTCATCTTAATTGTAGTGGATATTTTTTGCTCCCTCTTTCCTTGGCCCTTTTATTCGGCTTCGTCCATCTTTCCGATGATATGAACCTCTTTCTTGAATCTTATACTATTTTGTCTTTTCCTTTCTGCACATAATTGTGTCCCTCAACATTTTTGCCTTCTGTCATAGATACCACAAGTTGTTGAATGAGGTAACCTTCTTTCTTCATGGATATTTATTACCTTGATGATTATATTCTTATCATCTTTCCTACATCTCTCAATTGATATCTCATGAAGACATTCTTTGTTTCTTTGATACCTTCATTTTGTGTAGATCAAGTATAAGTGATGTGACCTTCTATATTGCATTTTTAAGAGAATGTATCCTCTAATATTTCATATATCTCTTTGATGTCTTCTTTCTTGGTACATGGGGATGAGTGAACCTTAAGAGTTCCTTCCCATGAATTCACAGAAGACCTTTTTCTTTGATATGTTCACTAACTTCTTTTATCTATGAGGATTGTGACAATCCTCCTCATTTCATGCAAGGACCTTTAATGACCCATTCAATCCATAGATCTCCTTGCAGTCATGAAGTCATTTAACCAAACTTTATTATTAAAATTAACGATACTTACTTGACAAGTGAAGATGAACTCTTCTACTTGATCACTTTGATGCTTGTTGGAGAAGATGTATTAGATTTTCCTCTTTGATGATATTCTCTTCAATGGAAATCCTTTCTTCAATAGAAAAGGTTGCTCCCTTTTGATGATCTGCTGCATCCGCTGGATGAAAATGATCCTTGCTTTTATAACCTTGAAGGTGACGACCATGATTTTTCTTCTTCAATATGCTTTGCCTTCTTTAGTGGTGTAGATCAAGATTGCTGCTAGGGTTTCAACCTATTTCAAGATGAGGAGACTTTTGATTTTGAGATCCTTTGAGTTACCTTGCTTTGTAAATACCTTGATGAGGATCTTGGTGACCTTTTGATGATGGCTGTGGAGACACAAGTTCTTGTTTTTGTAGATTGCTTGGTGTAGACTTGATTCTTCAATCTTGAAAAAACCCTTCAACTTACTTTGATGCCCTTGAAGACTGATCCTTGTATGTCTCTTTGCTGCCCTTTCTTTGACTTCTGAACCTTAGCTATGATTCCATGTTGAAGAATATAGGGCAATTAGAATCAATGTGATTTTTCTTAGCTTGATAACTATTTGTGAGGTGTTTTAACTTTTCTTCTTAGCATAATCTTCACTTGTTATTATTAAAATGTGTCTTCTTAGCTCATCAAATACTATGAAAACAAAGAAACAAGAACACATGATGATGGCTTTCTACTAGGGCCAAAATCTCTCCCTTTTGGAGAGGAAAACTCACACAAAATTCTTCTCATAGAGATTCCCATTGATGAATATCAATACCATGACCCTTTACCTAATTAAGCCATTCCAAGGCTGAGACACCAATCCTCTTCTTAAGACTGCTGAGACCATCACCATCACTATTGTGTTACCAAGGTCATCATTGAGATCATTATAGATGCACCATTATCGACATCATTACTATACATACATTGAGATAGTCATTGTTCATTTACTGAGATCATCACTGTATATTCACCGAGATTATCACTGTATCTTTATAGAGATCATCACTATACCAACGAGCTCCATATACTGAAATTTCACCGAGATCTTTTACTCTGATTATGACTTCGTAATTGTATCTCCATCAAACACTTTGCTAAGATTATGACTTCGTCCATAATATGAGACAAAGTGTGCCTTGGTAGGATCACTGAGATCCTTATCATCGAATTTTATGCCTTGACTATGACTATGCCTATAATATGTTATGATTGTGTTGAGTATGCCAAAACATGATCATGTGGAGGCCGAGACACAATGATATTCATCATTGTAATTGTCTGAGATTTCCAGAAAGGTATGTGAAGATATCACTTCATTGAATATATCAAGATCATGATTGTTTGTTGAGACAGAGTGTTCTACATTGCGACCTTCATCTTTGATCTATACCGAGACAGTAATCACTATGAAGAAGCTGAGGTTATGACCCATTGTGATTGTCACTGATGATGGTAGAGAAATTTTATCTCTTGTAATGCGGATGCCATATGAAAACATGCTTGTGACTAACCTTCTTTTGCGCATATCCATAGCAAGGTATATATAGTAGTTTTGGCTTCATAATAAGTCGACTTGAGCGAGTGAAGAGATGTGTCTTTAATGTAAGATGACATGACATCCTTTAATTTGTTTTGCTAGCTGACTTGACAACGTTTTCCATTGTTTTGTTTGCAGACTTCTTCTTCTTGTCTTGGAGGGCCTTTTAGTATACATTTACACATAGGCTCAAGAAGATCTCCTTATACATGACTTTGACTCTATGAATTTCCTAGAATTATGAAATGAGAAAGAAACTCATTCTTATAATTTACATAATAATATTTTTTTTCTTAACAAGTACAAAGATCAAAATTACATTTGTAAATATCGAACCTAGTTACTCTTTCTTCAACATTAAATCCTTAATTCGTCATAATTCCATTTTCTATTCACTAGAAGGTTCCCACAGGGATATGATGGCTACATTGATTCAAATAACCCTTCACTAAGATGGCCTTCATAAGATGTGATAACCATTTTTAATTTCTTATTACTTCCGCTCAATCAACATCAACTGATCCATGATAACAAAACTTCATACACCCACTTGATTGCATTAGGGGAGTTTTGAGGTCTAAAATGGGCGTCACAAGGAAATTATAAAATAATAGTGCAAATAATAAAATAAGATTTGATTACATCATCAAATTTTGGAGGGAAAAGAGAAAATCTATTTTTTCAACACGTATTCTCAACTTATCTCCCTATAGGTTTACTAAAATTTAGAGTGGAAACACTCGTTGGATGCATAATTTGGTTCCTCATCTAATGAGTACACATGTTACATACTTTCAATGAACCCTTCTACACAAAAAATGAGGAATACTTTAAAAACATGATTTCAATAATGTTTTTTCATGTATTTCTCATTTTTCATGTAGCAGGGTCCATCAAAAATATGTAACATGGGTACTCCTTGGATGAGGAATTAAATTTTACATCCAATGAGTACTCCTGCTCGAAATTTGAGTAAAACCTTAGGGAGATAAGCTTAAAATATGAGTTGAAAAAGTAGTTTTATAGTTTTACTTTTTTACTCTAAAAATGGTGAATCATCCCCCATGGTTGGCATTGTTGTAACATGATTAGTTTTGTTAATTTAAATTTACTGATATAATAGGTTTTAGTAGTTTAGAAATAATAAATGGATCTACAAGAGCAAATGTGCCCTCAAAAAATTAAAAATTTAAGTTTCATTAGCTGGTTGATTTAGTTAATTATTCATTTAAACATGATTAAATGATGTAATAAAGAAAATTAAAACATGGTTTAAAAACAACTAAGAATGAATTTTCAAAAACGGAAAGAGGTTTTTGTTTATAACATCCTGGTGTACAAAAACCTCTCTCATTTTTCTAATAGCTATTATGGTTTGGGAGATGAAAATGCATCTTTGAAGGCATGTTTTCTAGAAATTTCTTGTTTTAGTCACATTTTTGCAGAGGATATTTTGAATAAAAAAATATGAATATTTGGAAATTGCAAGAGGGTTTGGTTCATAATATTCCAAAATACAAAAGCCTATCTCACTTTTCACACAGGTGTCAGGGGTTGGGAGATACACCCTCATCATGTTTAGCCTATTATTCTGACTGTGCAATGTCCTGTGTATGCCACCTTTTTGCAGAAACTATTGTGGATAATCAGAGATGAATATTGGCAAACTAGGGGAGGTGTGCATTCCTAAGATACTAGACTACAAAAACCTCTCTTAGTTTTCATACATCTAGCTCGGATTGAGATATTCGAAGGGATGACTGGACCCTATATTTCAGAAATTCGGGAGGAAAAAGCTCAAGACAATTAGTGACTTGGAGGCCACCTCATCAAATATGAGTTGCAATCAAATTTGAATTTCTCTTCTTTATCAATAGAAATCCTCAAGGATAGTACAAGAACTCTTCAAATAACTTTATTTATCTTTATTTGTGTTCTATTTTTGTAATATAGTTTTCAGATATTTGTAATAGCTCTTGATATTTTTATCAAGATATTTTGTAATAATTATATAAATACTTCATCAGTTGAAGTAATATGGGTTGAATTTTGATGCCTAAACTCTGAAATTTGTAATAGTTTCTCTTATTTGATTTCTAATGAAAGCCTTATGGCTATGGTTTGACAGAATTTTGTGTTTCTTGTATCTTTTTCCAGTATTTCCATATCTTTTTTCTGCACATGTTCACAATATTATAGAAGACCTGGGTAAGAATAGATTGTGTTTCAATCTCTCTGAAATCCCCTATAGATTTATAATTTTTTAAAGAGATTGGTATAGTAGACGGTCTGTCTGATCTAACTCCTCTTTGAAATTGGTTATTGTTTGTCCTTTTATTTTCTCCTGAATATGTTTTGTTGGGTTGTAGAAATCTTCTACATGCATCCAAATCTTCCCTAGTTGTTAAGTAGGCAGTCTGACTGCTCAATTATTAGGAATACCCTTACATTCTTCTACCATAATTATTGAAAAAGCTAAGTCATTTTGTGAGGCTGGAAGCTGACACTTTCAGAAGGGACCCTGTGAGAGAGGCCTTTAATCATGATTAGGGATTGTCATTGATCACCAACCACCCCCAATCAAAACCATAAATATGTCCATTGTGCTTCATAGGCTGTTGTTTAGTGACTGGTGAACAACATTAAACGAAGCCTCGTAAATATTGAGGGATCCCCCTCTGGTTCAAGGGCCTGCTGGAACCTAAAGATTGGGTGAGTTGGTTTCCTGGCATAGTTTTTGTAGCCAAGGACTGCCAACGGGAAATAGGTACAACATCCAGTGTCGTTGTCCGGGAGCGAAGTAACGAAGATATCTTTCTTCGGGGAATGATAAAGATTAGATCTATTCCTTGTTGGTGAACAAGGAGCAGGCATTTATTATTGGTTGCATTTCTTTCACTTGGCGACTCCACTTTTTCATATGGTGATTCCACTAGATAACCAATCCCACTATTTCAAAATTTCAGTTGCCCTTACTTCTATGCAAGGTTCGTTGATACTCGTAATCAACAGTATATGTCTTTCCCTCTCAGCCATGGTCAGAAATCTAAAATGTCTATAGAGGATGCAACTTTTAATGTACACCTGAGAGTATAAGTTTTTCATATTGTATATATTCTTCAGATTTCAACTGTTGGCAACGTGGTTTTTCAATAAATCCACTCCGCACTTGGTTACATTGGAAAGAAGATTACACCTAATAGTGTAAAATTTTCTAGTTTAGTTAGATAGAGGTGTGGGATTGAATAGATATTCCGAGTTTCAATATGCAGTAGATCAACGTGTTTGTTGTTTATGAGTGGTGTGATTTGAAGATTATATGATAGATCAACTTACATTTTCAATCTCTAGAAATTTTCAGTTTTCAGATTTCAGTATGAAAGAGTATTCAAATTAGTGCAGGCATATGGTTGCATTTTACAGTTGTATGTTGCACTGCATAGTAGCAGAGTATTCAAATGACAACACTGATCCATGGGGATTGGTAGAAGTCCTCCAGTTTTTCCCATCTCAAAAGAAATCTCTATTGACTGCCTTGGGTGCAATAGATCCTTCTGATGATCATCTGATTTTCTTCCCAGTTGATACATCAGACCTTCATCCATTGCTTTCTAGATACCTGTCTGAGTCCATAATGCCATCATCTCCCGATGCATTATTGATAAAGGTGCATCCACCTGTGTGATGTCTGCTACTATTTGGAAACAACTTAAGTCACCTGAGTTGTCCCCCTCCACCATCACTTTGCGTGCTTTAGATGGACACTCCTCCAACACCTTGGCATGTACCGCAACTATCCAGTGACCCTTGCAGGAAAGATTGTCTATGTCGACATTGAAGTCATCGATGCCATTTTGGATTATAACATTCTCTTAGGTCGTAGTTACACATATGCCATGTCAGTTGTCGCATCTATGTTGTTCCACAAGATTTGCTTCCCCCATGAAGGGAAGATCGTTACCATCGATTAGTTGACTTAATACGAGCCAGCATTTGTGACCTCCCTCGACTCAATTATCTCATATGTGTCTAATAAATAGTCTTCAACTCCTCTCGCCAGTGTTTCACCCGAAGTCTATAAATATTCTTGTTTTTTGGGTACTTTCCCTAGCTTTCCCCCTCCCATCTCAAAGCCTAACTCTATGAGTGTTTGCATGTTACAAGCATCATGGGCTGCCCTCAAGAGACTGATACACTCAATCAATAGCCAACTCCTCAACACCCTATTTTTTCCATCCTAGTTGATCCTTTTGGATCCACCCCCCCCCCCCCCAAGACCTCCTTTGTTTATGGGTGCCTCTCCTATGTTTCAACTAGGAACTATTCCATCAAGACATTACCCTATAGGCCAGATACCTTTCTTATTTCCCCCTCCAAGAGAATTTTTTGTCCCTGTCATGGCTTCACTGGTCCTTCGTAACATGACTCTAGGGGTCCCAATATGGTACATCGATCCCCCCTGCAAGAATTCCACCTTGTTAACTAAGACCTTATCATGCTTTGACCCTAGTTCAACCAGTCTCCATGGCCCCTTCTGCTGCTTTAGTTCCATCACAACCTCAATAGGAACCCACTCCTATTGTAAAATCATCTAGCTAGGTGGGCAAAACTAAAAGGAAAGAATTGAAAGACAAGACTCCCCAAGCTCCTCTAGCCCCTAAGGCCCCAAAGTGGTCACCTCTGTGCACTTTATGTAAAGTTGTTGGGCATGCCACCAATAATTGTCCCAAGCTTCCTCAACTCAAACCTTTGGTTCATGAAATGTTCCCTAAGTCAAATATCCCTAAAGTCCATGTTAACTTACTGGGACCAACTAAGAAACTCATAACATTGCACACAAATCACCCTTATGCCTTGTGGGATCATCATGGTCACTATTCCCATTGTTACCCTCGTCTCGATGAATTTTTTGATTGCCTTCAGGTGCTTTGTGAATACTAGACCACTTGTAGTGGATCACCTATGCCTCTACCCATATATTCTGGTACAACTAAACCAGAACAAGGGGACTCTAGTCCCACCATTGTGATCCCCCCCTCTTTCAAGATGAAGGACACCATAGGCCATATCCTTTACCTATCTTCATCCTTGATTTCCTCGCAAGAAAACCTTTCTTTGTTTTCTACGCATGCTTCTATCGAACCTCCTTTGACATAATCCCAAGTTTCAACATCCGTAGATCCTCCATCTACCATCTCGTCATCCACCTTTCAAGATGATCCATATGTGAACATTATTTCTTAGGTTGATGCACCAGGTAACGACGCCGCATCATGTAGTCAGTCTTCCTCCCATCTGCCAATGGTCCATTTCGATGAGGACACCATGGAAGCTATGTCTACCCATGATTACCCTTGCACGTAGGCAAGGGGGAATATTTTTGGAGGATTCTAAAGGCCATTTCCTTCCTAATTCTCCCAGTACACTCTACCTCAAGAAATTTTTCTCATAGCATATCCCTTTGTTTTGCGTGTCTTTATTTCTACCATAAGTTAGGTAGATTGCATCATCTCATCCATTGTCTTTTGCACATTTCATATGGATCCATCATCCACACCGTATATCGGTCATACCGATGGTTCCAATCGCTTCTTCGGGAATCTAGCCTCAGCATCTTAGTCCATTTTTACCCCCTTGCATACATTAGTCCTTTCAAACGGCATGTGCATTGGATCTTCCACCAATAACCAGGTTGAATATGATGCAATGATATGTTTTTAGTCGATGCCCTCGCTCATCGCATCCTTCATCTTCATGTTCGTTTATATTCCTTTCTACTTTTCACGCAATTGAATGGTGTTTATCATGTGCATAACCAAGTCCTATTTAGAAAATATCTATGAATTTGAAACCATTACGTTCAGTCATGTTCCTAGAGACCAAAATAACTATGTAGATGCCATTTCAAATAACATTGTAGATTTTCATTTATCACATGTATACCACATAAGATAACCATAAACAAAACAAACAGAGAACCATCATCGTCATGTAAAATGTGTAATCATATTATGTATCACATAAAACATATAATTATTTTGAGTCCACCACTCTAAATACATCCAATACGTCCATATCATACTGGGGGGCACATAGGCCCCTATATCTCCTTATCATCCTTTGGAGGATCTCATGCCAAGTTGGGCTGAGATTCCTAAATCCCTTTTTTGAGCACTTAGAACACAATGGCACTCCACAAACTCCTCCTGCTAGGGGGCATCATTCCCACTTTTGCATACCAGATCAGTTCCTTCCATCACATATGATTGTGGGAAGTATCCCATGCTTGGGGGCATGATGGTTTTCCCCTAACCACCTTCTCAATTAATTCTCAGCCTAGATCCCATCCAATCTAGGTATGGTCAATTATCCTCCCATTCCTTGGATAATTTTTCCTACCATCCCCTCCGGTGAGCCATATGCACATTGCATATCATAGATGTTTGATACCATATCTTTAAATATTCTACTCTATATCCACATAGTCCCCATGTTTGACTTCGTGGGTGAGGATGATTCTAGACCTCCTCTAGTAGTTCATTCTCATTTTCTTCTTTCCTTAATTCTTCACTAGGAACCATCGTTCCAAGAAGCATTATGGCCATGTTCAGACAAGTAAGGCCACCTGACTGAAAATTGTAGATCCTAATTCCAATGATCAGCTTGTTTGCTACAACTAAACCATAGCTTAGTTTAATGAACCGTGAGCACCATTGGAAATCTCTCATCAAGCTCAATAATGGGTCTTCCTCATTTTTTTTATGATTTGACACCTCACCAGGAAGTCATTTTTCCAAGGGTCACTTTGTCGCCTCTCAAAATCGAATTTCTTCATAAATTGACATTTTTACTTTTAGGTACGCCTCCTATTAATACTGTTCATACCATGTGTCGATTTTATTCATGAGTAACAATCATCTACTCATGTTTCCATGGTCCCCACCAGGCTTAGTCTATGTGGCAGTGTCATCGAGTCACCCTTGTTCGGAGAATCCACAATGAGCCATCCTTACATTCCTGGAGTCTATTTCATGTCCCATTATATCATGTCCCATTATTCCATCCATCTTTGCATACCGTTCATCCTGTCTTGCCCATTTTTTCCTCCAGTCATACTATCCCCATCCACTCCGGAGTTGAGTCAGTCGCTACCAAGTCAACCATGCACTTTATGCTCTAACAAGGGAAGTCATAGGTTTGTCCCTTAGTACCACTTTTCCCATTATTCCTGGTGTCATTCCATCAGTCACATTATTATATTCCCTTGTGATTTAGTTGAGGATCCTCATTACCTCACCTATTGCGGACCCTATTCGGTTGACATCAGCTCATTTATTCCAGAAGAATGGCCTAGAGGGTGGTGTATCTTAGTTCCATCTTCCATTCTTGTTCAATGCTTCAGATTGAGAAAAGGGACTCATTATTGCCCTTTGACTTTCTCGTTTCATGTTCATGATTCAAACACTTGATGGTCCAGTGATGCAGTAGATTGTATGAGTGATTCTCAAGTGTGTGTTAGATGTTTCAGACCTCATGAGGGGGTGGCCCTTCAAGTAGCCCCACACATGCTCGGATGCATTCCTATTATTC
Organism: Pinus taeda; assembly: GCA_000404065.3. Taxonomy (NCBI): domain Eukaryota; kingdom Viridiplantae; phylum Streptophyta; class Pinopsida; order Pinales; family Pinaceae; genus Pinus; species Pinus taeda. Next base: position 212,765 of record APFE031480620.1, on the reverse strand, counting down.
TACAGCCTCAGATATAGTTCTGCAGAGTTGATGGGTTCGGTTCCTACTGATCGTAGTGTTCATAGCATGTATGTCTTCTTTAGATGATCCATTCAGTTTTTGCAGAGCCCTTCCCTGTTCAACACAGATTCTTTTGTTCTTTTACCCTCCCTCACACCCATTTTTTGAGGGAAGGGCCTTTGTATCTCATGTACTCATATATTATTGTATTCAGTCTTGCTCATGTTTTTCCAGGTGCATTATGTATATGGGACACATTGTATTATTTTCTAGCTCTGTTATGCCAGCATGTCATGTACTGTTTGGTATGTACTTCATTTCTTAGTTTTATATTTCTAGGTGAACCATTATTTTGTACTAAGTTATCTATGTGGGAATGGGTATGCCTCCCCACCTCATTGAGGTCTGGTACCACAACATAAAAAGAGACTTGCACTAGTCTTTCCCCCTCTGTCCCTATCCTCTTTCAATTCATCTTTATTGCTCTCTCTCTCTCTCTCTCTCTCTCTCTCTAACTCTGCTATGTTGTCTAGTGATTGTGTCTTTACAATATACTTCGATCATACGTTTTACTCCTAACACTCATACATTGGGGGGAAATCTGTTATCACCAAAAAATTGATCATCTAACCTAATTTACTAGATGGATCGAAGTACACCATGTAAAGCCAATTTTCCCATATAAAATTGCTTTCACTGTGAGAAATTACTTAATAAGCCACCTTTGTTATATAATTTATAGTTAAACCCATGAAGAATAATTAAATAAATCACTATTTATTTGATTTTATTCTAGGAATAATTAATTAAACCATTGTTCAATTATTATTCCTTGTCATATTTGACCCAATCATGAAAAATAAATAGATAAATCATTAATTTTCTTATTCTTCTCTTAGGGTAATTAATTAATCACTAATTAATTATTATTCTTTGTCAAATTTGACTAAATCCCTTAGGAATAATTAAATAAATCATTATTTTTTTATTATTCCTTAATTAATTCTTTGAGATGATAAATAAACCATTTATTTATTTATTATTTCTAAATAAAATTTTAAATAGTTTTTCCCTCCTAAAAAAATATAATAGAATATTCTATGTTGTTATTCCAAGAATGCGATCAATAATATTTTATTATTTCTCATTATTCGAGGATAACTCAATGTTTTGTTATAAATAGAAGGGTTTTCCATTCATTATTCACTCTTGATTATTTTCATTGTTGCATTCACTGTTGTAACTCTTATTATTTTCATTGTCGCACACCATATTTTTATTGGATTTATAGTTTATAAACGAGAGAGACTCTACACAAGCTGAAGATGTTTGAGGATAGCCAAGAACCCATCCCATAGAGGGGGACTAGTAGCATCTATTTGTTCCCTTCATAGGTGTTAAAATAAAAACTATTATTTATGTATCTAGTTTCCATTAGATGATTTGAGTTATTACTCTTTCTTTGATCTATTTAACTATGATTGTGGCACAGATCCAGACTTTGGCAGGTTTTGTTTCTATCAGTTGTTGCAAATATACAATGTTTAGTAGCCATTTATATTGTTGATATTGTTTGTCATCCACAATCTTAAGTGGGTAATATTTTTACATCTTTGAGAAGAAAATACTACAACGCATTGCCCATTTCCAACAGTCACTTAGCCTCTCGATAGCCCAGACTGTGCCTTTCAGTTTTGGCAATCAATCTCCTAGCCTCCTACTGAAAATTTTGCAACTTCACAGACAGTCACATGGGTATGTTGATGTCAGTCCTTCAGTTTGTTTTGGTTTTCAACTGATAGATTCCTTCCCATGATTGTTGCTATGTCTCCAGGTATCACAAGTGTTCATCTGCCTCTCAGAAGCACAGGTACATTGGTTTCGAGGAGAGAAAAGTCAAAGACATCGTTGAGAGTGCAACTAGGGATGCAGTTGATCAAGTGTCTATGAACTTGCCTATCTATGAAGACATCAAGTTGTTCATGGACAAGGATATCAATATGAAATGGCAGCGACGTCACAGCGAGAAGCACCATTAATAGAAACATAAGGTAGCACACCTACATGCGACAAATGCAAGAGGAAGGTTGTTTACAGCACAGAGGAGCAACATAGCTATAAGTTCAATTAGATCCACTTGTAATGAAAGGAGAATTGGAGATTGAGGCTATAAGGCGATAGCACAAGGATCATATGAAGATAGAGAAAGAAATAGAAAAGGAGTTGTAGGTGCTGAAGTGGAAACTCAAGGAAGAACATGAGATGCACAAACAATAGAAGGTGTTGCAGTGGGAACATGGACAACAGGAGGTGCAACATGCACAGAATAATGAAATTGTGCCCATACAGGTTATAGACCCAACCCAGTAGCTGGCACGGATTAGACAAGGTGAGTTGTGTCATCGATCGCATGCATGGTTGTTCAGGAGCGTGGATGTCATTATGTGCATCCATGCGATCCCACCCATTGGCACACTCACCGAGGAAGCAAGTCTGATAGAGTTGAACATGTATTTCGACAAGTTGATGTGCATCGTCACCAACACACACTTGGAGATCAGCATAGACACTATGCATCAGTATGTTGCTGGTCCAACTACACTCAAGATGATGATGCACATGCTATGAAATGAGTTGGACAGAGGATCCATATTAGTGTACTTAGATGCAACAGAGGCAAGAGTTCACTTTCAGTAGGATGTCACCTTTGAGTGCACGAACACCATCATGGATGACCAATATTGGCATCAGTTCGCCATCATCGACCATCATGAGGATGTCAAAGAGTTGGTCTTCCCACAACTATCTAAATGTTAGTGATAGCTTGCGTGGCTTGCTCAAGTCTATTTTTTCTCACATGTGTACATGTGCAGATTGTATGTGACATCTTGTAAAGTGGAAGTCCAGGTGTCGATAGTTGAACGTAACATTCATAGAGTAGTTGAAGATTCATGAGGGTAGGTGAACAATCACAAAGGGAAATATCAAGGCTCATCCCACCCATTTCTATTTACAGTACCTCATAACTCATTGTAGAGGCTTTTGGTCAGCCAAGCTTCCAATAGGATTATCTTAGAGAATGCTTGGAGAGTATTGTAACGAGCCTTGGCTTCTCCACAGTTCAAAACTTGTATATCTCTTTAGAGGAGCAGGTGGCAGTGGTTGTAACATTCCGCTATCGGGATTAGTGTTCGTTCATGGTTGTACTGTATGATTGGAACTTTTAGTTCTTGATATAATAGATCAAGCAAGTTTCATGCATATGTTGTTATTGTATTTCAGCGATCTTGTTTACTCTAATGATATAGGTATATGTTTGCTTATGCATGCATGTATGGACTCTTTCTGTATAAGTATGTATGAATCTTATTGAGATGTGTTGCTGGTTTAACCATCACCTTGGATTGTTAGCTTACTTGCTTTCGAGTTTGTGATGCATCTTCGCTCGTGTGTTCCCTTCCAAGCCCTGTGCTTTCACAGGTTTCCAAGGGGCGTACTCTTCTCACTTTCTATGTGTTAGAACCATTCATGCACCTTCCTTTGCTTGTTACGCATGTCACACCCTTCCTACCAACAAGGACATCTTACTTGCTTCTACGTGCAACCGCGGTTAAGGAAATACGGTACGACCCACTGTTGGGACCCCTACACCAAATAGGGTCTAGTTGGGATTATGACTGAGGAGGTCCCCTAACATGTTGGCAGGTCTAGCACCATCAACATTTTGGCACTAGAAGTAGGGCTAGATGACAAGCTGAGTCCTCACAATTTGTTTTGAATCTCTGCATATCTATCATGACTAACTACAGAGTTTCTCTTCTGGAATGCATGTCTTATGGAAACAACTTCAAAATCGCATATAAGCTCTAGGATAACTTGTCAGCTAAAACATATGATGGTCGAGGCTATGTAGCCTTGGTTAGGCACATGGTAAGCATTGTAGGCTCATGTGAAACACATGGAATCTTTGAAGAATACATGATTTTTGCGTTGTTCGTCTACACACTTCGAGAGCACCCAATGCACTGGTGTGCCACACTACCTGAAAAATCTATTCATTCTCTTACTCATCTAGCCACAGAGATAGTTTGTGCTTTCAATCACTTTGACTGTAAATCACTCAAAAAAGAAATTCTGGAATTAAGAAATGCACCCGATGAATCCGTTGAATAGTTTCACACATGCTTTTGTAATCTTGCATACTGGTTTTTCAAAGATGAAATTGATTAGGAATTTCTCGATGGAAGATTTGAGTATCTTCTTCACATATCCAAAAATCTGCAATTATTGAAATCATTTGAACCCTACACAGCACACTTTGGTGATGGAGTTGCGCAATCACAAGCAGGCACAATTGCTATCATGAGTGATTTTCCACCTTCACCTCATCAAACAGCTCCACCATTGTAGAGTGATGTGGGAGATCACGCACACACATCTGTTGAACTGTCACATCCTCCCACCCCACCTACTCTTGATATCTGTGCAGATTTCGCTTGCAAGCATGTTGGTTGTCATGTGGATTCATTCCCTCAACCTCTATCTCTGCATTCTGTTGATCCTCCAAATTGTAATGTCTTGTGCTCTTTTGTTTCGAACTCCACACTTGTTGTGAATGAGGATCAAGTTGTTGACAAAGTTAGTGTTGTGCAGCCAACCTGTGCCATCATTCATGATGAGTTTGTGTGGGAATCTAAAGAAGTGTTGGGCATGGAATACCCCACAACATGTTTTGGGGCTCAAAGCCCAAGTTTTGAGTATTATTGTTGTAAGACTTCGTGAATTGCGGGCGCAGAGCGCAAATTGTATGTTAGAGTCATAGGGTTGTCCGCCCTAAGTTTTGAATGTAGTGTCGGCCTACCCATGGTCCATGGACCATGGGATTGTATAAATAGATCGAGGCTCTAAGTTGTAAAATAAAATCAGAGATACATGGAGAAATGAATAGATCCTAGAACATAGCGAGCATAGAGTAAAGGTCTAAGTGCGTTAGGTCATAGTAGTAGGAAGAGGATCTGCACCTGAGTGTGCAGGGGCCTAGTAGAGTCTGCAACTAAGTGCACAGGGTGGAGTCGAGACTATAACCAAGGAAGAAGAATAATAAAGAGAAGTTTGATTCCAAATTTTTTATATCCGTTATTGTGCTATTTCCTCTTTAATTATATTGTTTTCTTTATCACGCGCACTTATATGAATGCTAAACATTGTTAAATATAACTAGACACATACTGATAAGCTAAGTGATCGACTAATATCGAGTTAATAGTAAGGAATTGGGTAATAACACAGATTGGGCCCCAAGTAGGGCTACACAAAGACAACATCACAGGCTGCGAAGTACTGATAGGTGCGCATAGCGACGTGTGCGCAAGATTAGACTGCGGACCACCAAAAATCATCAGACATCTCTAGGGTGTGGAAACCTGGTTCTAGCACCCTCCTATACTACTTCAGGTGAGACCTCAGTCCGCGCTCCGCGAACTATTGCCGGAAGGGCTAGTAGTGTCGAGATTTGTTTGGCTAAATCACCCCTGAACCTGGGTCAGGCCCCTACAAGCCAACAAATGGTTCCATTCCTAAGACCGGGATCTGCATAAGGGATGTCTGATGTCATGTCACTAGAACCCAACAAAGAAAGAAATTGAAGGGTGGTTGGACAAGAATATTCACAAGTTAGTGTGGAGGAAAATAAGAATCCGTGAATATCTAAGGAACAATGGTTGGAGCACTACTTATATATGGAAATCCATGAAATTTTCTTTGCATCTTTTCCTTCTGAGCTATATGAGTGGATCGTGAAGCTAGAAAATATTCAGGGAAGGTGCAGACTCAATAAACCAATCGTGTGGACTCCAAAATTAGTCCGCAGATTAGAAGCATCAGAAGCTAATATCGTGCGAGTTGTGGATCACTGGCTCGATTAAACTATAGGAGGATTTATCAATGAGTTCATTGTAGATACGACCATCAACTACAGTGAGGTGGAACGACGCTTCCTCAAAGGACCGTGAGGTAAGTATATTAAATCTTTGAACACTTGGATTAAGATGCTATTGTGTGAAAAGTGGGTTCTGCGAATAAATTAATGTTTGGGACTACATGAAGTGGGAAGATCTATAGAAACGAAAGTATTTAAGAGTTAGAAACTAGTACCTTAATTTCACCCTTGCGCGAAAGTGAGGAAGAACTCACAAAAGTTTCTCCAAGAAGCATGGTTAGTTTGATAAGGCAATGAATTCTGCACTTACCACCTCCACTAACATCGCTACTAGTCTCACCATCTTCACCTCCATCTCCACCCACCCCACCTCCGCCACCACCACAGTTCAATATGGTGAGTGTGATCAAACTACCAGTATTCAAAGGAGTACGAAATGAAGATCCAAACCAATTTTGGTTCGTGGTAAGAGAAATATGGGAAGCACAAGGAGTCATGGAGGACAATATAAAAAAGGCTATGTTGGTAAGCACGTTGCCTTCGTGCATTAACATGGTACATTAAGCATTCTAATGACCATCCAAATGCAGGAATCACAGAAATCCAGGCCATGCTGAACAGGGAATTTAGTAGGCCAAAGTCAGAGACACAATCAATTATCGGGTTTAAGGATATCGCGATGCTCCCGAGTGAGACCCCCTGGGATTTGGACCAGAGACTAAAGAGTAGGATTCGCGAAGTCAACATGAATTTAATAGATGGACAATACCATGCATGGTTTGTAGCATCATTAACACTGCATTTAAGGACAATGTTGTCACAATAAAAGCTTTCCACCCAGGCCGAAGCCTTGGAGATGGAAATGAGATTGCATGAGACCCCTATACAAGATCCTAGTCTGGGAGTCCAACAAATCCACGCGCAACTGCAAAATTTGTGTCTAGAAATGCAAAGTTTGAAACAAGATAGGACACCTTAGCTAGAGGCATGTGAGGAGGTATGGTGCATAAAATCAAAAGGCGAGGGGCATGACAAGGACCATTGTCTAGTATTTGCAAATTACTTAGCGAGAGGAGGGCCAATGCCATTAAGACTTGAGGCACAAGTAGGACCAAGCATGGTGCCTGCATTATGGTGTGTGATTTTTCAAATAGGGGGGAAACACACTACGGATAATTGTCATCTATTGCAGAAGTATACACAGACATCCCAACAATTGTTTTGTAATTTCTGCAGGTCGGTAGGCCATCATGAACGAACCTGTAGAAGCTATGAACTAATGATGGATTGGACTCCTTCCTACAGGGTACAGACTGAAACACGAGCCCTTGACCCAAATGTAGGAATGGGGCACGCTGGATTTCAGGGGTACGGACGAGGTCGAGGTGGAATGGGACCAGGAAGGGATCGTGGAAAACTAATTTGCTACGATTGCAGAGGGCCCAAACACTATGCCTGCGATTATACGAATCCGACAAGAACATCATGTTTGTATTGTACTGAATTTGATCATGAGGCAGAACACTGCCCTACCTTGATAGTGATGTTGTGTGAAAAAGAGGTCCTCTAGCCTCCCCCGACTCAGAATTTGCAAATGATGAGGTTTGAGTCGCGTGAAGAAGACCTGAATGTGAACATAATGCTCGGAAGTGGTATCATCACCGGAGATGATAAAGGTAAGCAGTTAGAAGAAAGTGTGTGGGTTCATAAGGCTCCTACAAAGGAACCTGAATTTGATTTGGAGCATGCAAAGGAGGCATTCATGGAAGTTATGAAGAGCTTCATGGATGCCTCCACTTCAGGTAGTAAGGATCAACTAGAACCAGGGATGGATCCTTCAATTCTCACTACCTTTCTAGAGACATGCATGAAACTGTTGTGTGACAGCAAGGCAGTAAAAGGGCTACAATAACTTGTCACTAGGTGTGCGGGGTCAGGAGAACCATGAGTGGTCCGAAAATTTGGAAAGCATGCATTGTGCACAAGAAGGGAAATGAGTTTGACTACACAAATTAGCGAGTATGAAATGGATCAGGTAATCCTAGATCTCGGATTAGACACAAATGTACTGCCAAAACAAACATGGGAATGCATGGGCAGACCCACACTCCAATGGTCTCATATTCAATTGTGAATGGTGGACCAGCAGAAGATCCTCCCCATGGGGTTATTGCAAGGGGTAATGGTGGATATTGAAGGTGTGAGCGCGTTGGCAGATTTCAAAGTGATAGAGATTGTCGATGACAACAATCCCTATCCTACACTATTAGGCATAGACTCGGTGACTAATATGAATGGAGTCATAAATCTGAAGAAGCACAAAATGATCTTTGAGAAAATGTCACTACGCATAGTAGTACCACTAGATCTTGCCGAAGGAGCGTGATACACTAAACTAGTGCGTGATGATGATAATGATGACGATATTGATTGCATCTACAAGATAACCACATGAGAATGGGATTGGGTGAACCCGACTACAGATGGTAGGATTTCGTGGGAGCACAAAAGCTCTTGCACTTCAGATTCAGATGAAGAAATAGAGCGATGGTAGAATCGGCTACATGAAGTAACAACACTTAATTGCAACATGATGATAAGATAAGATCACTACGTTGTATAACTACGGAGATAATGGATCTACCTAGGTATGATGGGTTGATGACATTGGATGACGTTCTGAACAAATTTGATAGCAAAGTACCAGAATAGCAACGTTTTGACACTCTGAAATGGGCACTCCGCACTACACCCGCAAGATGGTGGGGTATGCATTGGCAGAGTTTCAAGGATTGGAGCAAATGCAAAAGGAGGATGGGCCTACGATTTGGAAAACCCTAGCTATGGATGAGAGTCGGTTACGAGGGGAAAAATAACTTACACGCCCACCTTTCCCGATGGGTACAAAAATATTACATGCAGCTCACCCAAGCGCACACCACTCCAAGGATAGAGAATCAGAACACAACGCAACTACATGAAAGGAAAAGTGCACCCAAGGTTATCCACAAAGAAGCATTCAACATGGTGTGTGAAGTGTTGAATAGGGTTCACCAAGTGAAACGCACTGACTGACATGTACCAGTAGTTCGATGTGCCTATAGGACCATATGTGAAACCTTGACCACGAAAACAATTCCAAGGAGGCGGAATATAGTAGGGACCGTAATCTCTAAGGAGCATGCAAAGATGAATCCACACGTAATAGCACCCACAGGTGTGACAGTGCATGAAGCCCATGAAAAGGAAATCACACAATTATGCAATGTAGAACACATAACGCTTCAGGAAGCCATTCGGCAAGGGAACCTTAGACTTCGCGAACTTGAAAAGGACCGAGTACGACTAAGGAAGAAAAGCATTTTGATGGATGCAAAGGTCAAGAGGCTGGAAAACGAGATCAATAGAGCATGTCTCGTCGATAAACCAAGGATGGAAAGGTAAGGTGTGAATGATCATACTAATGAATTAGAAGACTATCACTGAGAATTAATTAGTTTGCTGCCATGGCCAGGACCGCATATCACCAAACACAGTAACTAGGGGAGCACACTACATATAGGAGAGTGTGCAGTGCCAATTGCCATGAGGAAAAATAAGGATTTTCTACAGGCTATACGGGGGGGGCAAGATGGAGCCTCGCACAAGTGGTGCAACCACCTAACTAGTCATCGGAAGAACAATCTTAGCACTCCATGCAGCTAAAAGGGAGTGCAGAACTATAAATTATTCTTCCTGGGAGTTGCGTGCTCTGATGGGTGCGAGTAGGAATAGCTTGTCACAAGGTTCACACCCGCGCAAGGGGGGATGCACTGCCACATAGATAGGCTAGGAAGTGACCGTTGGTGTCACTGCTCATGACAGGATGTCCAATTTGAGGCCAAATGGAGCGGGCGGCCGACATTTAAGACAAGAGTTATGGGCAAGAGTTCAGAAAATATGCCACCAAGAAAGAATTCATGGCCCAGGATTGGGGGGAATGGTTGAATTTGAATTCAAAAGGTGCTATAAAACTTCAAGGGCTAGTGAATAGACAACACTTGGTAAATTGAGATTTGAGTGGTTGAACAGAGCGCAAAGTATTGAGAGCTGAGCAATAATAGAGATTTTAAGTTTGCGAAAGACAGCATACATTGCAGAAATGATGACGGCCACTAAGGATGGGTTGGGCATTGAAGAAGGAACTTTCGGTGAGGCCACACAGACCCCCATGGTCCACAATGTTCCCAAAGGAACTGGGGCTGTGACAGAAATCCCTAAATCAACCGGAATGCCATGAACAAAGAAAGATAAGCAAGAAATTGGACCAGTACACATCTCCCCAAGGAATTTGTAGCATAGTAAGTTATCAATGGAAAAAAAAAGGCAAGGTAGTCACCATTGAAACAAATGAAGAGGAAGAGGACTTGCAGGCTCTGATTACCGCAGTAGAGGAAGAAGAAGACGTGGACGATGACATCAAACCATTGCGCTCTGTAGAAAAATTGCTTGAGTATGTCCCTCTATGAGAAGGGAAAACCAAAATACCAACGGATCTGGATGCAATGAGGAGTACAATCTAGACTCCACTCCGCCCCAATGGAATTACCTTTGAGGGTTCACTTCTAGGACACATGCCCACCCTGAAATTGAAGACTGGGACCTTGCGGACAGCGAGAAGTTCCCGCAGTTAGAAATGATGAGCCTAATGAAATAGATTATGGAGGGGCTGGCAATAACATTAGAGCTGCGAAAATGGTTGTGCAGTGTGGAAAAGGTTGGGTTGCTTCATCTTCTATGGATACCACATTTCCACTACCCACCCATCACCATTTTCATCTTCAGGGAGCTGTTCTACCTAGTGCATGACGGGTACTTATGGTTCGAGGAGCATATTCCCATCACGGTAGATCTCATCCACTAAATTTCTTGGCTTCCATGTAAGGGAAAGGACCCTGCGATGATAGCAGGGAAAAGCAGCAACTTGGCTCTCATAGAGGCCATGAAGACAAAATATAAGCTCAAGCAGAAAAACAGGGGTTACGCTATCACCAGTATCAAGGATAAAGGGGTGCGCATAGCCACCCAACTCCTGGCTGGTAAAGTAATGAGAAAATTTTGTGTTGATGAAGTACCAATGCTGGTGGTTGCGCTGGTTGAACAGTGTACAGAGGGGGTCCAGTTCAACTAGGTCAAGTTCCTCTGTGAAGAGTTTTTGCTCAACTGCCAGGAGGCCTAGGAATAGGGTAAGACCTTCAACTATGCGTGGTTTCTCTTATCCTTCTTACTGGTAGTAGGAGAACTGCTGAAGGATAGCCAGTTCCTGAGCATCGACTAAGACTTACCAGAGGCCACGAAGTACGCCTCACTCTAGGCCACCAAGGACATGAAATGGATTCACGATACCAAGATTTTTTGGGTTCTCATGGAGGCGAGCCTCCGAATGTGGATTAATAGGAGGTTGTGCCTATCCCCCATGGTGCACAACAGTCTACAAAGTTTTGCAGATTTCAAGGCGGACATGCATGATATCTACATCAAGGTGAAAAAATATCCGGCGTAGTAGTGGACAAAGCTCCCATTCATAGCCACTGACAATGTGATCTTTACGGTGTTAGAGACATGGCCTCCTGAGTGGCGTGCCCCGGATTTGGCGGAGTTGGAGAAGACAGCATCATAGAAATGAAAGGATGATGCCAAGATGCGCATCGCCCAACTAGTCGAGAGAAGGCGAAATGAAAAAGTGGTAGTTGAGGTCAGGGCAATCTGTAAAGCGGCATAGGCAGCCATGGAGTAGAAGAAGGCCGCCAAAGTAGCAGCAGGAGCATAGACAATAGAGGTCACCATAGTGCAGGTAGAGGAAGGCCAAGCAATGTTTGCAGGGCAAGAGGCAAAGGACACAAAAATTGCAAAAGAGAGCATGGACCAAGGGACTACTCTACACAGCTCAAGCGGCTGCACATCGTAGAAAAGGCCCAAGAAAGAAGGTCAAGGCCTAAAAGCTGGCCATCAACCCAATCACCTTAACTGAAGGTGATCTCTATGACATCGATGAGAAAATTTGTGATGTCACTAGTGAAGCGCTCCAAGAATTTATGACGGAGCAACAGACTCTGTTGGGGGCCCTAAGGGTGCAACTGCATGAGTTACAGGGTGCAGCCCCCGCAGGAGGGTACCTTGTCTACCCACATCGTAGCAGACATGTTAGCAGCAGAACAGATGCTCCGGTCGAAGATGGCCAATATGATAAACTTGACAGAGGGAGCACTAGTCTCGGAGAGCACAATGGATCGGGTGGAACTTAATACAATGAAAGGCATTGGCCTTAACTTGTTTTCCCTTCCCCACGACACACTTTATCAGTTGCAGGATGGGATAATAGCAGAACTCTGTGCCAGAGAGAGTTGCACAATCCAGGTTCTAAGTGAGCAGAACATTAATATATAACAACTTAGGTTCTAGCGCAACAAATTGGTGTTGTAGAACTGATAGTTGGTACAGATAGTTGACGACGCTGCTTGGCACATCCCAGAGTTGTCCATTACAACGGACCTACCAACAGAAGTGTGGATCAACTGTTTGGAAAGTGGAGTCTGAAATGTGCGACGAAACAACAAGAGTGTAGCTGGAGTTGAATCTCCATATTGTCGAGTTGCAGCTAAAGGCAAAACCTTCCACTCCCCCAAAGGTTAGGGAATAGCCCGTCAGCACTATTCCAGTAGGGATGGGAGAGATTGGAGGTGCAGTACACGACTATACCAACATGTTGGAGCAGGCATTGGAAGTCCTCACTATGTTGCAAGAGGATCCCAGCATTCAGCGACTAGAGACCGAGGCACGCGAACTCCAGCAACAATATGACAGCATTAGAGGGACTACACAGACAGTAGTCCTTACTCAGCGGCTTGCAAGGATGCAACAGGCCAAGGGTTTGAGAGAGCAGGTGTACATGCCACGCCACAAAGAAGAAGTTCTAAAAGCACGCGTCCAGTCATGGATTGATGAAGCCTTCACAATCACGGTGGATATTGAAGGAAAGCTTGCACAGATTCAAGGAATGCATGCACAGATGCAGCACAGCACACCAGATACAAAGGGTTTAGAAGCAAGAATGCAGCAGGTTCAGTAGGTAATAGCTCAGTGTGCTTTCGACATTCAGGCCATTCGGGACTAACAAGAGGGAACCCATGCTAAGATCGTCGTGTCAATATATTAACTCAAGGACGAGTCATGATGTTTGTGTTGGGGGCCTGTTGGGCATGGAATCCCCCCCACAACATGTTTTGGGGCTCAAAGCCCAAGTTTCGAGTATTATTGTTGTAAAGACTCCACAAATTGCGGGTGCAGAGCGCAAATTGTGTGTTAGAGTCATAGGGTTTTCCACCTTAGCTTTTGAATGTAGTGTTGGCCTACCCATGGTCCATGAACCATGGGATTGTATAAATAGAGCGAGGCTCTAAGTTGTAAAAGAAAATTAGAGATACATGGAGAAACATATGGAGCCTAGAAGTGTTGGGTCATAGTAGTAGGAAGAGGCTCTCCAGCTGAGTGCACAGAGGCCTAGTAGAGTCTGTAGCTGAGTGCACAAACCCCTGCAGCTAAGTGCATAGGGTGGAGTCAAGTATGTAACCAAGGAAGAAGAATAATAAAGAGAAGTTTGATTCCAAATCTTGTGTATCTATTCTTGTGCTATTTCCTATTTAATTATATTGTTTTCTTTATCACGCACACTTATATGAATGCTAAACACTGTTAAATATAACTAGACGCAAACTGATAAGCTAACTGATCAACTAATATTGAGTTAATAGTAAGGAATTGGGTAATAACATAGATTGGGCCCCAAGTAGGGCTACTCAAAGATAAAGGTGCGGGTAGTGGCGTGCATGCAGGATCAGATCACAAACCATTGAAAATCATCAGACATCTCTAGGGTGCTGAAACCTGCTTCTAGCACCCTCCCATAATACTTTGGGTGAGACCTCAATCCGCACTCCGCAAACTGTTGCTAAAAGGGCAAGTACTACCAGGATTTGTTTAGCTAAATCACCCTTGAACCTGGGTCAAGCCCCTACAAGCCAACAAGAAGAACTCATGGGGAAGTATTACACCCTTCCAGCCGTGCCTCATCCACTTTATCCTAGCATCCCTTGTGATTCTACCATTGTTGATTCCTCCTGTGAAAACTCATTTCTAGATGTTTCTACTTCTGATCGTTCATAGGACACATCGAATGTTAGTCTGTCATTACGACGCAGAGAGGACGCATCTTCCTCCAAAAATCTGTTCGATTTGTCATCTGCCATTTCTAAAAACACAGAGGGTAAATGTTCTTGCTTCTCATGAGGATGCTAACGAACAACCCGAATTTTCTGTTCATGACTGTCATGATATTGTTCTTCTTCATTCGATCACGATTTTGATTCACTCATCATCAATATATATAGGCCACTGGTCTCCTTTGATCTACCTATCAACAAAGTCGAAATTTCGCAGATTGTCGAGGCACTTCAACCCGAGCTAATTTTTATGTCAAGCCCTCTTTTTCCTAAGGTTGGTTTCATTCTTAATTAGGAAATTGTTGAAACACGCAAGGCTCCTCATCACTCATCTGTACGCACTACAAATCAATCTAACACTCAGATTTCGCTTCCTCCACTTGAACTACATGATCCCATCACTCATGCATTGGAGGAATCTTACACATGAAGCACACTTGTGCAACGTAAGTGGTCTACCTTTCTCACGTTTTCTTGCATGTTACAGTCAAGAGAATGCATACACTTAATATCTGCACACAGTGTTGTAGAACACCATGGTAAGTCCACGGATTGCATGTCATGCACTTGCACTCACTTATGTTCTATGGACACATTTAAACTCGGAGTGTGTTTGACTTCACTATTATATCTTTCATGTTTGTTGGTTTACAAAGTTGTGTTGTTCGCAAACCATGCCTTCACCATCATGGGTCGACCAATGCACCAATGGCTACATTGGAAGTATCACTTTACATAAGCAGACCCATGCACCATTAGCTTTGGAGTAGCAGTAGTGTTTTCTTTTGATTTGTTTGCTTGTATGCATGTTTGCTTCTTACCTTGCATGTTTTTTTGTTTTCCTGCTTGTTTCCTTGCTTTACTTACACATTTACTTCTTCTTTTGCTTTGTTTTTCGTTTGTTTTCTTTCTTTTGTCCATAGGTTAGTTTTGCATGAGACCATGCGCGACCCTTGAAATAAGCTGGGTAAAGTACAAGAGGACTTGTACAGTTACCAATACTTCGTTATCTATCATCTTTCCTCTATATGAATAACTTGTTATCTTTAGTCCATGATACGTCGATGGAAAATACGTATTGTTCAGAGTGAAACTTGGTGAAAACACAACGCTTGCACGCTAACTAGTGTCACCTACTCTAGTTAGTTGTGTTTGGCTTAATCCTTGTCAGCTCAGCCAGGTAGAGTAAGGTGAGGGGGAAAACCTTAATAATCACATCATAGGTATATATAAACTACTTCTCTAAAGGAACAACCTCTCTTGCTCTCAATAAGTCAAGATCCCTCTCCTGCCTATGAAATGAATAAGTGATATGCACAGTTACGGAAAATGAAAAATGAAAAAATGAAAAAATGAAAATGTGAAAAAATTTCAAAAAAATAAAAAATGAATAAGATGAAAGAAGAGATATCCTTACATTGCAGAGAGGTGATGCAAGTAATTCCGCCGGGGTACTGACCAGGCTTGCTGGCAGTGGAGCGATGCTTATGTTCTTGAGTGACTCTACCGGGGTACTGCCCAGTCCTGTTGGGAGTGGAGCAACAAAAGAGATGAAATAAAACTCTGATGACCATAAATATTGTGCACTAATATACCCTTCGTCCCCAATCGAAACAGTTGTGTTGGATTGGCTTGGAATGTGTGTCAACCAACTAAGAGCTTGGCAGATGCTACATCTTACAATCAAACAAGTGTGGAAAACAAGATGAACAGAGAACTAAACAATACTTCTGGAGGTGTTAGACTTTCTTTTCACGAACAAGGTCCATTCAAAGAGTTTGTAGTGGCTACAACCACCCTCCAAATTTTTTCCTTAGCTTCATTTTGGAGCCTCCCTACCAACCATCCTTAACAGTATGTCTTGCACTGTTAAGTACATAGGCTTCATTCATTTTCCAGCATCTTGCCAGCCTGTGCATGTCAATTTGCTTCACTTCATCCATAGGCTACCATTTTGGACTTGGGCTAGTTGCTGGCTAAGAAGCTGCCTCAGAAAATTACGCAATTCTAGAGGGGAAATAGCCTTTCCCCCCATAAATTGTGCAAATTTGTTGGGAAGCCTGCTGGGCTTAGAAATTGAGCAATGCAATCAAACAACCTTCCTTGGGAAAATTGTGCAATCTCACCCAGCACTGCAGCTTAGCCCAAAAATTACCCAATTATGGGCAGCAGTTAGTTGTTCCTCCCAAAAATCGTGTAATCCCTCTAGAAAACTAGCCTAGCTCCTCCCAGAAATTATGTAAAAATCCATCTCAGTCAAGAAGGCTATTGCATGTGCCTTCAGGTTAACCAATTCCCTCCAGGACCGAGAAAAACTAATTTTCTTGCATGGGCTGCTCTTCCCGAAATAACAAAAGGTAGCATGGAAAAGGCATCTCTAGATCTAGGGATCTATTTTTAGTATCTGGAGGTTACATGCAAAGATCATTTTAGAAACCTCTCATAAAGTGTCGCCTTTTCCTAAATTTGTGGCATGCGTGTCATAACCTTAATCTTACCAAAACTTATGAATCAGACACTACAGAGGTCATTACTCACATTGACCTTATAGCTCTAACATCCCACATCACATCCAAGAGTCTTCAATACTTTTAGCTTAGTTGTTTCAGGGTAAGTCTCCTTCTCATGTCTTGCGTTGTGTTTCTGTCGCTTTTTGTGTTTCGATTTCTGTAAGTGTTGTCTGCTTGATTTCAATGAGTTCTTGCTATTGTTTTGATGTATGTTAGCTTATAGAAGCATCGTTTCAGTTTTTGTTCATATCTCACTGTTGTCGCATGCATGACATTGTTTTTGCACCGAAGGTCGTCGTTACGACGACTTGCTTCACACACATGCATGCTTTCTTGGTTTTTGAATCCTACACTTACTTTTTGCATGAATGATCATTAACTGTTGTTTACACTCAGTATCAACATGCATTCAGACTTCTAATGTTTTCAATCACTCATCGGTGGGTCACTACCTTGGCCCAGACCTTGCCTTGCCTGACTAGCATTATGCATTTCTAGAAGTTCAGACTCTACCTCCTCTCTAGAAACTGCACAAGTTTGGCCCAACATTGACCTTCAGGCTTGCATTGTACAATTCTGGGAGGCATTTCCTTGCTGGCCCTAGAAACTACGCAATTCTAGCCCAGCACTGACCTCTAGGCTTGCATTGTGCAATTCTAGGAGGTATTGCCTTACTGGCCCCAGACACTACATAATGCAACTTGTTGGTTTGCATGTTACTGGTGGCTGAAATTGTGCATTGCATAGTTTTAGTCCTTAGTACGCTAGGCTGGACTGTGCATTCCACAGTTCCAGCAGTCACTCGGCCTCCCAATAGCCCAGACTATGCCTTGTGCAGTTTTTGCAGTCAATCTCCCAGCCTCCTAGTGAAAATTGCGCAATCTTCACAAACAATTACACAGGTATGTTGTGTGCTTTTCCTTTAGTTTTTTTTTGTTTTCAATTGACATATTTCTTGCCATGAGTGTTGCTATGTCTCTAGGTATCACAGGTGTTCGTCTACCTCTCAACAACATAGGTACATTTTCTTCTAGGAGAGCAAAGTCAAAGACATCACTGAGAGCACAATTGGGGATGCAATCGATCAAGTGTCTATGAACTTGCATATCTATGAAGACATCAAGTTGCTCATGGACAAGGATATCAAGATAAAATGGTAGCAGTGTCACAACGAGCAACACCATTAGCAGCAGCAAAAGGTAGCATGCCTGCATGCGACAAATTAAAGAGGAAGGTTGTTGATAGTATAGAGGTGCAACATAGCTGCAAGTTCAAGCAAATCCACTTGTGATGAAAGAAGCTTTGGAGATTGAGGCTATGAGGTGACGATGCGAGGATCACACGAAGGCAAAGGAGGAGTTACAGGTGTTGAAGTGACAACTCAAGGAAGAACACAAGCTGCATAGATAACAGAAGGTGTTGCAGTGGGAACAGGTACATAAGGAGGCGCAACATGCACAGACTAATGAAACTTTGCCCATACAGGTTATAGAACCAACTCAGTAGCTGGAACGAAGAAGATAGGATGAGTGGTTTCATCGATTACATGCATGGTTGTTGAAGAGAATGGATGTCATTATGTGTAATCATGCTATCCCACCCATTGGCACACTCACCGAGGCGAAGACAAGAAGCAAGTTCGAATGGTGTTGAACATGTATTTCGGCAAGTTGATGTTCATGGTCACCAGAACACACTTGGAGATTAGCAAAGACATTATGCATCAGTATGTTGCTGGTCCAGCTGCACTCAATACGATGATGTGCATGCTATCAGATGAGTTGGATAGAGGAGCCATATCAATGTACCTGGATGCAACATAGGCAAGAGTTTGCTTTTAGCAGGATGTCACCTTTTAGCCCATGAACACCATCATGAATGATCAAGCTTGTCATCAGCTCGCCACCATCAACCATCATGAGGATGTCGAAGAGTTGGTCATCCCACATTTATCCAAGTGTTAGTGATAACTTGCATGGCTTGCTCAAGCCTATTTTTTCTCACATGCATACATGTGTAGATTGTATGTAACATCTTGTAAATTGGAAGTCCAAGTGTCGATAGTTGAATGCAACAGTCATAGAGTAGTTGAAGAGTCGTGAGGGTAGGTGAATAGTCACAAAGGGGAATGTCAAGGGTCACCCCACCCATTGCTATTTATACTACATCATAACTCATTGTAGAGGCTTTTGTTCAACCAAGATTCCAATAAGATTATCTTAGAGAAAGCTTGGAGAGTATTGTAATGAGCCTTGGCTTCTCCACAAGGAAGAGCTAGTATATCTCTTTGGAAATGCAGGCAGTAGTGAGTGTAATGTTCCGCTATTGGGACTAGTGGTCAATTATGGTTGTATTGTATGATTGGAACTTTCACTTCTTAATATAACAGAGTGAGCACGTTTCATGCATATGTTGTTATTTTATTTCAGCTATCTTGTTTACTCTAATGACATATGTATATGTTTGCTTACGCATGCACGTATGGAATCTTTCTATATAAGTATGTATGAATCTTATTGAGATGTGTTGTTGGTTTAACCATCACTTTGTATTGTTAGCTTACTTGCTTTCCAATTTGTGATGCATCTTCGCTCTTGCGTTCCCTTCCAAGCTGTGCACTTTCACGGGTTTCCAAGGTCGCACTCACCTCTTTTTCCGTGTGTTGGAATTGTTCATGCACCTTCCTTCGCTTTCTTCGCATGTCACACCCTTTCTACCAATAGGGACATCTTACTTGCTTCTGCGCACAACCATAGTCAAGGTGATATCGTACAACCAACTACTGGGACTCCACCAAACGGTCTGAGGTCTAGTTGGAATTCTTACCGGGGAGATCCCCTGACATGTTGGCAGGTCTAGAACCATCAACAATTAGGTACATCCTCATTATGTAGGTTTACCAAACAAAATATGGTGTGTTTGTGGGTAAATCTCATCACTTTTTGGACACCAATGGCTCTGTAAGTGGGGATCATATTTTTTTTAATGGTTATTTTCGAACTTTGATATGTAGAATTGTGTGGGAAAGCCTTATTAACAAATATTGATATAGAAATATCCACCAAAGAATATATATTTTAGCTATTTTTTTTGTATGTGGGGTTTGTAAAAAAATATAAAGACATTTCATAAATTATATGAAAATTGTAAAAAAAAAAATGGTTATAGGTAAAGTTATGATTGCTTGGATTTTTTAATATATAATATAAAATTCAATAATATTATCAATAGAGTGCCTACATGCAATGGCTTCCCAAGATGACAAAATGCATCAGAGGATTGCCAAAGAAGGTGGAATTCAAACCTTGTTGCATCTTTTAGAATAACCCACTACACCCAAATCACAGGAGCTCGTCATTAGAGCAATAAATAGTCTTACTGCTTCTGTCAGCACTACTAAGGCCTTGATTTCTTCTTCAGGGTTTGGCTTCTATTATGAAAAATGGGCATTCAACTGTCCAGTAACTGGTTGCTTCCTCTATCTGCAATATTTCATTCAACAATGAAACCCAGAAGGCATTGGGAGAAGTAGGATGTATTCCCTTTTGTGTACCAATCAAAGACTGCTATAATATTGCAAATCCAAGAGACATTACTACTGATTGAATGCAAAACTGGAGGATTATGGGTCTGACAAAACAAGGAGAGGCAAGATTGGCAGATTCCTCAAAGTGGTGCGGTGGGAATGGATGGACCCTCTTCCAAGTCTCTTAGCATAATCATGACAAACATTCCAATATTTCCAAAATAATTAATGCTAGGAATGATAGGAACATTCAAACCACCATTTTTACATAAGCACACGGTGTAACATTCAAGTAACATAAAACAATGTCTTATTCATTTGCAGGGACAGAACTGGGCGGAAGAAGACAAGTCAGAGCTGACATGCACATAGACCACAAAAATAGTGATTCAAGGTTGCGCAAAGGAAAAGAACACTTCCTATGCGCCAAGACATCGTAGCATGGTTAACAGTTCCAAAACATACTCAATGCACTATTAAACAATTAAAATGCTCCATTTATCGCATAGTGTTCAAGACTCAACACAAAAATTAATGCTCCAAGTCTCGCAAATGGAGAGAGGACAGATTTATTATCATAACGCTAGCAAAGAATTCAACTAGAATTTAGTGGACGATACATTCATGAAATGCAGGACTGATAGCAGAACTTGCCATAGAACTAATGGCTCAACTTTGGGCAGGGTAGGAGATCGTCTACTTTGATACCATGTCAAACTCACATGGAATGTGGATAGCGAAATAAGGTAAAGCATGAATTTCATTTACTATTAACAATAATACACATTGATAATACATGGGAGTGACCATTAAATTTCATATTCCAAAATTTTTTGGACTCCCTTTGACTGTTTATCTTCTGCACCATAACTCTTAAAAGATTAGATGTCCAACAATTATAGTTATTAATTTTTATTACACTCAACATTTTTATACAGATAGAAATAATTGTTTACCAATCTTGTCACACTATCAAATTACAACATATATTCTCTTATGACTTCAGCGTACTAATCAATCCCATTGGCTTAGACATCAATGTACTAAAATCTATAAATAAAGAAGTCTAATTAGGTAGGCATAGTATAGGTTTTTTTTGGTATCCATCCTATAGTATTTTTTTATATAATTGTAAAGGATTCAAAATAAGTCAATAACATTTTTTATTAGTTAATGTATACTTTAAAAATATAAATCAGTTATACCTATTTTCAAATTGTTATTTAAACTATAAAATAATTATGGGTAGTTATTGTTATCTAAATTATATAATAATAATGGGTAGTTATAGATAATTACCCTTTTGAAATTATATACAATTTAGAAATATAAGTAGGTGATTATAAATATTGTCCAATTATTATTTAAATCATATGCTAATTGATAAAAATATTGTTAAATCGTTCTTATTTAGTTTACATTAAATATATGCTTTTAAAAAGAAATGTAAAGTACCTTTTTGCAACCATGTACATTTTAATAATACAAATAGATGGTTATAAATATTGTTAAACTATTTTTTTATTTGTTCCCTTTCTTTCTACATTACATTATGTACATGTTTAAAAAAATATAAAAACTACATAGTTATACGATTTAAGAAAATAATATTATTTATCGCGTTTAGAAGATAAAATGAAACATTAAATAAACAATAAATAAAAATAATATAAATTAATTAAAAATAAAAAATAATAATTCAATTTGTAATTTTATTTTTATTAATAAAATTATAGTAATATTAGTTTTTGATATCTTTACAGTGTATTATATGAGGATTGTGTTTATTGTTTTCAATGGACAATGGTGAGCTAAATGAAACATAATGATTTGAAAATAGTTTAAATAGGATTATATAAGTCCTAGAAAAAGAGAGAGTAACATTAGATTTTATAGGTAAAAAAATGAGCATTAAAATTCAAAGGTTAAAGGTTAATTAAATCAATGAAAATAATTATGGGAGGAAAAAATTACACAATTAGAATAAATAAAATGAATTTTAAATTTTAAATTAATAATGGAAAATATTTTTGAATTAGAAAAGCTTATATGGAGCGATGGAGATTGTAAGGGGAGCTAGGGTTTTTGGTGTTCACAAGACTTTGGAAGACACCACTAGTACAAGTCATGACATTGTTATTTAAAA
This sequence comes from Pinus taeda, assembly GCA_000404065.3. NCBI lineage: Eukaryota > Viridiplantae > Streptophyta > Pinopsida > Pinales > Pinaceae > Pinus > Pinus taeda. Next base: position 190,387 of record APFE031480620.1, on the reverse strand, counting down.
TGCATAAGTTTTTATGTGAGAAAATTCCATACGCTTCTCCGCTTTTTTTGAAGGACGTAGGTGGTCTCTACTACTGGAGGGTAGTTTGACGTTGGACTTAGATGCTAGAGGGTCGACTATCACTAGAGGATTGACTATCGCCATACTCAAAAGGTGGATGATTGTGTTATGGCCTCAACCAGCCTTCATTGTCGCTATAGGTTCAATTTCCATTGGAGGGTCGATTACTATTGGTCTGACATGTTGGATGACTAAGCTATGGATTCATTTGAGGTACGGCTCTGAGCTATGGCCTATAACCATGAATTCTTTATTGTTTGGGAAAGGTGTGTTCCCAAGGTTCTTCATAACAAAGGTTGTGATTGGGGTCCTTAGGCTAAATGTGCCAATGAGTGATGATCACTTGTGCAAGAAGTTTTCATGCAAAGTGTTTGTTGAAATGCCTTTCTGAGCCTTTTGTGAGTTGTGTGGGTTCACCAGCAAAAGGTTTGACATAACTCCTTAGCCAAACTTGGTTCTTAGATTTTTCATTCGTCAAGGCTCGCATTGCTGGCCTTCTGAATAGGGAACAAAGTCTTTGGATTGTAATTTAGACATAGTAATGTAAGGATGTGGGTTGGATCCTCAAATTTTCCAAATTTTTTTCAAGACCCTATTTGGAGAATCATCATGCGTCAAGTTCAAAGAATTAGATTAAGTATTCATGCTTGTTTCCTGTGTTAAAATTAGTAGGTCAGATGACTCATTCTTCCTGCGAAACAATTTCTACCTTGGAGCCTACCAAGAAACCATTATCAAGAGCAACGTTCATGGCCTCATAAAGGAGGAATCCATCGAAATGGATTGTCTCGTTTACAGATCTTACATTTCCCTTGGAAGTTACCAACTTGTTATCTCCAATATAAATGACTCAACACCAATGCCTTTGTAGGTTGTGAATCTTTTGGTCATGTATTTGACTAGAACTTAATATAAAGGGAAAACACTAGGTTTTATTTGGAGATCAAACGCTATTGCTACTCATGCACATTTCGGCTTAGTTGATTCTATCAAAGGAGTTGGAGGTAGTTGGAAAAAGTAGGGTGTCAAGCCCTATGATGCTTCAACTTTGAAATCATGGGGTTTAACTATGAGAACAATCTTTCTGGTCGTCAAGCACCTTGAGGGTATAGAAGATACCCTCACTGATGTTATAAATATTTTTAGGCTAGCTAGGTTTTCAGTTTTCCAAAACCCTAACATTTCAAACCACATGGGTATTAAATACCCTTCTACCCTAGGTCGTGATCTGGTTTGAGAAAAGATGGGGTTTCCACTATAGGATTGTCCCTGCATCTATGATGAGGCTGTTACCTCATATACGATAAACTTGACAGTATTTGTGATTGAAATATTAGGAATATCTTTCTTCTTGCAAGTCAAAGGAAAAAATTTAGTATCTTCATTTGTTTCCAGGATACAAGACCGACTAGGAATCCTACTACTTATTTTCAGCTCCTTCATGGAGGTAGGAAGCTTCGAGAACATAAATGACTCCATGAGTATGGCATAGCCAAAGATGAATTATTTTATCTAGTCTCAATATTATAGAGGGTAGCCAAAGGAGGGGGTGTCTCCACCTCTTCCCAACCTAAATCCTTTAAGGACACTCTAAATCTAGGGATTTCACCTCAAAACCTGAAATATTTTTCAAGGCCAACATTTGTAGTAGATTGGGAAAAAGAGCTCCTCTTAAAGTGGATGATCATGTAAGCAACTTGAGTTCTACATATTATACATTGAAGGTGATTATCTTTCAATCTAATGGACTTTTGCATTTGACATCTATACTTTCAAAGTGGATGAAAAATGTATTTTTCTTGAAAGGATTTTTTGTGGTAGTTTTCATAAATGTACCAGACTATCAAAAAGTGTTTGATTAGGGTCCTTGGTTTTGGGGATGGATTGGTATTTCTTTTCAACCACAGTTTCCAAATTTTAATCATCTCCCTATGACAACTATGGCCACTCTAGCCTAGGTAAGGCTACCAAACTGTTTCTAGGAAAACTAGTGTCTTTTCAATCTGTTTGTCCCACTAGGATTGGCAGCTATCCTAGAAACAAACAATCAAAGCAATTTGTGGTTTCCTCTATGTATTATAGATAAGAGAGAAGCAAAGGGACCAACTTGGATCTTCCGTGTGACTCCTTGCTTGATTTCTCTCCTCCTTGACAGAGCTTGCACCTCTTCTCCTACTTGTCCCGCTTAGAGAATAGCTGTAGAAACAAAGTAACAAAACACCATCAAAGAATCTCAATCTATAATATCATAAGCATTATAGAATCAAAAATACAATAAGCATACAATGGCATTTACAAATAACAACATTCACAAATACACAATTTTATGGAGGACAACTCAAAGAACTTTATTAACAATAGAAGAGAGGATTACAACCCAATTGTCTGATCCAACATCATCCTCCCAACATCAAAGCCCTCTTCACCTCATGAAAAGAAATATTACCCAACAATAAAATGTTCTCTCTCAAAGACAAACTATCAGCACTTCCTTACAAATTACAAAATTCCAGCCTCTAGATCTCTCAGATGAGGGATCCATTTATAGATGTCTACAAGGGTGTGAGTCATCTCTAGGTTTTTTGTTAGTGTCATTCCACTTGTAGTCCTTGGTTCCACTAGTAAATTTCTTGGATCTCTTACCCTGGGTGAATTTAGAGAGGCAAGTGTCATAGGAGAAGTTTCTAGAAGATTCCATGAGTATCCACTTAGCAAACTATCTCAGACATTTGTCCATTCTCGCTCATCGCACCCCATAGAAGGACTCTTTAGTATGCATCGCATGTGGCTAGTGTAGGAGTTAGTATGCATTGCACCTTGACAGTGGAGCAGTCAGTATGGTCCAGCTTTGGCCAATTCTGAGTGGTTTTTTACGTGAAACTTATGGGGAATGATGTAATCAGTTGACCATGATTCTTTAGGGTATGAAACAACACTTTTAGGGGTTAAAGAGACCTTGATTTATCAACATATAAGATTGGGGTTGCAGTGCCCAAATATGTCTATAACAGTTTCCCCCTAAAGTATGAAGTCATAAATCTTTAGATGTCAGGTGAAATGCTTTATCATGAGGATTCAAGGTATTCGAACTGGAAGGTGACCTGTATAAGATACAATATAATACATCATCACAATATAATTTTCCATGATCTAGTTGAGGTGGGCATTCCCTTGCTCAACTTTATAAATTCATTTTCATGTACATAGAATAGATAATAGTCTGCAGTTGCAGACTGGTGATTCTTTATATGTAGAGTCATCATCCCTTAGCTTGGATGATCATCTGTGTAGCTTTTGTGTACATTTTATGTCTTTGTATTCCTGAATATATCGCAGCCTGGATGGATGAAACTAGATTTGGGGTCTTCAAACTCGTCCAATCTTTGCTCGAAGTATAAGTCGATCCATGTGAAAAGATGTCCTAAAGTCGAACATGGAAATACATCACCTGATTACCAGCCAATAATGTAAGCTGTTAACAGGCACGAGAGGAATCACCGATAATGATAATGACCCTTAAGGTACTACAGTACAATTTACGTGGTGTGAAGATATGATCCGATGTAGAACACCACACAAAATCTCTCGGTCAAAGGCCATTGATGTAAACCTATCATGGGAAGTGAGAAACTTGCCATTGAGGCATGCAAGCTTCAAAGTACTGAAAGGGTTGTTTCTAAGTCAACTTCTTGGATAATGAGCTGATGTCGAAAAGAAGTGACCCGTCGTAGGAGGGCCTTAATGTATCCCACATCAACAACACGAAACGAAGCAAATGATTTTTTGGAGGTGATAACGATCTAATGATACAAGGTTCAGGAATGGCAGTCATGAAAAATGGAGGGTGAAGGTATTGCAGTGGATGAGGCATTAATTGGATGGTGAATTCTTTGAATGACTTCTCTTGAACATATCGATGACACTAAGACGGATTAGTAGTTTTAACCCCAAAAGATGGATGGTATGGCGAACCAACAGTGATATGACCGGTGAACGGAATAACCCAACCCGTATCAATCTTGGTGATGGAGTGAAAGTGTCATGTCCAAGAGCGACCTGCTACCAATAAAATTCTTTAAGTTTTATTCCCTTTTCCCCAATCATTGCTGACCAGTACCTCTTCATTTTTTTCGAGCTTGAGGAGGATAACATATGCTTGGTCTATAATTTGCCCTTCGAGCAAACCTGTCGCTATGTTTTAGCAAGCCTAGCGATAATGAAACTCATTCTTGTCTAGGCGAACAAGTTTGTCGCTATTATTTTAACGAGTCTAACGACAAGGATAACTCAGTCCTTTCCATGTTTGAAGAGTTTCAAAAGGGACGAAAAGGAAACTCCAGTAGTCCTTTTTCGTAGCATAATCTCTTAAGTCCGAAAAAGTATAAAATAAGACTTAAGGGATGATTTTTCAATCACTTTAGCGAGTTGAAAAACAAGCGCTCTATCTTTTTGTGGGATAATCCATTAGGTCCAAAAATATTAAAATATGAAGGATGGATGGCACCTCCAATCACTTTAGTGAGCTGGAGAGGCCAATTGCTTGACAATCTTTTCATATTTAACGAGTCTGAAAAGTGGACTCATTTTTTGAAGAACGAGTGGTGTTAATGGTAGCAATTGGTTCCGAGTAAGCTTGGAACTTCTCAAAACATGGTGATGTGAAGAGGGTGGCTAACAGGACCACCCATCACAACTATTCCTCAAAAGGGTAAACAATCAAGTGGAAGCATATGATTGGCCAAAAGAATGGAGGTGATGGCAAGAACACAACCAAGGCTCAAAAGGCTGACATTGTGGCAATCACAAAGGTTATTTACCAAAGGTGGGTTCATTTTTTTAATGAGCTTGAACTCTGGGGGAACATATGCTTAGTGGTAGGTTTAATTTATAACAAGCTTGAACCATGCGATAACATTGTTCATTTTTCTTTTTTATGTAAGATAGAAAAACCAAACTAAAAAGTTAAAAAAAACTAGAAAGCTAAGGAACTACTGAGGTTAGGTAGGACGATTTCGTTCACGGAATGGTTCAAACACTTCCTTTTCTTTGTCTGTAGCGCAGACAAGGGTGAATGGTGGATCAGACCAATCACCTAACCTAAGAAGATGAAAAACTAAAAAGCTAAAAAATCTAAAAAACTAAAAAATGAAATTGGTAGTTTTTTGCTTGCCTAAAAAGGTTTGCATGCCCCCAAGGATCGAGAAAAGGAGAGTCTCCAGGTAACCATATGGAAATCACTACGATTAAGCAAGATTATTTTTGTCAACGGCTAGAAAAAATACTTCCTTGGTTTTGTCCATCAAATAGAAAAAGATGAATGATGTGAGATAACATTTCCAATCACATAACCTATAGGGAAAACTATCTTTTCAACTGGGTTCACCCGCCTAAGCAGGCCAGGGTGCATGCCTCCTAAGCTTCGTTACATTCACCAAACTACTTGTGGTAATTAGGTGGACAGAATGAAGGTTGAAGAGACACTCTTGATGCAATAGTACCATTTAGGGATGATGTTTGCCTTGAAGTTGTGCTTGAACCGGGAAATGAAGGCTGGTTAATAGTGACAATTTTTCCTTCATGCAGGAAACACATCACTTGAAAGAGCGTCAAGACAATAGCTTCCATGTTGTAAACATAGTTGCATCCAAGGGGTAGATTGTAATCTAACAGTCCTTTGACTACCATCACATTTAGGTGAACAATTTTCCTTCCCAAAGTTATCGGCAACTTAGGAAGTATCCCTAACGATAGACTGGTTCCTTTGTCAAAGCCTGACAAATTCTGTGTCATAGGCATAAGCAATGGTAAACCAAGTGCTTTCCAAGCAGTTGAGGAAAGGATACTAACTGAAGCCCCTTCATCTATGATAGTGCCAGAGACGATCATTTTGTAAACTTGTACTGTGATCCGAAATGGTACATTAGAAGGAAGATGGGATCTTGCTAGTCAATTCCAATTGAAGGAAGCGATTAGACTTCTTGGAGGGGGTATCGAATAAATGGTTGAATGAACTCCTTGAACTGGGGAATTTTCCTCTTGTTATAAAGGAACAGAAGGATTGCCCCCAAGTTCATCAGACTTTGTACTAACAAAAGGAATTTGAACGGTGTTGTTCTCATTCTCTTTGGAAATTGGATCATCTGAAGGTGGACCTTCTGAAGGTAAAACTGGGTCGACTACCATCTCGACCTATTGATTTTGGTCTAGTGTGGACTCAGAATATTAACCCTCAACAATAGGTGTTTCGACTGATAATTGAGTCATGTCAGTCAGATTTTCAACTAGTAAAGGACTTGGGGAGAGTTTCTTGTATCCGAATGGAACTTGCTAGGAGTCGCCATTTTGTTTCCAAGAAAACTAGTGTCTTTTCTATCTACTAGTCCCACTAGGATTGATATCTATCCTAGAAACAAACATTCAAAGCAATTTGTGATTTCCTCTATGTATGATAGATAAGAGAGAAGCAAAGGGACCAACCTGGATCTTCTGCTTGATTCCTTGCTTGATTTCTCTCCTCCTTGATAGAGCTTGCACCTCTTCTCCTACCTGTCTTGCTTAGAGAATACATGTAGAAACGAAGTAACAAAACACCATCAAAGCATCTCGATCTATAATATCATAAGCATTGCAGAATTAGAAATACAATGAGCATACAATGGCATTTACAAATAACAACATTCACAAATACACGATTGTATGGAGGAATACTCAAAGAACTTTATTAATAATAGAAGAGAGGATTACAACCCAGCTCTCTGATCCAGCATCATCCTCCTAGCATCAAATCCCTCTTCACTTCATGAAAAGAAAGATCACCCAACAATACAATGTTCTCTCTCAATGACAAACTATTAGCACTTCCTTACAAATTACAAAATTCCAGCCTCTAGATGTCTCAGATGAGGGATCCATTTATAGATGTCTGCAAGGGTGTGAGTCATCTCTGGGTTTTTGATTAGTGTCATTCCACTTGTAGTTCTTGGTTCCACTTCGAGATTTCTTAGATATCTTACTCATCCCTGGGCAAATTCAGAGAGGCAAGTGCCATAGGAGAAGTTTCTAGAAGATTCCATGAGTATCCACTTAACAAACTATCTCATACATTTTTCCATTCTCACTCATTGCACCCTACCAAAGGCCTTTTTAGTATGCATCACACCTAGCTATTGTAGGATTCAGTATGCATCGCACCTTAACAGTGGAGCAGTCAGTATGGTCCAGTTTTGGCCACTTCTAAGTGGTTTTTCAGGTGTAACTTCTCAGGAATGATGTAATTAGTTGACCATGATCCTTTAGGGTATGAAACAACACTTTTAGTGGTTAAAGAGCCCATGGTTTATCAACATATAAGATTGGGCTTGCAGTGCCCAAATATGTCTATAACACAAACTTATCCATTCATTTTATTCAACCAGACATCTTAGTCAATAACTGGGATTTACTAGGTTGATTTAGTAAAACGAACATTGAAATGCTTGAGAAGGGAATTTTCACATTTGAATGCATGTGTGGAACTAAATCTTAGTAAAGAGTTTCGAGATAAAATCCTCCTCAAGCAGAGGGACAGAGTTTATTCATAGTCACTGGACTACAAAAATACTTTATTTCGATGTAGGAGATGTCAACAACCTTGTCACCTTCAGTGTTCCTGCACTTTTCCCCAAGGGCCTTCTACCCATTTAGATCCTAAGAAAAAGAATCACAGTTGGAAAGGACCAAAAGAAACAAAAGGACCGAAGAATCCTCCATCTTCCTAGTAGTACAACATGGAGCATCATAAGACTCCTACTTCCAAGTCAACTCCTAACAACCCAACTTAGGCACACATAGATCCAACCTATCTTTTAGCTAAGGGAGTCCTCACCTTGAATGAAAAAAAAGAGGCTCGGACGTAATTATGGATTCCTTGAAGAGTGGGAACAAACATTCCCATGAATCTGATCACTCAGATAGTGATAAGGAAACAAAAAATATTGCTCAAGTCATGGAAGTATCACAAAGAAATGAAATCATTATATCCCATTCATATGTTCTTGATAACTCCTTGAAATGGGTTGAAATCTGTAAGAGAAACGGAAAAAAAGGAAAACATTTAATAAATCATGGGCTTTGAGACTGGGACTATAGTAAATGTATTGTCAAGTAGTGGGTGATCCATCAAATATGGCATGATTTGATATGTTATTTTGAGGCAACACAAATCGGCTTACAAAAAAAATAATTATCTTTAATTAAATTAAAATTCTAAAAACCTTATTCCAAAATAAATTGGTGTAAAATTAATGATTCATATTCATAACCATAATGTTTAATTTTATTAATAAAAATACAATTACAAATGAAAATATCTTTATGTGAAATACATATAACATAAATAGTAGTTATAAATTAAGATTAAATTTAATATATAAATTAAAATAATGATTTATATTGTTAATCTTTATATTTCAAAACCTCCTATTTAAATTTATAATAAGCATATAAAAACTTAATACTCACATTATATCACATTAAAAATTTAAATTAAAAATAAAATTATATGTAAAGTTAGTTAATTAGTAATTATAAATTAAAATCATTCCTATACGAATTAAAATAATAATGATTCATATTGATAACCATTATATTTCAAAAATTCATATTTAAGTTTAAACTAGCCTATATTCATCTTAATTCTAGATCTACCAAGCTAAGAGGGATCAAATTTCTTAAGATGCAAACCTCTTTTAGATCAAAGAAAGACTTGATCCCTCTTGGCACTTAGTATTTCCAATGGATCTAAATTGGTTTAATTATTAATTATAATTATAATCTTTAATTTTTTATTTTTTATTTTTTATTTTATTTTTATATGTAATTTGATCTAGTGAAATGTTTTTATTGATAATTATAAATATAAATATAGTTATTAATTGTAAATTTTTTTAATGTAATTCATTGAGTCAAAATGTTTACACGACATTACGTTAAATTAACATTACATTACAACATTTCTACCATAACTAGGTTAGAGGATGCCTCTCAATACGATAATAAGTGTTATAAGAGCTTAATATTTACATATTATATTTAAAAAAAAACATTAAATAAGTGAAAGAAACATGACACACTTATATGAAATTATATATGATTTTACTAAAAGTAGTATAGTCATACAAACTAAATGGATGGTGAATAACAATATGCATCACTCAATAATAAACATGAAATCACTTGAGTATACAACATAAAAACTCCCTAATTAAAATTTTATTTTAAATTATTAATAATAAGTTATAAGTTAGACATATATACATTTAAAATAACATTGAAGAAAATTATTAATAAGGGAGATTTATGTAATATTCATTTTATTTTCTTTTTGGATATAGTCAAAATGAATGGAATCTACCCATGGTATCTACCCATGGTAATTTCCTTGGTTTTTCGAGGCAAAATAAGAAAAAAATCTTTCCAGAGATTCCATCAAGCCTATAAAAGGGGATAAGAGTTAGGAATTGGGGCTATCGTAAGTTACTATATATTTTGTCTTGTTGAGAACTTGGCGAGGCCAATTCTAGTCTGATCCCGAGATGAAAAGCCCATGGAGACTTTGTTGGTGGCTCCATCCAGGATTCACAATTGGGCTTCAGTGTCTTGTTTTTCTTGTGTTGAGTAGTCGTGCATGCCATCTATAAGGGTTCCAATCTTATTGTATGGGCACGTGTTATTTTTTTTTCCAGTTAATAATATAAATAAAGGACTGCATTTCTAGATCTCATATGTGTTTTTGATCTTGTTGAAAGTTTAGTTTAATCGGAACATTAAAGTGCACTATACATGTTATTTTTTCTAACATTTGGGATCTTACAACGATATCAGAGTTATGCATCCTACCAACTTGAGGGTTTTATCCAGGGAATTTCAGTGGGATCTATTGTCACCCTAGTCTTCATTGGTATTTAATATCATCCTAGTTGGTTTATTTTGGAAATTTCCTTGTTGTTATTTCAAGGAACAGATCTATATCTATATTGGGGCAGAGGTTTTCATTAAAAATAAATTATGGGGTTTCATGTGTTGATCATTCTCCGTTTATCATTCTCCTGGGTTTGAAGGCATTAGTTCTTTAGATTTATTTATAGAGGGGCTTGGTTGCATCCTACATTGCATGACCATTCGCAGCAATATTGGGTCATATCGTGGCCGATATTTCCACCATGCATTGCTTTGGACGAAAACTTTGACAGGCCATGAGTCAAAGCTTGGCTGCCACATGCAGAAGATGGGCTAAGGGGTCACAATTACACTAGGAAAAATCCACCCATTCGCTAGCTTTATAAGTTATACAGAAGATTAAGAGACCGTGTTTGGAGAATCATGACATCATTACAACAATGTGGGCCAAGCGGCCACCTAACTAGAACTACATCAGTCATTAGTCACGAGATCTTAATTACAGACCACAAGGAACATCACATGCTAGAGATTGTTAGTTGGGGTATAGACATCAATTTCAGCTACTACGATTGACGACCCATCATTAGGGGAATTTTGACGTCTAAAATGGGCCTCCTAAGAAAAATGTATAACCAAAATAAACTTTATAAGAACTAATAGGATTCAAGATGATGATGTCTATTGTAACATGATTAGTTTTGATAATTTAAATTTGCTGATAATATAGGTTTCACTAGTTTATAAATAATAAATGGGTTTACAAGAGTAAATGTGCCCTCAAAATTTAAATTTAAGTTTCATTGGCTCATTGATTTAGTTAATCATGCATTTAAACATGATTAAATGATATAATAAAGTAAATTCAAACATGGTTTAAAAATATCTGAGAACAATTTTTTTTTAAATGAAAGAGGTTTTTGTTTATAACGTCCTCATGTACAAAAACCTCTCTTTGTTTTCTAACAACTATTATGGTTTGGGAGATGTAAATGCATCGTTGAAGGCATGTTTTCCAAAAAATTCTTGTTTTAGTCACCTTTTTGAAGAGGATATTTTGACTATGAAAAGATGAATATTTGGAAATGGGAAGAGGTTTTTGTTCATAAGATTCCCAGATAAAAAAACCTATCTCATTTTTCACATAGGTGTTAGGGGTTGGGAGATACACTCTCATCATGTTTAGCCTATTTTTCCGATTGTGCAATGTCCTCTTTAAGCCACCTTTTTACATAACCTATTATGGATGATCAGAGTCGAATCTTGGAAAAATAGAGGAGGTTTTTGTTCCTACATTACTATATTACAAAAACCTCTCTCAATTTTCACACAGCTAGTTCGGATTGAGATATTCGAAGGGATGAATGGACCCTATTTTTCAGAAATTTAGGAGGAAAAAGCTCAAGACAGTTACTGACTTGGAGGTCACCTCATCAAATATAAGTTACAATAAAATTTGAATTTCTCTTATTTATCAATAGAAATCCTCAAGGATAGTACAAGAACTCTTCAAATAGTTTTAGTTACCTTTTTTTTGTTATATTTTTGTAATACAGTTTTCAGATATTTGTAATAGCTCTTGATATTTTTATCAAGATATTTTGTAATAAATTATATAAATACTTCATCAATTGAAGTAATATGGGTTGGCTTTTTATGCCTATACTCTACACTTTGTAATAGCTTCTCTTATTCGATTTCTAATGAAAGCCTTATGGCTCTAGTTTGATAGAATTTTGTGTTTCTTGTATGTTTTTCCAGTATTTCCATATCTATTTTCTGCACATGTTCACAGTATTATAGAAGACCTAGGTAGGAACAGATTGTGTTTCAATCTCTCTAAAATCCCTTGTAGATTTATAATTGCTTAAAGCAATTAGCATAGTAGATGGTCTGTCTGATATAACTCCTCTTTGAAATTGGTTATTGTTTGTCCTTCTATTTTCTCCTGAATATGTTTGGTCGGGATGTAGAAATATTCTACACGCATCCAAATCTTCCCTAGTTGTTAAGTAGGTATTCAATTATTAGGAATCCCCTTACATTCTTTTACCACAATACTTGCAAAAGCTAAGTCATTCTATCAGGATGGAAGCTAACACTTTCATAAGGGACCCTGTGAGAGAGGCCTTTAATCATGATTAGGGATTGTCATTGATCACCAACCACCCCCAATTAAAACCATAAATATGACCATTGTGCTGCATGGGTTGTTGTTTAATGATGGGTGAACAACATTAAACAAAGCCTTGTAAACATTGAGGGAGCCCCCTTTGGTTCAAGGGCCAGCTTGAACCTAAAGGTTGCTTGAGTTGGTTTCCGGGCATAGTTTTTGCAGCCAAGGATTTCCTATAGGAAACTGGTAAAACATTTGGTGTCATTTCCGGGGAGCAAAGTAACGAAGATATATTTCTCCAGGGAACGATAAAGATTAGATCTATTCCTTGTTGGCGAACAAGGAGTAGGCATTTATTATTGGTTGCATTTATTTCACCTGGCGACTCCACTTTGTCATATGGTGATTCCACTGCGTAACCGATCCCACTATTTCAAAATTTCAGCTACCCTTACTGCTATGCAAGATTCATTGATACTTTCAATCAGCAGTATATGCCTTTCCCTCTCATCCATGGTCAAAAATCTAAAATGTCTACAAAGAATGCAACTTTTAGAGTACACCTGTGAGTATAAGTTTTCCATGGGATTTTATGTTCATATTGTATATATTCTTCAAATTTTCAGTTGCTGGCAATGTGGTTTGTCAATAAATCCACTCTGCACTTGGTTACATTGGAAAGCAGATTACATCTAACAGTGTAAAATTTTCTAGTTCAATTAGATAGAGGTGTGGGATTGAATAGATATTCTGAGTTTCAATATGCAGTAGATCAGCGTGTTCATTGTTTATGAGTGGTGTGATTTGAAGAGTATATGATAACTCAGCTTATAATTTTCAATCTCTAGAAAATTTCAGTTTTCAAATTTCAGTATGAAAGAGTATCTGAACTAGTGCAGGCATATGGTTGCATTTTACAGTTGTAGGTTGCAGTGTGCAGTAGTAGAATATTCAAATGACAACACTGATCCATGGGGATTGGTTATATTTCTACATAAGATGGAAAATCAGTGGTTGGTGGTTTTATGGTATGACTCCATGCCCAACACTAAAGGAAATTGGTCTACTAGCTCTTTGCATCCCACAGGGGAAAGCAGTCCCCATTGGAGCCGATGTTGTACCATGATTAGTTTTGATAATTTAAATTTTCTGATATAAAAGGTTTTAGTAGTTTAGAAATAATAAATGGGTTTGCAAGAGTAAATGCGTCCTCAAAATTAAAATTTAAGTTTCATTAGCTCATTGATTTAGTTAATCATGCATTTAAACATGATTAAATGATGTAATAAAGTAAATTCAAACATGTTTTAAAAACAGCTAAGAACAAATTTTCAAAAATGGAAAGACATTTTGTTTATAACATCCTCATGTACAAAAACCTCTCTCATTTTTCTAACAACTATTATGGTTTGGGAGATGCAAATGCATCTTTGAAAGCATGTTTTCCAAAAATTTATTGTTTTAGTCACCTTTTTGCAGATGATATTTTGACTAAACAAAGATGAATATTTGAAAACTGGAAGAGGTTTTGGTTCATAAGATCCCAAAATACAAAATCCTATCTCACATTTTACACAGGTGTCAAGGATTGGGAGATAACTCTCATCATGTTTAGCCTATTTTTCTGACTGTGCAATGTCTTGTTAAAGCCACTTTCTTGCAGAAACTATTTTGGATAATCATAGATGAATCTTGGGAAACTGGAGGAGGTTTTTGTTCCTAAGCTTCTAGAATACAAAAACCTCTCTCATGTTTCACACATCTAGCTCGGATTGAGATATTAGAAGGGATGACTGGACCCTATTTTTCAGAAATTCGGGAGGAAAAAGCTCAAGACAATTAGTTACTTGGAGGCCACCTCATCAAATATGAGTTGCAACCAAAATCTAATATCTCTTCTTCATCAATATAAATCCTCAAGGATAATACAAGAACTCTTCAAATAGTTTTAGTTACCTTTATTTGTGTTCTATTTTTGTAATACAGTTTTTAGATATTGTAATATCTCTTGATATTTTTATGAATATATTTTGTAATAAATTGTATAAATACTTCATCAATTGAAGTAATATGGGTTGAACTTTGTAATAGCTTCTCTTATTTGATTTCTAATCATGCATTTAAACATGAAACTAACTCCTTGGCTACAAAAACTAAGCTAGGAAACCAACTCACCCAATCTTTAGGTTCAAGTTGGCCCTTGAACTAGAGGGGGCTCCCTCAATGTTTACGAGGCTTTGTTTAATGTTGTTCAGCCGTCACTGTACAACAACCTATGAAGCACAATGGCCAAATTTATGGTTTTAATTGGCGGTGGTTGGCGATCAATGACAATCCCTAATCATGATTAAAGGCCTCTCTCACAGGGTCCCTTGTAAAATTGTCAGCTTCCAGCCTCACAAAATGACTTAGCTTTTTCAAGAATTATGGTAGAAGAATTTAAGGGGATTCCTAATAATTGAGTAGCCACACTACCTACTTAACAACGAGGGAAGATTTGGATGCGTGTAGAAGATTTCTACAGCCCAACAAAACATATCCAGGAGAAAAGAGAAGCACAAACAATAACCAATTTCAAAGAGGAGCTAGATCAAATAGACCATCTACTATACTAATCTCTTTAAACAATTATAAATCTACAGGATATTTCATAGAGATTGAAACAAAATATATTCTTACCTAGATCTTTGATAATACTATGAACATGTGCAGAAAACAAATATGGAAATACTGGAAAAACATACAAGAAACACAAAATTTTGTTAAACCAGAGTCATAAGGCTTTCATTAGAAATCAAATAAGAGAATTTATTACAAAATGTAGAGTCTAGGCATCCAAAGCCAACCCATATTACTTCAATTGATGAAGTATTTATACAATTTATTACAAAATATCTTGATAAAAATATCAAGAGTTATTACAAATATCTGAACACTGTATTGCAAAAATAAAACACAAATAAAGGTAACTAAAACTATTTGAAGAGTTATTGTACTATCCTTGAGGATTTTTGTTGATAAAGAAGATAAATTTTAATTTGATTGCAACTCATATTTGATGAGGTGGCCTCCAAGTCACTAACTGTCTTGAGATTTTTCCTCCCGAATTTCTGAAAAATAGGGTCCATTCATCCCTTCGAATATCTCAATCCGAGCTAGTTGTGTGAAAACTGAGAGAGGTTTTTTAGTCTAGTATCTTAGGAACAAAAACCTCCTCCCATTTCCCAAGATTCATCTCTGATTATCCACAATAGTTTCTGAAAAATGGTGGCTTAAACAATACATTGCACAGTCGAAAAAATAGGCTGAACATGATAAGAGTGTATCTCCCAACCCATGATACCTGTGTCAAAAGTGAGATAGGATTTTTTTATTTTGGAACCTTATGAACCAAAACCTCCTCCAGTTTTCAAATATTCATCTTTTTTTAGGCAAACTATCATCTGCAAGAAGGTGACTAAAACAGGAAATTTCTGGAAAACATGCCTTCAAAGATGCATTTGCATCTCCCAAACCCTAATATATGTTAGAAAACTTAGAGAGATTTTTGTACATGAGGATGTTATAAACAAAAAGCTCTTTCTCTTTTGAAAATTTGTTCTCAGTTGTTTTTAAACCATGTTTTAATTTACTTTATTACATCATTTAATCATGTTTAAATGAATGATTAACTAAATTAACCAAGTAATGAAACTTAAATTTAGATTTTCAGGGCACATTTACTCTTGCAAACCCATCTATTATTTCTAAACTACTAAAACCTATTATATCAGAAAATTTAAATTATCAAAACTAATCATGGTACAACATCGGCTCCAATGGGGTCTGCTTCCCTATGTGGGATAAAGAGAACTAGTAGACTAGTTGCCTTTAGTGTTGGGCATGGAGTCATACCATAAAATCACCAACCACTTATTTTACAAATTATGTAAAAATATAACGTCGACATGGCAGTAGGTGATTGCACCAAGTCATCTACTATACTGTATGTATGGGCAACTCAGTTAGAAGCCTCATTACGGTGTAATGGTCCCTTTATGATCTTGGGAATGGCCTCAAATTTAGGTTGAGGGATTTGTAATAGACCATTTGGTGTCATAAGAGGCTCAACGGATTATTTGGTTTTGGACTCAGTGGCAGACGAAGTCGAGGGCTTGTCATATTGGCGCGACTGAGTTTGCAGGTTGATATTGGAGGGGTTAAACTCATTAGAGTTCATCATGAGGATCTAATATTCACTAGGACTAGAAGGTTGAGGGGGGTGGGCTGCTTTACCTAGCTTAGGTTGACCAACAAAAAATACTTGTTGAGGGAAAGCATTTGTGAGCACTACCGGTAAAGATGGCGCAAGATTCTGAGGTGATTGTTGACCTCTAGAAGTTGCTTGAGGTTCCCACATTTGGTGTATCTAGGGTAGGAGAGGACACTCATGTGTATAATGTTCATTTAAACCACAACATTCACAAGGCTTGTTCATATGAATAGCCTTGTTCTGCTTGGGCTGGCTACCCTATTGCTGGTTGTTGGTGTTAGGCTGGTTTCCTTGGGGTTCATTAGGTTGATTACCTTGATTACCTTAGCTACCCTTGTTACCTTTCCCCTTATTGTTTTTCTTAAAATTTTGGGTATTGGTCACACTCTACTATGCAAACACTTGAACCTGAGGGGGCAATGGCTGTTGGGGCTAAGGATGCATGGGAGGCTGGGTGCTAATGCTTGAGGGTCTGGAGAACTCGGTTGTGAATATAAAGGAGAAAAAATTTGACAAACAAGCTGGGGCCTTGAAAACATGTTGCTAGCAGGAGGGGTGTAAGAGTTGGAGGAACTAGTGCCCCGTGCGGGTAGCCATAACTTTGCTAAGTATATGGTGAAGAGTGTGAAAGGGATCCAACGATACCATCGACGGTGTGAGATGCCCCTGGTGGATTAGCACTTCCAGGATGAGGGAGGTCTTGAATGACACTATAGACATAACCAGACTGTCCATAAATCAGATAATATCTCAGAGTGGTTTGGAGAGCTTCTTCCTCGGTTAGAGGAAAATGGGACATGACATCTTTTCCAATGGGAGATAAAAGGCTCCTAAGAAACCAATCTAGATATTCATCGTCTTTGAAAGGCAGGGCATGACATGTGCTCCTACTTCGACACAACTCTTGAACATGATTAGAGAGGTGAGTGGTGGAGGAATGACGAAATGTGGTCAATATCTCCACGCTATTGTCATACCAGATAGGTAACTCAAAATATGAAAGGAACACTTTAGCAAGCGTCATGAAAATTGAATGAGATGCATAAGGCTGGTATATGTACCATTTTATAGTGTCTCCAGTGAGCGTGAATTGGAATATCAGAGGACGAATGGAGTCCTCGATTATGGAGTTGGACGAACACCACATGTGGAAGGATCGAACATAGTTGGTAGGATCCTCTCTAGCATTACCCTCAAACTTTGGGATGTCAGAGGGAATATTAGTCGACATAGAGGGCCAACCAGAATCATGGCATATGGGGTCATTTATCAACTGGTTAAAATATGATAGACTTAACCCAACCATAAAGGGGAGCATTGGGGCTACCGAATAGTTCCTGAGACTATTCCACTTGATGTGACCACCGGTATAGAACTTGAGCCAACACCAGGTTGGGTTCCTACACCAGCTGTGGGTCTAGACGTGGTGATGATATGTGGTGAAGGAGGATCAAAATCAGATGAGGAATCAGATGAACCAAGAGAAGAGTTAGTGTGGGAACTCAGAGGGCTATGAACTCAAACCAGACAAGGAGGGGTAATATGCCCAAGCAGAAACTGGGGGTTAAGGCCTAATAGCCTCAGTGAGAATTACCTTGGTGGCGCAATGGTGGTAGGACACACGTGACATGGAAATGGTGAAGGGAGATCAACAATATGCCTTTGTCTCAGTGAGGGGAGATAAATTTATTATGTTAAGTCTTGGCTTGGTGGTGTAAACCAAGTGCCCTTTGCTTAAGGAGTGCTTATATGTGTAAGTGTATTAATTGATTAAGCCCATATCATGTTTGTAAAAAAAGAAAAAAGCTTGCAGAAAATGAACTGAAATTAATAACGAAAAATGAACAACAAAACAATTAACTAAACCCCACCCAAACTAGGTTTGCAAACACTCTCCTGGTTGGTGGCTAAATTGATGGAAAATACATTGATATGGTTAAGAGATATAAATGTCAGTGTAACTAGGATCAAGTGACACTAAGCTACTGGAAAGTGGTGTAGCAACAACAAAAAACTAAAGAGGAAGATTGCTGCAAAAAGATAGGGATATGCGTAAAACACCTAGGGCAACCGATGGGACCCTGAGTCAAATCACAAAACAAGTTTAAATGTGAGGCTATGGATGGTAACAACCTATCTTAACAGATTTGAAACAAAAGGGTACATATTTGTAAAATGTGGCTGAAAGCGTTGCAAAAACTCAGACTGCTAACTCAGCTAAACTCCTTCTAGAAAGGTGGAAGTGTACTAGAAGCACTTGGGGGGGCTAAATTCAAATTTGATGAGTAAATCAGATTAGATCAAGGCTTAAGTGGGATGAGACAGAGGTCAGACAACCCAATAGACAATTCTCTAAAAAGCCTAGAAATGGATATGAGAAAAACCCTAAAACCGATAAATTGCAGGTACTGCCCTGTTTTCCAGTAGGGATCACACTTTTTGGGCTAATAAGTGTGCTCTGGCCTCTAGATCTCACTTTTTGGGCCAAAAAATGAGATTTCTACTTCGTGGATCTCGGTTGGAAAATCTCGGAAAAAAAGTGCTGCCTTTGTCGCAGTTGGTACTTGTGACCTGTAGAAAAGACCAGAAAGCTTGCAGAAGTCAGAAATTTAACAAATCTAGGGTTTAAAAAATAGGAAACATTAAGAGAATTGGAAAAAGAATAAACGCTAAGCTGAAAATTTAAGGTCACCCAGGTTTCTAGATCTGAAGCATAAACCGAGTGGAGTTGCCAATTTTGTTGTAGTGATTTCTTCTCAAAGAGGTATGAAAAGAGAAAACTTAAGATTGTGGGTGACAAACAATGCCAACAATATAAATGGTTGCTAAACATTATATACCTGCAGTAACTGATAGAAACAAAAGCTGCCAAATTCTAGATCTATGCCACAATCATAGTTAAACAACAAAAAGAAAGAATGATAACTCCAATCATCCAATGGAAACCAAATATACAAAGAATAGTTTTTATTATAACACCTGTGAAGGGAACAAATAGATGTTACCAGTCCCCCTCTATGGGATGAGTTATTGGCTATCCTCAAACGTCTTCATCTTGTGTAGAGTCTCTCTCCTCTACAATGTATAAACCCAACAAAAATATGGTGTGCAACAATGAAAATAATTAGAGTTACAACAATGAGTGCAACAATGAAAATAATCGAAGTGAATAATGAATGGAAAACCCTTCTATTTATAAAAAGATATTGAGTTATCCTCAAATAATGAGAAATAATAAAATATTATTTATCCCATTCTTGGAATAACCACATGTAATATTTTATTATATTTTTTTAGGAGGGAAAAAGTATTTAAACTTTTATTTAGAAATAATAAATAAATAAATGATTTATTTATCATCTCAAGGAATTAGTTAAAAAATAATAAACAAATAATGATTTATTTAATTATTCCTAAGGGATTTAGTCAAATTTGACAAAGAATAATAATTAATTAGTGATTAATTAATCACCCTTAAAGAAGAATAAGATAATTAATGATTTATCTATTTATTTTTCATGATTGGGTCAAATATGACAAGGAATAATAATTGAACAATTGTTTAATTAATTATTCCTAGAAGAAAATCAAATAAATAGTGATTTATTTAATTATTCTTCATAGGTTTAACTATAAATTACTTAGCAAAGGTGGTTTATTAAGTAATTTCTCACAGTGAAAGAAATTTTACTATGGTAAAATGGGCTTTACATGGTGTATTTCGATCCATCTAGTAAATTAGGCTAGATGATCAATTTTTTGGTGATAACACAATGCACAGTCTAGCTTGGCATACTGAGGAATGAAACTGCACAATGCGCACTTTTAGTCAGCAGTGACATGCAAACCAGCAAATTGCATTACACAGTTTCTAGGGCTAGCAAGGCACTACTGGGTTAGACTTGTGCAGTATTTGGAGGGAAGGTAGAGCCTTAAGGTAGGTTCCAGGCCACGACAACCCAGACCCCCTGACGAGTGAATGAAAACATGAGAAGTCTGAATGCATGGTGATACTGAGTGTAAACAAGAGTGAATTATCATGCATGCAAATAGTAAGTGCATGATTAAAAAATGGGAAAGCATGCATGTGTGTGAAGCGAGTCGTTGCAACGATAACCATCAGTGAAAAAATAGTGTCATGCATGTGATAATAGTGAGATGTGAACAAAAACTAAAACGGTGCTTCTACAAGCTAACATACATAAGGATGAAAGCAAGCACTCATTGAAATCAAGCATACAACACTTACACAAAGTGAAACACAAAAAGCGATAGAAACACAACACAAGATATGAGAAGTAGACTTACCTTGAAACAACTAAGCTAAAAGTGTCGAAGGCTCCTAGATGTGATGTGGGATGTCAGAGCTATAAGGTTGATGTGAGGAATGAGATTTGTAGTGTCTGATTCATAAGTTTTGATAAGATCGAGGTTATGATGCGCATGCCACAAATCTATGAAAAAGCAACACTTGGCGAGAGGTTTCTAAAATGACATTTATGTGTAACCTCCAGCTCCTAAAAATAGATCCCCTAGATCTAGGGATTCCTTTTGCATGCTGCCTTTTACTATTTTGGGAAGAGCATCCCATGCATGCAAATCAATTTCGCTCACTCTTGGATGGAACCGATCAACTTGAAGGCACATGCAACAACCTGCTTGAATGAGAGGGATTTTTACGCAATTTTTGGGATTAGCTAGGTTGGCTATCCAAAGTGATTGTGCAAAATCTGGGAGGAGTAGCTAATTGTTGTCCATAATTACACAATTTCTGGGCTAAGCTGCAACATTGGGCCAAATTGCACAATTTTCCCAAGGAATATTGTCTAATTGCATTTTGTAATTTCTGAGCCCAGCAAGCTTCCCAATAGATTTGCGTAATATTTGGGGGGAAGGCTGATTCCCCTCCAGAATTGTGCAATTTTCTGAGGGAGCCACTTAGCCAGCAACTAGCCCAAGTACGAAATGGCAGCCTGTGAAGGGAATGAAGCAAACTGACATGCACAAGCTAGAGAGATGCTAGAAAATCAATGAAGCCTATGTACTTGACAGTGCAAGACATGTTGCTAAGGATGGTTGGTAGGGAGGCTCCAAAACAAAGTTAAGGAAGAATTTTGGAGGGTGGTTGTAGCTGCTACAACATTAATATATATTAAATATTAATTATTAATAAACATATGGATGATCATATGTAAAGTAATTTTCATCTTTTCTCTCCATAATATGTTACTAGTCTAGATTCAATTTCGGATTTACCAAGCGTCTAGAGGGTCAAATCTCTTGAGATGCAAAATTCTTTTAGAGTGAAAAGAGATTTGATTTCTCTAAGTATTTGGTAGATATCGAGTTAAGATGGATCTAGACTGGTCTAAAATATTGTAACTTTATTTTACATTTAAATTATTCTTCATCTATTTTCCTCTTTCCTTTTAATGATTTACAACTTACAAATTTAATAATTTGAGGTTAATTAAATTATACACCCATATTATGGATTCATATTTCTAATAACGATCTAAATATAAGTCATAAAGAAATCATCAAATAAAAATTACATTTTTAATATATCTTAAATACTATTATTATGATTAATTTTTTTTTTTTTGATAAAATTTTACCTCATACAAACTAATTTTAGCTATAATATTTATTTATGTAGTTTATTGTAGGATTATTTTCCATTAAAAATATTATGATCATTAAACATTTGTTTTTCCTTTAGACAAAAAAATTATATATATAATTATTAGTTTTTCCTTTATATACTCGAAATACTTATTAAATTTTAATGAAATAAAATTTATATCACACAAACAAGGAGGTCTCATAAAACAATTTGGTGTCTGGCTTGGTCATGACCTTAAAATTGGATCATCATCATGATCACAAAACTATTTCAACTATGATATCGATTTAAGCAATTTATTTATTAGAAATACATATAGGTTTTTATATGGATAAAATTTACCTCACAAAAACATTTTAACTCTCATACCAATTTACATAAATTATATGTGTGAAATACTTATTAATTTTCACTTATATAAAATTGACCTCACATAATTTTTTTTTAACTATAATATCAATTTACATAATTTATATATCTAAATTTTACCTCATAAAACTATTCTAACTATTCCTATCAATTTACATGATTTATATGTTAGAAATATTTACTATTTTTTACTTTAATAAAATTTAACTCACAAACATTTACTTAAATCTAATCTATTTTTTTGTGTAATGCTCTCAAAGCTAAGTGGCACGAGAAATGAGCCACGAGTAAGTTTTTTAGCCAGATTTACAGACAAATAATTTTATTGCATTATTATAGTTTACAAATTATACGGTTTACGCATTTTTGAAGAACCAACATACCTGATTGGTTACAAATTATATGGTTTAAGAATTTTTGAAGAACAAACATAACTTAATTGAAGATTTTAGCATGGATCCTCCTTCACTAAACAAATTTTATATTTTCTTTTTCTTTTCTTGAATTTTGTGCACCCATGATAGTATTGTGTGTATGTTCAATATTGTACTTTATTTTCTATTAGTTAGCCGATATATATTTTTACAATTTTTGAGTGGAGAAGCTTATTCTACAACCCAATGTGAAGGTGCTTTGTATGTATGTCTCTCCTCTTAAAATAAAAGTATAAAACAAAAAAATATGATATGCATATTTAATTAGTTTTCCATATGACCTGATATAATTTGAAGTGAATTAATTAATAGAAAAAAAAGTGAGTAAGACATTTAAACCTTATACTTTTAAAAATTACTTTAATATTTAGGCCATTAGGCCTTCCTATGCATCAACAATCATCAACCAATTTAACCTACTCTGTTCGATCAGGTGAGACATTTTCAACCATTGATTTGAAGTGTGGTTTCTGCTACCGATTTTATAGCCAGTTGTTACGCATTTTACGTTGGAGTTCCATGACACCACTTGGGTGCAACACAATCCCAAGTCCAGGTGCATGCACTTGTCTGCACAAACTCCTCCCTCTACATTTGACACTACCCTCACTCCATTCATTGCTTTTCCAACCTCCCAAATCCTCCCCAATGGTGGTCCAAGAAAATGGGAAGCACTGACGCCAATAAGCCTCTCAAGATCATTGTAGGAGCTGATGACTTTGGCTGCACACTCAAAGATTCCCTTATCAAATACCTCCGATCAAAGGGTATCGAGGTCCAGGATCTCGGCATCGATAAGTACTACAATGTTGGGGAAAATGTCAGCAGAAGTGTGAGCGAAGCCCAACACAGTGAAAATCAAGCGGAAATCAAGGGACTGGTGGCCTGCGGAACTGGTGTCAGGGTCTCCATTTTTGCCAACAAGTTCCTAGGCGTCTATTCTGTCACCTACGATTCTGTGGAGGATGCCCAGAACTGCAGGTCGATCAGCAACTCGAACGTTATAGTAGTTGGAGGAATGCAAACCACCCTCGAAGAGGGAAAGAAGATACTCGATCCCTGGCTCAACACCCCTTTCAAGGCCCCCTGCCCTGCTTGCAAAGGGAATCCATGGCCGCCTGAGATTGCTGGCTTTTTAGAAAATTCCTTGCAGGAAATGCCCAAAATACCCAAACACAGCAAGGCTCAATCCGAATCCTCCTACGCTCTCTGTTCATTAAGCAAAACGAGAAACTTCCAGGATGTGGATATCATGCCTGGGGGATCCATGAGCATCGTGCGAGAAATCCCTACTATTGCCAATGTCAAATTCAAGGTCGGAAGTATCGAGCCAGCCCATCACCATACCTTCGGGCATGATCTTCTTGTTGTGTCTGGGTCAAAGAGAGTGTGGAATCTCACTAAGAATCAATGCTTAATTTGGGCCCCAGGGATTATCTCTATACTCCTGCGCCATTTATTGCACTATAGGAACCGTAGAGGTTATTTCATCCTCTCCAACTCATCTGGGTCGCCTTCTATGAGTCAGGACATATAATGCATGTATATGAATCAACATATATCATGAATGTCTACTAAGGTGGAATGCAGGTTTTGTAAGGGCTGCCTTTTATGATTCAGAGATATGTCTGAATATCTTGCTCACCTACCCTCATCATTGCCCTCTGCTATGTAGAGAACCTCATAGGAAAGGGAGGCTGCAACAAAGTGTTCAAAGGGGTTCTTCCTGATGGGCAATTTATGGCAGTTGAATCAGTAAAATATTCTAGAGAAGCAGAGCAAGAACTTCTTTTGGAAGTTGAAATTACTGCTACCTTGCAGCACAAGCACATTGTTTCATTAATTGGTTACTGTGTTGAAGAGAAGGAGTACTTTTTGGCCTACAACCTGTTACTGAGAGGAAGTCTAGAAGAAACTCTTTACGGTATGTAGTATGCCAATTTTCATGCATTTATCATGTTATGTCCTTGGAGATTTTTATTATTTTTTAGTGTTAAGTGTTGTTCCCAGTTCTCAGAAAAAGTTGGGTTACAGGAGGAAAGGACAAGCCATAGGCTCATTGGAAAGATAGGCTGAAAGTGGCCATTGGAATTGCTGAAGCTTTGACTTATTTGCATGAAGGTTGTTCTCATCCTATCATCCATAGAGATGTGAAATCATCTAATATTTCGCTTTCTAAAGACTTTGAACTTCGTGTATCTTGATCTTTGTGAGAGAAACAAGTTCTCAAGCTTCTGTTGAATTGTTTGTATCTTTTGGTTGGAGATGTTATAATAAGATTTGCTTGATCATTAACTAGCAAATCATCTTTCGATGGATTGTTAACTAAAGATATTCTGTGAATAGTTGTCAGATTTTTGGCTGGCCAAATGGGCTTCAACAACATCTGCATATATCACATGTAGTGATGTTGTATTTACATTTGGGTAAATATCCATTTCTTTCTTTACACCAGCTCTTTCCTTAGGAAAATAAATGTCATTTATAATCAAGACTTCATAAAACTAGATGCTATCATATTTCAGGTATCTGGCTCCAGAATATTTCATGTATGGCAAGGTTAATGAGAAGACAGACGTGTAATCCTTTGAAGTAGTTATTCTAGTGCTAATTACTGGAAGAAAACCAATCAGTGACAAGAATCCTAAAGGCCAAGAAAGCCTGGTTATGTGGGTAGGGCTCTAGTGTCCTTGCTTGTTTTGTATTTGATAAATTTGGATTCTTTTGGTTTCTTTTTCTTGGTTCAGAATCTTAATCTCTTGTAAATTTAAAAATTTAGGCAAGGCCATTACTGGCAGCTGGCTCTGTAAAAGAACTTGTAGATCCACTTTTGGAAGATGCTTATGACATGAGCGAGATGAAGAGAATGGTCATTGGTGCAACATGTTGTCTGAGATAGGTAGCTCAATTTTGACCTTGAATGAACGAAGTAATTACTCTTATTCTCTTTAGTTGCTTATATATGTTTCAATTTATGATCTTATGTCAAATTTAGTTGCTTGAAGACGTTTCATTTCCTGTGAGGAGTTAGTGCTAGAATTGTTTTTGCCCATAACAAATAATGGCACATGAAATATCGAGTTGATATCCTTTTGACATAGAGTTAAGGGTGTTTAGATCTAGTGTTTAGGGTTGTAATCTAAACATTTGTTCAATAGTTCAATTTGTAAAATCATCACCCTTAAAAAGGTTAGCCTTGAATGCTGATGGTGGATTATGGCAAAATATTCAAAGCCTCAATTGCCAATAATCTCCTTTTCCATTAATGAAATATAAGATTCTTTGAATATTAGTAAAAGAGATTACATCATATCTCAAACCAAAGCTTCAGTATGCAAATTACCCCTCCCTAAATAGGCAAGAAGAGCTAGCATATCTGTTTTCGCTCCAATATCAAGAGAGTATATATCTTTCCTGAGAATTACTATCCTAGCTGAAATCTAGATTCCAAGATCTGAATTGAAAGCTTTGGTTTCCCAAATAAAGTGGCTTACCTTTGCATTAAACTGGCTTTGTCAAATTTCAAACAATGGATAAATGTTAATGTAAGGACGTGAACTTATTCTTCCTCATTGTTTGTCTATAACTTATTATTGCAGATTTTGAAATTACTACGAGGAGAAGGAGATGACCTACCTTATTGGACTAAGAGGCAATTGACAATGTCCATGGAATTAGATGAATTGATTGAGGATGAATCTGGAGCAAACTCTGGGAGTTGTGACATCCAAACTCATCTATCACTAACAACGATTAGAGTTGATGATGATTTGGTATCAAACAATAGTCCATATCAAAGTGTAGATCTTGTACATGAGAGCAGAACCTTGGAAGATTATTTCTATGGATGTTATAACCATTCAACAAGCTTTGATTGATTTAAATCTACTTCTATGAGCTTCATAATTTTTCTTACTCCTTGCTTCTGTAAAAGCTTCAATATTTTATACTTGGTGTATTACTGTGAGCCAATGTCACTACTTAGCTGTGTTCAATTTCAATCACTTTGCATATTGGCTGAAGCTATGTCTGAAGTTGAGTGGAGTCCATGTAAAATCCCTTGCCAATTCCTTGTATAAATGTGAAAGCCATTAGTGGTCACTCGTTTTAGTGACCCACTGGTGCTCACTAGAGCCGAAAATTTTCTTGTCCTTGCCTTTGGAGCAATTGTATGTATGTCGAAGGAAAAGCAATTATGATATTGCTATTGATTTGCCAAACCATTGTTATGTACTTTTTCAGGTTTGAAGATGTGTAACTTGTGGTTTAGCTTGGTACATTCTCTTGTATACCAGTTTACTTTGAATTTGCCAATCTCATAAGCTCAGTAGCGATTTAAGTGTATGTCTGCATGGCAGAACTACATTGGGCTTGAACTTTTCTAAAAAATTAAGTTGTATTTAAAGAAATATGGTGTCCAAAAAGCACAAAACTCCAAACATCAAATCTCTTTGCTCCTTGTAGGCTTGAACCAACATCTCTTCTAGAGAAATTCAACAATTCTATTTTAATAAGCCTATCGGCCTATCTTTGTACCTTTTGGGACAATTGCTAGTTAAACCTTATACATTCCAAAACTAATTTAACACAATTTAACAAGTGATCAGCTTCATACATATCTATATATAGAATTTTTTTTAATACTTAAAATATATTAATAATAAAAAAACAAGTTTAATGCGTGTTGATAAAATGACTCAAAGCGCGTGTTATGTAATCTATGCAATATTCAAAAATAGAATTTAAACAAAAAATAAAACATTGTTTTTTGCACTCTAAAAATAAGTTTGCACGCAAAGAATTGATCAATAAATCTTTAAATAAGAATTTATATAGATTTAATAAAAATTATATGACGAATCACTTTTATACACTGTAAAAACTCTCTCTAGCTATAATTATTTTAAAATAATTCATATACACTAAAATATAAATAATTTATTAATAAAATAAATTATTTTTGTTTTATACTAAGATACTTCCTTTTCCAAACTCCTTTTCACAAAGTTTTATGAATAGTTTCATGAATGAATATCTGAGAATCGTGGAATACTAGGGGCAACACCAACTTAACTTCGTGGAATACAAAGGCAACACCAACTTAGCTAACTTTGGGATTCTCTTTTCTTTTAAAAAAATATACTTGTATGAACATGTATTATATTTTTGTTCTCTTCTATTGATTGTACTTTAGTGAGACTTACTTTAATGCAAGCTTAATCTACAATTTTCGGCTTATAATCATTAACACAAATTATTTAAAAGGAGAATTGTGTTGTCCCATCTTTAAAAGGATTATACACACAAGTATAGATATTATATTCTGTACTAGAATACATTAATATTTAATATTCTACCAACAATTGCAGATTTAATACCTAACATTATTTTCCTAATAATATTTACAACTTCATGTATTATATATATCCGATCCCTTTCTTATGACATAATGGGTTTACACATCAAAGAGTTAACTCTTTTTTTGTGTTTACATTATCACTCACTTTGATTTGGTAAGTTTTGTTTTATTTTTTTTAATTAAACAACTACATATCTTCTTCTCCTTCTTTTGTTATTATTATTTTAATTTTCAAAGCTCCCAACACTATATTTTTTAACATGGTCGAATTTTACATTACTAAGATTTTTAGAAAGTAAGTTCTAAGAATAAGTGTGGAATTCGTTTATGTCGCCATCTATGTTCTATTCACTTAATCATTTAACGGTTGGATATGTTGTGAGACCATCTAGTGGTGGAGGTTCCAATAGAGTTTAATGCTGGCGTTAATGACTTTGGTGGAGTTTTGTTTCCCGCATTCATTCTACTTTGAGCTTATCCGTCGGCCAAGCCTCTATGCGACTAGGGTTTTCAATGATGTCTACACACCAGGGGTTACTCACCATTATCCATGGCATTAACCCTTCTCCATTTGTCAACCAGACCCGCTTGAATTTATGTTCTATCGAAAGTAACTATTTTCAACTCTTGAATGTCTCAAGGTGTTTGGGTAAGTAATATTTAGTTCCCCTCTATGTGTTAAAATTTTTCCATTAGTGTAATACATTCACAGTCTTGTTTAGCTTTTGAAAATATTGGACTAACAATTATTTTCATTCTTTCCTTTTTCCTTGCAGATTACAAAGGGTTTTTTTCCTCAAAAACGTTGCCCTTATTTCTAATGGCGATAATCTGTTATTTTAATTGTACTTTTGGAGGCTTTTCATTTTTTGATCTGGATTTATGCATGGATGAAATGAAATATAGATATGAATAAAAACATAGAGGTACGATGAAAATAAAACTTCAATTCATTAATAATGAAGTATTGAAAATTGTTTACATGCAGAATTGAAATAAACTATCTCAAGTGATGGTAACTTATCTCTGAGAAGAGACGTGACAGTGTAACAACCGTGGTTAAAAGTCCATGTAATAAAGTTAATAAAGGCAAAATAATAACCAAGGTCATTGCACACATATTCTAAGCTGTTTGTTGGGAAAAAACAGTGATGTGGATCACTTGTGATTAATTAATGGTTATGGAAATTAGCAAAGGCAATGACAAAGGTTTTGGAAAGGAAAAGTGGAATTAATTAGAATTTTATTATGAAAATAGTGGAAATTAGGGGAAAAGGGAGGTGAAAGGTCACAAGTTGCATGTGAGGAGGAAAATGAAGGAAAATAATGGAAAATGAAGAAAATAGAGGTATTCATTGATGACATCTTGATATATTCTAAGAATGATGAAAACATGTCGAACCTCTTGATATATTCTAAGAATGATGACATCTTGTATGTTTGTATGGCAGAACTGCCCAACAATATATTGGAAAAATGTATTAGAAGCCCTTGGTGGGTTAAATTACTAGTCATGGAAGTCATGGTTAGACAAATGTTGTGGAAGCCCAACAATATATTTGGGTTGAGTTATTAGTCCTGGAAGCCATGGTTGGAAAAAATGCTCTGGAGCCCTACACAACTTGGTTAGAAACCAATCTGGTGATGGTTAGTGATGTATGC